>WOVY01000169.1:600000-993234 GCA_013436015.1 Rhipicephalus annulatus | reverse complement strand
GATATAAGTAGTGATGGATGGAGACTACCTTTCACGTTCCGCAAGATGACAATTAGTATCACTAAACCGGAGTGCACTGCATATGAACAGTGAACAACTTAGCCTATTAGTAGCAACGCTGCCTCGCGATCACTGCCGTGTGCAAAGCTGACATTGCATTGACAAGCTGACATTGACAAACAGAGCTGAGCAGCTGGTTATTAAGGCTACAACAACACGTCCACGAATTCGCAGACAAGCTCAAGCAATTAACTGACCACAGGCCGCAATTTTCACCCCTGTCACTTTAGCCCAAGGTGAGTCAGCATTATATTTTACACTTTAACGGCGCCTGTTCAAAGTATAGGCCCCGATCACAGAGTAACCGCCGCATATGGAGCGGTTCTTGTTTATTTCACAATAATTTTATTATTTAAGCTCTCAAATAGTAAAATCACCTGCCGTAGTCCCTCATTATCTGACACCTCTTTTTCCTCTGTGACAACACATGTAATGCTTTGCGGAGAGAACGGATGATGACCTATATTCGTGGAAGCAGACTGGTGGCATTTTGTGCTATTTAGTGCATAAACTCCAGGCTTGTGCATAATGCGCCACGCCACTAGAGAGTAGCTAGCATCGGAGAACAAGCTTTTATTTTAGCTCTTGGCAAACGTTTGTCTTAAAAATAGACTTTCAAATAGTCAAAAATCAACTCTCTGCCAAGAGAACGTCATCATGGCAAAACAACCTTCCGCGGATTACTAGCATGAACTATCTGGTATCGGCCTAGCACATGACGCGCGAGCGCCTCGATCAAGTAGTCGCGAACAACACATATCTTTGAAATAAGCTGGGGGTTCAGAACAACGAGTGCTTCAGAATTCTCATTTCTAAAATTCCAGTACACCTTGAGCAACGCAAATACAGCCGAAAAACAAGCATATAGCAGCTTTGAATGCAGCCGTGACAATTAATTGCATGAGAGATGACGTGGTGGCATGTACGAATGGATGGATGGATTGATGGATGTATGAGTGTATTCGGCTGTGTCCTTTGCATCGGGTGGTGGCTCATGCCACCTAGAAAGAAAGTTAAGTGCTATCACTATGTGTTTAGGATTGAATTTCTCTCGTGCCTTGATTGTAGCCACCAATCAGTTAGCTTTCTGCTGGTTATTTCAACCCGTTAAAAGTCTATTTTACCTTCACTAAACTAAACAACAATGCTTTGAAACATTCTGTGCTACTATCTTGAACTATAGAATGAAGCCCCTTACAGAGCATAAGGAAATGATCAGCCGTTTCCTCCTCCTCTCCACGTGCACTATATAACGTGCCTGTGCCTTCGTGTTTGCCTGGGTACATCTTGGTCCGCGATACTCGCGTTCTGCCCTTGAACAGCAGAGAACTATGACGAGTATTCTCGTAGATCTTTTATTTAGCAATTCCCTGCTTGAAAGTTTGATAGGCCTTCTGTGATGATTTCGCACCCTCTGTTTCCTTCACCTTCTTTTTAACCAATGTTTCCTTTTGGCTTGGTATTCTGCTGTTGTCTAAATACTTGCTCGACAACTTTCGAGTTCTTTTCCTTCATTCAGTATCAACATTCTTAAAGTATCGTAACTGAAAACATTCCTAGCCCGAAGCTCCGGTCTCATCTTTCTCTATCGCTTCTCAAATTCTATTTACTGCTAGCTTCCGTGAAGTCAAACGAGGTTCATCCCGTGTCACTGTGATGTGATTGTGCTCATGAAAAGTGCAACCCGCCATCAGCCTCAACCATAGAGGACGAAGAAAGTGACGCTCGGTTACGGCACCTGTGGGCGTGAAGATTTTAAACCAATAAAGTGCCTCCACGGAGATTTAGGAAAGCCATGGGAAAAAAACAGTGAAGCCAGGCAGCGTGCCGAGTCGGAACAGAGTGAAGAAGGTGAACCAGGGCGCGGGGGCGGCGGCCAGGCGAGCTCCTGCATCAAGGTCGCTGCGGGCACTCACCTGGACACAGATCTTCTTCCCGTCACCTGACAGGGGCCAGGCTTGTGCCGGTCTTCTGGCGTTGGTCAAAGAACGTCTCCGGCTTCGTGTGCGAGCGGCGGCTGCCGACACCGAAAGGTCACTGACCTCGACCAGCGCGACGCTTCCTTCTATGTCAGCCAAAGGCGTGAGCGTCTAACCTATTCGCCACTCTTACCCTGCTGCACAAATGCGTCTCCACCGTTACTCCATCGCATCACTTGCAAGCCCCTCTTGAGCGCCTGTCCACCATTTGCGCGAGTGCGTTCATGCCTTGGTAGCAGAGCCTCCGGTGCAAGCACCGCGTCTCGCTATGTGTGATAAGGGTAATTTTCCACTGAACAATTATTTTCATGCACTGTTCACGTCTTTAGCCGTTCGTTCTTCCTGCTAACCTCTTTCTTGTTATGCATACTGTGTTTTGTCTGTTATTTGTCTTTTAGGGTTTTCTGGAATATATTAAGTGTTAGTAACTTGGTGGTAACAAATGATCTCGTGGGCTCGTTTCTCGATTATGTTTTTGTCATCGGGGGTTTTTTACTTTTTACGAACCTACACAAGAGCTTGCCCATTAAATAGCGTTGTGATACTGGCGCCCGCGACAGGACGAGACCATTTTCCTATTACCTCTCTATGCTAGAACAGGAATATGAGTAGGGCAGACTTAGAAGAGTTGGCAAGACGCAAGGGTCTAAAAGGCGAAGAAATGGTGGCTTGGCTTGAGGAACGCGAGAGGCGCATTCGAAAAGAGAAGGAGGAGAGAATTGAGATTGAAAGGGAGCTGAGAAAGGAATGAAAGGGACATTGAAGAGCTAAGGCAAAGTCGTTTCAGCTGCGGCTGAAACTGGCGGAGGGCGAAGCGAAGTGACTAAAAGGTAGGGACTGGCGAAAGAAATATTCGTAGCTCAGTTTCATAGAGCAGATAATTGATATGTTCTCATATGCTAGTACTTTATTGGGAATTCAGTTTCTCTTTTCATGGCCCTCTTAAGAAACACTGTGATGCAACTTTATGTACAGGTTCCTACAAGTAGACGGAAGAGTCGACGGGAAGAGTGAGGGCGAGAATAGTCGACGTTTGGTGACCTTGATAAATATCGCTTCGCGAGAAGTTTCAAAAATAAACAGGCGAGTTCCTTGTGTAGTCATGTGGCTACTCGAACTGGTTCAAAAGATGCGCAATAATAGAAGAGGTATAGAGTCCTCTACAAAACGCTGACAAAAGGACGATTGGTGTTGGCGGCACGTCCGGAAACCAAGGAGCAATCTCTAAAAGAGACTCCGATTCTTCCGGTGCACGAAGTGAAACAAGGGATACAGCAAGAAGCGTATGCCTTGTAGGTAACTCTAATGCGGTAGCCCTGGACCATTCTGCTTAACAGTAGCAGATGTAAGCAAGGGCGCACGCATGGTCGAGAAACATACAGTTTGCTCACCTCAACGTGGCACTGTGATTACGTAGTGTCAAAGCAGAGCACGCAGCGTTCCGTGCGAAGAGCAGGGACGACCACGAAATCATTCAGTTTGCAAAACAAAAAGAAGTCAGATGAAGGAGCACGTGACTTGCGTTGCAAGCCAAGTAGAAGACTCAGAGGGAGTCGTAGTAGTGTCTGTCTGCATGCCTACAGCTGTAGTAACAGATGCCGCTGGCAGAGCTGATGGCCACATGAATAGCTATGGTATGAACAGACAGAAGTTCATAACTATTTCCGATAATATTTACGCAAGTGAACTGACAAAAGGGCAGGAACACCTGCCTAAGTGTATATGGCAGTGTCACAAGTGGAGCCATTGGCCGATGATGAAGTAGAATGCCAGGAAGGCCTAAATATGGAGGTCGACTGTATTCACAGTAAAACGGCTGTCCTTGCAAAAAGTGAACGAGAATATAGCAAGCCAGTTCTACTGCAAAGCTCTTTAAACAATGTGGAATCTCAGGTTCCCTCCCTGGCGTCAGCTGATCAGGAAGACGTTCAGGTTACAATATTGATCGCTCAAAGGCTTTTGGTCTAGACAAGGCAATTATGCGACTAAACAGGGCAGTGGAACATTCCACACTGCTCAGACTTGTAGAATACAACTGCTGTTGTTTGTCCCAAGCTTACACGCACTAAGGCAATCGGCTAGTTACTGTAAGATTATTATGAGGCAGAACTACAGGCAGGCAGGCGTCCGATCAAAAACGCTACATGGTTTAGTTTTGCATGCGGATCAAACAAAAGAAATATATTGTTCGCCAGGAGTGGGACGCTATAACATGAGAGTTGTGTTCAAATAACCGGTTGCTCCATTTCGACTCAGACCACATGGACAAGACTTGCATCATTTGTATATATTCTGGGTTTAACACTCTCATTTCCGAAGAAGTTTGACTTTCTTAGTTTTGGGCATGACGCTGTACCTTGGCTGTGAACTGTGTAGTGGAATTCCAGTAAATTTTGTGTGAGCGCGCAAAGTACAAGTGGATTGATTGTAAAATTGCAGTGAACGTTGGGCAGGATATGTGTTGTGTGTGGTGAAACGCACAATCATCTGCAGTTTTTTCATGGCGGAAAAAAACTTTTCGAAAGGGGGGCTTTTGTGATGCGATTGTGCACATTTGAAAAGTGCGCCACGCCATCAGCCTCAACCAAAGAGGACGATGAAAATAGTGCTCGGTTGCGGCACGTGTGGGCGTGAAGATTATAAGCCAATATGGTACCTCCACGGAAACTTAGGACAGCCATGGGAAAAAAACAGCGAAGCCAAGCAGACGTGGCTCAGTCGGGACCGAGTGAAGAAGGTGGCCAGGGCGCGGGAGTGGCGGCCAGCAGAGCTTCTGCATCAAGGTCGCTACGGGCTCCCACATGGACACACTGGCGGCGAAATGCGCTGGCGGCAACTGGCGGCGAAATGCCGCACTAGCACGCCACATCCCATTTAAATCCACTCCTTCACCCGGGCACTGACAAAATAAAGAAGGCACTGGTTTGTATGTAGACGGTGGTCTGGTAATGATTTGTTCGTCAGGATCGTCTCAGTCAAGTCCACTGTAAAGACTCTACCTGTGTCGGTGATTAGGGCCTTCAGTGCGCTGGGAAGTAAAAGGATGTTTCCCACATTAAGCTTGGCTACCTTGGACGCACTGCTTCTAGGCAGGGCGCTTACTTCGGCATAGCATGTAAGGTAGTCGGCAGTGGCGATGATCTATTTATTTCCTGATGTCGAACTCGGAAACGGCCCTTGTTGATCCATGTCGATTTGTTGAATTGGTCAGCGTTGAAGATCGATAGACTGTATGAGTTCGCTGCCCTAGTCGGTAGTGCCTTTTACAATATTCACAATCTCGCCAAGTCTTCACGTAATAAGCTACGTTGACAGCAAGGCGAGGACAGTAATGGTTTTGCTGTATTCTGGCGAGCGTGCGCACAACACCCGATTTCCAGTCATGTGGTGGTTGCGCAGGACCTGGAGTACTTTTGGTCGCTATCCGAAAGACAGCACAAGAAGGTGCGTGGCTCGACGTGTACAGAAGTTCTTTTGATAAAGGTCATTTCACAAGAGAAACGACGTCAGTGCTCGCTTGAATACCTTCGGGGCATTGTCAGCACTGCTTTTTATGAACTCAATAAAGATCATGAGTTCTCGACCACTTCGTCGTTATTCATCGGAAACGTCGGAGCTTACGGTTCCCGAAAAGCAGTCATCATCCCGGTAATTTTGCGGCGGTGCGTCGACTACGACACGAAGCAGGCAGTCTGCATCGGAGCGCTTTTTTTCTTACTTGTAAGTGACGGAAATGTTGAATTCTTGCAGTCTCTAGTTCAACCTTGTGAAACGACCCGATGGGTCTTTCAAGTTTGCCAGCCAAGACAAGCTGTGGTGACACTAATTTTCAGTTGTAGAATAGGTGGCCTCCCCATTTGATAGCCACCAGCTAGCATGACTGAGGATCCTATATTGTCCACTAGCCATCTGCAAAACAACGGCGCCGAGTTCTAAACTGCTTGCGTCGGTATGTATTTCTGTTTCGGCGGATTCGTCACATTGCGCAAGTAACGGAGTTGGCAAGTTCTGCTGATACTGTGACTGGTCAAAGTTCCATGACATCACGTGCGGGACGGTGAGAACAGCTGACTGTGCTTGGCAGCAGGTGAGGCTGGGTTTATCCGTTGAAATCAGTTTTTTTTTCATACGTGGGGTTTAACGTCCTAAAAACCACTGATCATAAGAGACGCCGCAGTGGAGGGCTCCGGAAATTTCGACCACCTGGGGTTCTTCAACGTACACCCAAATCTGAGCACACGATTATACAACACTTCCGCAGCCGTCACAGCAGGGATTTGATCCCGCGACCTGCAGGTCAGCATCCGAGTACCTTAGCCAAAAGACCACCGTGGCGGGGCGAAATCGGTTTTGTGCTGTTAGTATGGCGAACTGTGGAAGCGTAACTAATTTGCTGCACATCCGTACTTTTTTCAGCTGGTCATAACTGCAATGGTGACGACCAAAGACAATGTCAGCAGCGATGATGCGACACAAAAAAGTTATTCCGAACCAGCCCTGTTCTTCGTGACGGAAACATAGACTGGTACATATAGGGTACATGTCAGTGCCTAATATTACTGTAGTAAACTGATAAAAATGATATCCATGACGGAGGTGGTGTCGATCCTCTGTAACCCAGCGTCCGGGGGCGAGGTGCCTCGAAAAAGAAAAATAATGAAGATCACATGAAGGGACACTGGTACGGTGTCTGCCATGGTGTGTTTCCAAGGAAGGCTAACACCGTAGTTCGCTATGCGAAGAGAACACAGCTGGAATGCCTGGGAGAATGGTAAGCTCCTCTGATCTAACGACTTAAAAGCGCTGGCATTAGGAAGGCATTCCTTGACAAAAGACCAGACATACTTGGTAGCATTGGTAGGAGGTACTTGCGTCCCTCCGTAATCTAGCGTATGTGGATGCCGCTGCTAAGAAGTCGGTTCTTTCACGCCAGGCTGAGAAGTTTTCGGTCTGTTCCATGATCCAGGTGCTCGGACAGTATGTATGGTGGCGCGCCCACGTAATCCAGCATAGTTGGAGTGGCGACCTCGGATCAAGCCCTCACCACCTCCAAGAGATCTACTACGGGCGACTTGTGAGTAAAGTCGGATGCTCACATGGCTAAGAGGAAGGAACTTTGGGGAGTCCACCTCGCCCGGCGTGGAATTGCTACGCAGATGGTGGCACACGGGGGTCACTAGTCTTTGTTGCTGTTATGCGCAGAGCATAGCGCTGAGCTTGAAGTTCAAAGGAGGCTTGGCTATTTTGAGAAAGAAACGCTCATTGAAAGCCGCCACCAAGGAGGGGCGGCACTAAAGCCTGCTGTTCCTTGTCAGATAATAAATCCGACAAGAAACAGCAGCATCTTCACTCCCTTTTAGTCAAATACTTTTCTTTGAAAACATCAGCTGTTCATTGATTTCACTGTTCAGAGTGCAGCGTTGTTGATGTGGTCAGTATCGCATATAGCAGTTGGCAAGAAACATGCGATGAGTAAGTGTGCTACCACGAGAAAAAGAAACAAATGAGTGGTGCACTTTGCCGCAATGGTTACATGTTCTTGGAACTGCGCTTCGAGCTTGCGCATAATTAGCCTGGTTTATATATTTCAGTTCTAATATTTGGAATACTTTGCGTTTTGTAAATTTTAGCCAGTACAACAGTGATAGTGTGTTAAAATGCAAGCGGTATATTAGCTGCGTTAGAAGCATGCGGCTATCGTGTAGAGTGCCTGATTTCAATGCTGCTCACCGATATGTGTGTACACATATTTTCACCACTGGTGCTCTTATACGCACTCCGTACAAATGGGGAAAAAGGAGGATACATACGAAACGCGACGTGCCTCAACATTCATGCTGGGATATTTTTGTGCAGTGCCACATTTCTTTTTGGGCGTTGTTATACATTTACTCTCATCTTCATTTCAATTTACTGATATGTAGCACGTCTGTATAAATCGATATAAGAACTACTGTCATGACGAGCCCCCTTCAGCACAGTGTAGATTGTAGGCAGCAGAACAATGCTGTGGAGGCAGAGCTTCTAAATAAAATTGCAGGCGCATGAACACTTTAGATTCCAACGGTATGTTCACCTATAATATGCACATTCAGATGTACTGACTGTATTCGACTCTGTCACAGACGCAATGACCGAAATTGACATAGTCTGTATGAAAAACAAACTGTGCTATGCTTCACGGTGGACTATTTTGCTTCATGTGGTGGCATTTGTCAGTGGTCGAACGTTACGGTAGCCATTATAGTTTTTCTAGTTCATCGTATGAGTAATTCTTGTATAAATGCATCCGGATGATTCTGGATTTTGATCTAAAATTTTTACGCAAGAAAAAGTCTACCTACAGCACCCATGGTAAAGTTTTCTTTGGTGAGATCTTTGGTAAGATCTCTTTGGTGATCAAGATGGCCTCTGATAAATACAATCAAAAACGTGATTGCTAGCCTTCGCTGAAACTGGGAGATCGCGTCCTATTGAGTGCCAGATCTAGTACAATTGCATTTAATGGTGTCTAAGTAACAGCTCACGATGCGCGCTTTTCATGAAGATTTGAAGTGAGCGTTGAGGATACGAGGCAGCACAGTGAGCTGATCACGGCTGCGGTAGGCGCAGGCTCACCTATATACTAACCCCGTTCTGCAATACCACTTAGGTAGTCTTACGGTCTTCCCTCAGTTTTTAGTTTTTCGTTTCACGAGGGCAACCTGTGGTAGAGGTGAGCGCACCCTCAGATGCAAAAGCACGAGAGGAACCGCGTCGCTGCTAAGTCACTTACACTTGAGTGCCAATTTCAGTGATTGCATGAGAACCGGGCTACATACGTAGTTGCTGTCACAGAAGTGCTTGGACAGAGAACACTTGATCTCGTAGGTTTGAAGTCTTACCTTTTAACTGCAGCGACGCATTTCGCAGCCATCTTCTGATCCCTACAAAACTTGTGAAAAGCGACCGCATTGCTGCCGAAAGTGGCATGGCAGCCCTATCTCGCACAGTAATTCGGTATCGCAAGTCTAATTCAACCTAGCGCAACCACAACTAGTTATTTTTATTTGTGGGTTGAGCTGTCTCGTACCATTTGCTTCAGAATTGAAAATTCTTTCTTTATGTGCGGACATTCTTTGGGAGAAGTCTTGTGAGCACCCTGCGAGTTAGGATATTTAGGTGTGGTTGCACTACAGTTGTCTTCCGCGTCTGGTCCGGCGCACAAGGGGCACGCTGTGGAGCTCCTGCAAACATTCTTTACATGGCCGATCTTCTGACAGTGGAAGCATTGCACAAGTTAAGGATCAAACGGTCGAACTTGTTGAAGAAATTGCCCAACCTTCACATAGGCGGAAAGACAGTCACCTTTGAACGTTACTGTCACACAATGTGTGTTATCAAGGTCTCCAACGCGAACAATGACGTCGTCTTGACTCGCTGATTTTGTAGATATTGGAAGGTCTGCGTCTGTAATTTCCGTGTTAATATCGTGAATTACTCCTAATGTGGTCACACTATCAGCTGGTATGATGGACCTAACTGCTAATTATTGAATGATATGTGGGGTTTAACGTCCGAATACCCCCATATGATTATGAGAAACGCCGTAGTGAATGGACCAGGAAATTCCGACCTCCGGGCGTTCATTCACGTGCACCCGAATCTGAGCACACGAGTCTACAACATTTCCGCCTCCATCGGAAATGCAGCCGCTGCAGCTGGGATTTTATCCTGCGACCTGCGGGTCAACAGCCGAGTACCATGGCCATTTACACCACCATGGCGGGGCTGGACCGAACTGCTATGTTTCCCAGTTGTGCTACTTGTTGCGCATGCTCAGCGCACTCGGTTGCGCCACATCGAATGCGAGGATGTTTCTTCTTATATTTAGCCATACGTCTTTGATCTCGTTAGGCACAGTGTTCTCGAAATATAGGGAAAGATCTTGCCTGTTCAGAACACGTAGAAATCAGTAGCGTTATTTTGCACGGACAGGATGGATTGGGGCCATCGCTGGGGCGCCATTTTCTCGGTGGCCTCACTTGACACCAAGGTTGGCTTAACAATCCGTCAGTTGGCCTTGCGATGCCAAACATGGACAAGTTCAAAGCCGTCATCTGAGGATTTGTCGCAGGATGCGGAGTACAGCTCAGTGTCATCGCTCTCGCAGGATGTGTTTCCTTGCTTCCTCGAGGTAGTGGCAGCACTCAAACTGGAGTCGGACGTCACCTCGTGAGGTTGTACATTCATTACTGTAACGTTCGGTGCAATTCACCCCACAACTGCAGCGAAATGTCCAGGAAAGCACTCAAGATGAGCGACATGTGTTCCACAAGAGGGCCTAAATTTCTGAAGTTCTCTACCGTGGGCCTCATATTATTATCGTGGTCTTGGCATGTAAGAACCTAGCTATTTGTCTCAATATTTCTATTTTATAGTTGGTGCGATGTACCATGGAGCACTAAAAGGGCATTATTTTATTTGTGTCTCCTCTTTTGTTGAGTACTCTGATGTATCAATTCAAGTGACCAGCAGATCTGTAGTGGTGGAACACGTGCGTGGTCATGTGTGCTAGGCGCCATTTTGTGTGTAGCCCGAGCTAACGCATTCTAGAACAAAACCCTTCTACTTCAATAACCATAGCTATCTTGGGAATTTAACTTCCCTAAACGACCGTAGAATTCTAAAAGGTGCCGTAGTGGGGGTCTAAAAAATTTGCACCCACAATTGTTTAACGTGCACTTTATTTAAGGACGCGGACCTCCAGTATTTTAACCTTCATCAGTATTTTGACCTCCACAGCGGCCATACAATATACGTTTAGCCATATGTTAGGTAACACCTCTTTAGTTCGCGGGATCCCGTTTGCGGCCACATTATGGTGTGCGCAAACTGCTAGATGCGTGTGTGCTTCATGTTATGAGCACGTGAACTCCATATCGTCGAACTACTGGGTCCACCACTACGGCATCTCTCACATTCATATCGTGTTTTATGGACGCGAAATCACCAGCAATTATTAATCATTCATTCAAAATTTATTGAATACAAATTACAATTTAACTTAGGAGACGCTGTGAAAGGCCCGAATGGTGCCTGGCTAGGCTACATTACCCAGAGATTAGTTGTGAGAGTGCCTTGTGTCATTCGCAATTCACATAACCGCAGTCGCACTTGGATAAAAAGTACAACCCCTTTCTTTGCAGCTAGAGAAGAATAAGTAGCTAAAAAAAGAAGCTCGAACAACACAGGGATACGAAGTTATCCTGTGCTGCAAGCTGAGTTAACTATAACTCAACATTGCCAAATGCTACCATTCGACAGCTCAGTCATTAAATGTATGTGAACCCCTTTAAGGCCGGCCATAGGTCGAGTTTTTGACACGGTAAAAGTTTGCTCAGCTTTCACCCAGTTGTGTAAGGCTGGAACAGATCAAGGCTAGTAGGAACTGGCTTGTCTGGTTTTAACTAGGCTCGCGTTTCCTCCCACGCCTATGCACAAAATTCTGACGCGATCACATTGTGATTCATTAGTATTGGCTAGGTATCGATCAGGTTTCATTATTAATTGCTTCACAATTGCACTACCAAGAAACATATTTCTCCAAATAAATTTTTGCCCTAATTTGCATATTCAAGACTGGATCTCAATTATGTCTCATCGTACGTAAATCTAAGAATTAGTTAGATAGTTAAGCAAATTAGCACAAGCTAATCTCAGTCTTACCTAGTAATGGACTAAGCTTCCCACATATTACCTTGCGTGGTGTGACTAGGTTTACAAGAATCTCAGCTCGGCTTGAATAAGGTTCATACAGTGTGTATTCAGTATCTTAGTTATGCGTAGCTAATTAGGTTTTAGAGTACTCAACATGACTTTATAAGGGTTCCCTATAGTTACGTTGGCTTAGCTAGGCCCAGCTCTTTTTACTTTTGCTTGATGCTGCCACCGCGCAAGCAAGATCATGGTTTCTTCTCTCCGCCGCGAACCGGACAAACGGTGGGCATATCACCGATGCTGTAAAGAAGAAAAACTAGAAAACGTGTGGCTGCCTTTCGCAAATTGCCGGTGCAGTCGGGCAGCGTTCTTTATTTTTTCTGTTGCATATCGCCACATGGTTTGCTTGGGTGAGATCGAAGAGTGAAAAAAGACAAAGACGATCTCTCTGAGCCGCTGCTTGAGTAGACGACTAAACGAGCCCAATTTTATCAAGTTTGTCGAAAGTAACGTGACAAGACTGGTGGAGTTGCTGGGTACAACGTCTTACAATCCACCCGATGCCCAAGACCCCGTCCAGCAGCCGGAACACAAGCCCTGCACCCGTGGACACTCCTGTTCATAGAGTAAGCCGCCGCCAACCAGGCCTACCACCTGAGACACCAACCACTGACGCAGCGACTATGACTTCGATACAAGATCCCATGCAAGCTCCGACACCTTCCACGCCGATCTACTGCACCGTCCAGAACCCGCTGATGCCTAGCCCCTTTCACGGAGAGCAGCATGAAGATGTTGACGACTGGCTGAGTGAGTTCGAACGTGTCGCAGCGATCAATTACTGGGATGATGCCGCGAAGCTCCGGAACGTGTACACTTGCCTAAAAGACGGTGCCAAGACGTGGTTTTTGAACAGGTATGATGTTCTGACATCTTGGCGCGAGTTCCAGCGTCGCCTCCTGGAGACCTACAGGAGTCCCGACCGCCGCGAACAGGCGGAGCGTGCACTACAATCACGCATCCAGATGTCCAACGAGACCGTCTCGATGTACGTCGAGGACATGACACGGCTTTTCAAGCGAGCGGATCCTGCTATGGCAGAAGAAAAAAGTTGCGCCACCTCATGCGTGGTGTGAAGGAACAACTTTTTGCTGGTTTGGTGCGCAGTCCCCCCAAAAGTGTTGTTGAGTTCCTCACTGAAGCGGCAACAATGGAGCGAGTACTGCACCAACGGTTTGCCCAGTTTGACCGTCAAGTGAATGCTGCCTCAACTCCCGAAATTTTCGCCACCCCTGGGAGCAAGAGCCCCGAATGGATTCGCAAGATCATTCGATCTGTCGTCCGGGAAGAAATGGAAAAGATGTACGGGACAAGGCAAATCGATGTTGGTTCTATCACCAGTGTCATCCGCGACAAGGTCCAGCAGGTGCTGCACGCCCATCGTTTTCCGCCCACGACGGTTGATCCGCAAACGGCTCCTTTGTCTACTGACAGTCGCCGTCGTACGTACGCGGAAGCCTTGCGATCTGCCACTCCTCTTTCGGGTCAAGGAGTTCCGATCCAGCCAGTGCCGCACGTCCCGATCCAGACAGTGCCGCAAGTCCCGATCCAGACAATTCCATACGTTCCGATCCAGACAATGATCCCGTCAGTCGCGATTCAGTCAGCGCACGCTGACTTGGACATCGATAGTTGCCGTGCACCGACGCGCAAGTCTGATCTCTGGCGTACGCCAGACAGACGACCCCTCTGCTATCATTGCGGTGAGGCTGGTCACATTTACCGCGAATGCCCATACCGGCAACTTGGACTGTGCGGATTTTCCGTCAATTCCCCTCGTCCCCGAATTGGTCAAAGGCCAATGGATATCGAAGAGTATCTCGCGCAACAGCGTGCACCCTTTACACGACGGCAATCGCGGTCACCATCTCCGAGGAGACCCGCAGCCACTGGGCCACGTTTCGGGGTGACGGCACGGGAACGCTCCCCGAGCCCTCGTCGGGAAAACTGAAGGCAGCGGCCTTCGGGGGCAAGGTCGCTGGGACTCAAAGTGCGGAAGACCTCCCATCGACGCTTGCACGCAACGCCGAAGGCATTTCGTCAGAGAATAATCGTGGTGCCGAAGAAACGCCGACATCCGCATCTGAACCTCGTGACCGCGTGTCACTCGACATACCTGTGCTGGTTGACGGTCTTCAGGTCAGTGCATTGGTAGACACCGGTGCAGACTATTCGATCATCAGCGGGAGGCTAGCGAAATATCTCAGGAAAGTGATCACGCCGTGGAATGGAACGCGAATTCGAACAGCTGGAGGACACGTTGTAACACCGCTGGGTCGCTGTACCGCAAGAGTGAAAATTCGTGCGTCAACGTTTGTGCTCAGCTGCCTCGTTCTTCGCGACTGTTCGCGTCAGCTGATTATCGGCATGGACTTCCTTCGGGAATACGGTGCCATCATAAATCTCTGTGAGTGCATTGTTACCTTCTCGACTCAAGGCGCAACAGATCGATACGCTGATAACTGCCGTAGGCTTGTGCTGCGTGTTGCTGACGACAGTGTGACGCTGCCACCTCGAGCAACTGTTCCCATCGAAGTCACTTGTGAAGACTTCCAAGACGGCGACGTGGTGGCTGAAAGCAACTTATCACTTCTGCTGCTCCAAGGTGTATGCGCCGCCCGAAGTGTTGTGCGCGTCCGTGACGGACAGTCAACGATACTAGCTACGAACTTCAATTACGAGCACCAGCATCTTTTCCGTGGAATCATCCTAGCTTATGGAGAACCTGTTGCCGACGTCACGGAGTGCTTCGCGTCCGAGGAAACGAATGAGGATGAGGAATTTCTAGACCACATCGACATTAATTCGACGCTGTCAGACGAGAGAAAGGCTGCACTTCACGACCTTTTAAGGGAGTTTAGATCTTGCTTCGCTTCTTCTTCTAAAGTCCGTCAAACACACCTCACGAAGCATCGAATTATTACCGACGATGACGTTAGCTCCATCCGTCAGCAGCCTTATCGCGTTTCTGCCAAAGAACGCGAGGCTATTCAGACACAAGTAAAAGAGATGCTCGATGACGGGATTATTCAACCATCCAGCAGCGCGTGGTCCTCGACAGTCGTCTAGTGAAGAAAAAAGACGGAACGCTGTGATTCTGTATGGACTACAGGAAGCTTAATAGCGTCACAAAAAAGGACGTCCACCCGCTTCCACGGGTCGACGACTCCCTCGACAGATTACGACGTGCGAAGTATTTTTCGTGGCTATTGGCAAATTGAAGTGGATGAACGAGACCGAGAAAAAACCGCGTTTGTGACTCCAGACGGACTTTACGAATTCCGAGTTCTTCCCTTCGGCCTCTGTTCTGCACCATCAACTTTTCAGAGGATGATGGACACAGTTCTCGCTGGCTTTAAGTGGCAAAGCTGCCTTGTCTACCTAGATGATGTGGTCATCTTTTCCGAGAGCTTCGAAGAACATCTGAAGCGTCTGAGAAAGGTTCTGGAAGCCATTCGCACAGCTGAATTCACGCTGAAACCCCAAAAATGCCATTTCGGCTATGAAGAGCTGAAATTTCTGCAACATGTCCTTAGTGCGGATAGAGTGCGACCTGATCCAGACAAAACTGCTGCTGTCGCCACCTTCCCTGTTCCATCAGATAAAAGAGCAGTACGCCGTTTCCTCGGCTTGTGCGCGTATTACCGCCGATTTATCGCCAACTTCTCTAAGATAGCTGAACCTCTTACGCGACTCACCCGAGATGACGTACCCTTTATTTGGGGCGCAGAACAAGATACAGCGGTCACAGAGTTATGACAGAGAATGCAAACAGCCCCTGTTCTTGCCCATTTTGGTGAGGACGCTGCTACAGAAATTCATACAGATGCCAGCAACGTCGGACTTGGCGTTGTCCTTGTACAACGACATGGCGGCGTTGAGCATGTGATAGCTTACGCCAGTCGTACTCTTTCTCGAGCTGAGACCAACTATTCTACGTCAGAAAAAGAATGCCTCGCAGTCGTGTGGGCGACGACCAAATTTCGGCCTTACCTCTACGGTCGTCCCTTCAAAGTGGTGACCGACCACCACTCGCCCTGCTGGCTGGTAAATCTCAGAGATCCATCCGGCCGTCTCGCACGGTGGAGTTCGCGTTTGCAGGAGTATGATATTACGATTGTGTACAGGTCAGACGCAAACACGAAGACGCCGACGCGCTTTCTCGAGCACCTGTGGGGAACGCTGTCAGGGGCTCCGAAGATGAAGATGCCTTTCTCGGAGCAGTTAATGACTCCGAATTTATGTGAAAGCAGCGGGCAGACGATGAATTACGCCCAGTAATTGATTCCCTGGAAGGCCGCAACTCTCAGGTCCCTCAACACATTGCTCGCGAACTGCCCTCTTTTTGTCTAAGAAGAGGCATTCTTTACAAGAAAAACCCCGTGGTAGCGACAAAGCCTTCCTACTTGTTGTTCCTACCGACATGCCTGATGAAATCCTCCTTACGTGCCATGACGAGCCCACCTCAGGACATTTGGGCTATTCGCGAACTCTCGCCCGAGTATGCCAACAGCATTACTGGCCGCGACTATCAACTAGTGTACATCGATATGTGAAAGGCTGCCGTGAGTGCCAGCGCCGCAAGACTCCGCCTGTGAGACCCGCGGGCCTGCTCCAGCCGATCGCACCACCACGGACACCATTTGATCTCGTGGGAATGGACCTTCTCGGGCCTTTCCCTTTGTCGTCCTCTGGGAACAAATGGATTATAGTTGCGACAGATTATCTTACGCGTTATGCTAAAACAAAAGCGTTACCCCGTGGCACGGCCTCTGAAATCGCGCAGTTCTTCGTGCACCAAATCGTCCTACGGCATGGTGCCCCGTCATGCGTGATTACGGACAGAGGGACGTCGTTTACAGCACGAATGATGGAGGACATTTTTAAACTGAGCTGCACAAGTCATCGAAAAACAAAGGCTTATCATCCACAATCCATTGGACTGACAGAGAGACTTAACAAGACCATAGCGGACATGCTGTAAATGTACGTGGACGTACAACATAAAACCTGGGACGAGATTCTTCCATACATCACGTTGGTTTATAATACGGCAACGCAAGAAACAACGCAATTTCCGCCTTTCCGACTTGTTTACGGACGCAACGTGCGCACCATGCTCGATGCTATGCTTCCGTGCGACCAAAGCAGTGAACTTGCTGAAGATGCTGAGCAATACACTCAATACGCCGAAGAAGCTCGTCAGCTAGCTCGCATAAACACCAGTCACCAACAAGATGCAGACGCACGACGTTACAACCTCCGCCATCGAAATGTCACCTACCACCCTGGGGACCGAGTGTGGGTGTTGGATCCCTGTCCGGCGACCAGGCTTATCCGAAAAGCTTCCAAGTCGTTATTTCGGACCGTACAAGGTTCTTAGACGAATCACAGATCTTACCTACGAGGTATTTCCGGACGGCGCAGCGCTTCTCGTCGACAGCTTCGGCCCGAAACCGCCCCGCCGCGGTGGTCTAGTGGCTAAGGCACTCGGCTGCTGACCTGCAGGGCGCGGGTTCGAATCCCGGCTGCGGCGGCTGCATTTCCGATGGAGGCGGAAATGTT
Source organism: Rhipicephalus annulatus (assembly GCA_013436015.1). Classification (NCBI taxonomy): domain Eukaryota; kingdom Metazoa; phylum Arthropoda; class Arachnida; order Ixodida; family Ixodidae; genus Rhipicephalus; species Rhipicephalus annulatus. The sequence goes on along the minus strand of WOVY01000169.1, from coordinate 975,871 downwards.
GTAGGCCCGTGTGCTCAGATTTGGGTGCACGTTAAAGAACCCCAGGTGGTCTAAATTTCCGGAGCCCTCCACTACGGCGTCTCTCATAATCATAGAGTGGTTTTGGGACGTTAAACCCCACATATCAATCAATCGGCCCGAAACCATGCATGTCGTTCAGCTGAAGCCCTACTTCACACAGTAGCCCTTGTGGTTTCACGTGCTACGACATGCCGTGACATTGCGTTGCTGCTGCTGTTTGTGTTCTTCTGTGTTTTTTATGCCTTTTCTTTTTGCGCTTGGCGCAAGTGTTGGTGAAACTTCCTCATTTGCGCTGCGAGTATTGGCACTCTCCCTCTTTTGGTTATCTATATCTGCGTGTGTATACCTTCATTTTTTTTTATTTACGAGCATCGAGTCAATGCTTTCAAAGGGAGGGACTATTGCCACATGGTTTGCTTGGGTGAGATCGAAGAGTGAAAGAAGACAAAGAAAATCTCTCTGAGCCGCTGCTTGAGTAGTCGACTAAACGAGCCCAATTTTATCAAGTTTGTCGAGAGTAACGTGACAATATAAACGATTTGTTGCCATGGAATCGAGCAATGACTAGCTTTTTTAACGTTACAACTCGCCGGTCTTTATCGCTGTTGACTATAAACGGCAGCGAACCCAGCCACGTTTTGAACTTTTTTTGTTTTTTTTTCTTTCTTGCCGCAACGCATTTTTCGACATCGTGCGAGATTAGGCCCGTGTGCTCAGATTTGGGTGCATGTTAAAGAACCCCAGGTGGTCGAAATTTCCGAAGTCCTTCACTACGGCGTCTCTCATAATCATATGGTGGTTTTGGGACGTTAAACCTCACATATTAATCAATCAATCGCGCGAGATTAAAAAAGATAAAGTAGTGCGGCACGTGGTGGAAGACAAGTGCACTAAACGCTGATGTCTGCAAAAGCCAGATCTGGTTGCCTTTTGGTGACACTCGATGTCGATGACGGATATTTCGAGCATGAAAACACATTCACTAGACGAGAGGACATGACTACCGCTACCTTAAAGTAACGTTTTTGAGGCATCGACGCGCGCTCAGTCAACGCCATTATAAAACATGGTTTCACCTACAAAAATTCATCGGGATATTCAGCTTCTGCTTTCCAAAGCTTCGCGGACGCGTCACTGACGCACACGCGTCCTCACTTCCTGCATGATAGACTTCAAGCAATCCTCCAAAATATTGTTCCTACTTCTCCCAGAAACCTAATTTGGCATATATTCGGCTCACATGCCGCACAGCTTGCACAATTCTCTGCCAGATGAGTACGCCTGTTGAATTAGTCTATACCCTTCTTAACATTTTATGAATGCTCCACCACCCGGCCATTATTGCAACGACAGGTCTGGCGTATGTATCACATACAGGAGATCAACGAGATTTCATAGACAGCCTCCGTGCAACAGTTAGGAAGCCTTCAATTATGCCTTTTTTGGCAACCTATTTTTCCCCACCGTGAGAAACACGCAACCACCAATACGCCAGCCTATTCGGAGTGAAGAACACCACCGCACTATAAGTTAGTGCACACACAAAAACTTCATTCTGAATATGCTATAACAATCACACATTTTATGTGGGCATTTTTCTAGTCTAACACTATAGCGCTTGTGAGGCCAATAAGCTGATTGAAATAAAGGGACATTTATTGAATCTGGTTTCCTCTCAAACCATGCTCGCGAACTCCGGGAGCAATACTCGAGATTTTAGTGTACTACTCTAGCGGATGGTTGAAATGAGAACGCAAGCACATTTACGTGTCTTCCTGCCGCGGAAGTCATCTTCCTCAACACTAAAAAGTTTACGCTATACTCTACTCCTTTATCACAACCGCGTATGATGGCAGTAAAGCTTTTTTACTGAGTTATGCTCTGCTGACAATTAAGAAAGTGAAGAAACAAGAAGTTTTGAAATCATGATCACTGTCTCCACTGTGTTTTCATTATTCTTTGCTTCAACACCGCAGCCAATTCACTGTTCATACTGCAAGTTTTATTATTCGTTAATACAATTTTCTATTTGTCATCTTGAAAGCATATTTTCAGCAACCAATCGTCACTACTGGCTTTGTAAAAACCCCTTATGCCATCCGTGTAGTTGTCGCGATGTACATATGTATCCCGTTAAGCCGCATCACGTAGCAACGACTGACACACGATTATGTCACACCGTGCTGTCTTTTTGATCAGTGAAAAATATTGTTGTGCCGATGCAGAATAGTCTTGTTCATTATACAAAAACCACGTGTTTTGGGTCCTCTAACCATCGGCACGCAGATGTGCGTGACCTTCATGTTTTGCATTCCCACATGAAGGCCGCCGTTACCAAGGCTGCAATGCGAATGGAACTGTGGCAGAAGCTACGTCGGGTTTCAAATACATTTCTACAGGCCTGCGTGATACAACACACACACACACACACACACGCGCACGCACGCACATAAATATATATATATATATATATATATATATATAGTGCGCGCATGAATCTATGTTGCTTGTCAAACTTGATATCGATATCCTTCGCGAATATATCTCGTTTAGCCGTGCTTATACGGAAACCTAGCTGATTTTACTTGTTACATTGACAAATTCTGGTCCACCAGACGAAACTTTAGTGAAACTGTGCAGTGCCAAAGAAACGAAAATATTTATTCCCTATTTCTTATTCTATCGCGGTCCGAGTGATTTTTTTCCCACTACAATTTCCCGCCATGGCCCCCACAATGACTACGTTGAGGCAGATCAGCTTGAAGTATCCCATGACAGAAACTTCAACAGTCGTCATTGGCGACTCTTTGGCGAAGCACCGGCATCAGTACTTTGATCCCAGTGTGCAAGGGACGCTGGCCTTCGTTTCCCAAGCAGGCGCTACCGCTGAAGACGTCCGGTCATTGCTCAATTTTGTGGCAGAAACGGCGAAATACCTCATGCTTCTTCTCGGCACTAATGACATGCCATCAAGCAGTGCAGCAGCAACTTCCAACAGGTATCACTTTCTGCTTGAACTAAATATGGAGACAATGCTAAACATCTCAAGAATAAATGCTACACTTATCCTGCTTCGTTGTACAAATCACCGTCATGGTAACCGCAATCTTTTGTTCGTGAGGCGCTGCAACAGGAAGGTCAGCTTCTTCAATGAACTGCTGCGTTGATTTTGCAGCTACTCGTGAAAAGTCTTCTTCGTGAACCACGGATTGCAGTACCTGCACCCACGCCGTGTACTAGCCACCGATGGCCTCCGCCCAAGATTTGTAGGCGTTGCGCTCATGGCCAGACATAATCGAGAACTTTTCTTGAAAAGGCATACTGAGAGCGATGTAATATTGTGGCGTGATTTCGCAACATGTGTACCCCAGAGCAACGTTACCCAGACTTCTAGAACCTGTTCTGCTCAGCCTTCCTCAGACGCCAACCACTGGCCTCGACTCTCAAACCACCGTGACCTTCCCATTACGGCCCATACGTTTGGAACCTGCGCAGCAGGCGTCAAAAACGGCTTTTCGGTATCAAGCCACCACGACCTTCCTGATGCCATCCGTACCTCTCCAAGTAACAACTGTTCTCTAACTTCTCCAGCCACCAGCCGTGACTCTCCCGTCACAAGCAGTCTTCACCTTCACGAGGGAGTAACACAAACAACACCGTCTTTGGGTCGCCGCCACCCCTCCCTTAAGAACACCACTCGTGGCAAAGCTGACAATTGACTACTGACTCCAGGTGACTCTGTTCATTGCCCCTCTTCTAGGACATCCTTTAAAACCAGAAAGATTGCTGAGAAAAGAATCCGTTCGAAACTGCTTGTGACGGCACTGTAGACGTACCTCAATGCTTCTGTAGTAGCGAAAGGCTTACAGCTAAGAATGAAGCCGGGTACTTGCGATCTTTCCAAGTCAAACAAACTCAATTGGTAAAGATTACTAAACAACGCCTCTTGGGAATTACTACGTATAGTTGTTGACCGTTACAAGTCATATACGATGCGTTTACATAATGGCCCATCACCTGCCATATGCATCGTACCAGACTACGTGCTGACATACTGCATTGTATCATGATCAGTGTCCGTGCTGTGTATTTGCGATCCTTCTTCTAAATTCTTTTTGAGCGTCGTGTTGTATTAACCTTAACGTCTTTGAAACGCGGTTGTGGAGAACGAAAAAAGATTTGAATATAAGATCTTAGCAGTGTGTGCCGATTTACTGTCTGTGGTCTCCAACTGTTTGCAGTATAACGTTAGCATGTGACTACGTTACTACAATATTGCCGCGCCCGAAACAAAGAACGAAGACGATGTGCGCGCCAACAGCCTCGTGAAAAAGGAGGACTGAAGAAGACGACGTACTTTCGTTTTTGGCTCGCCTGCTCTTAAATTAAATTGGAGAAGTCACATTGATGATGTGTACTCCAAGGCAACACGGGCCATGGGGTGGCTACGGAAGCTTGCAAACCGTAAAGCGGGTTTAAGAAGAAATGTGCTAATAATGATATATAAACTTTATGTGCGGCCCATCATGGAATTCGGTTGTGTATTATTTTCTGGCAGCGCAGCCTATAAAATGAGACCCCTAATACTGCTGGAAAGAGAAGCGTTGCGTTTGTGTCTGGGTCTACCAAAGTTTGTTGCAAATAACGTGTGGTATATGGAAGCTCGCCTACCTTCTCTGCTAAATAGGTTTAAAATTCTTACTGTGCAAGCATTCTTAAAGATATACAGTTCACACCAAAGACTCTCATTTTACGCTTTCATTCAAGAACCGACTTTATTTTTCGAAACCCACTGGTCGCGATTACACACCCCACAAATAGTATTTGCACAAGCGCTACTAAACCAACTGAATGTAAAAATTAGACATATTGGTCCAATACACAAACTAAAGTCAATGCTTAGCATACAATTCGATGATATATTTCCTCATAACGCGAAACAATTGGCATATAGGTATTTAAATGACCAGTTAGCAGATTATCTAGCCCACCTAGAGATAAGCAATATCATAGCGACTGATGCATCTGTGTCAAAAGAAAAGGCTGGGGTTGGCATCTTTTCTCCTTCTTTGGACTGGTCATTTTCGATTCGACTCCCAGATTATACCCCGGTATTCATGGCAGAATTATTGGCCATTGTTCTTGCCCTACGCAAATTACCCTCAAGCGAATTATTAGCAGTTATCATTACAGATTCATTATCAGTTTGTAATGCACTTTCTGCGGCAGTAAATTCAGAGCTCATGAATACGTTTCGGCATTTAGTACCGAAAAACGTAAAGAAACTGCATTTGCTATGGGTACCAGGCCACCGCGGATTATATTTGAACGAAATGGCGGACTCTTTAGCAGCAGTATCCCTGGGTGGGCCCACCATCCCAGTTTTGCCAGATACGGCTTACGTAACCGCGCTAAGGTTCCGAAATGCTTGCCTGCAATGGGGAAAAGGTAGTTTGAATAAATTCAAAGATTTCGAGCATTTGAGCTATTGCTGGAATAAACAGTGGTGTGTATCTCGCCAGTTAGAGGTCACTTATACCAGATTGCGCTGTGCAGTTCCACAACTAAATTATTACCCTAATAAAGCTCAGCTCAAGGCATCACCGCTATGCATTTGGTGCAACGAAAATGAAACAATTGAACATTTCTTTTTATTCTGTCATCGTTATTCTTATCAGAGAAAAAGATTTTTAGTAGCCCCATTACAAAAGCTAGGAATACAAGTAAATTTACCAGTAATTTTATCATTTGGCGGAACTTCATTTGGTTACTGCCACAGGGATGTATGCTCCGCTGTGTTTGATTACATCAATGCAACTAAAAGATTACCATGCTAGTGAACCACTACCTTTTCAGATCTTTAGTTTATAATTCGTAGTTATGTCTTTCAAAAACAAAAGATGGTTTGACCGCTTGCTCAGCACACATTTTTGTTTTTTTGGTAGTATTATTTTAAGCTTCTTTTATAGATTAGCTTCATTTTCAGTTTAGTTTCATTTAAGTATCCTGCCGCCCTGTTCTTGGCCCATCCCCCTTTGTGGGTAAGCGCCATCCATCAGAGGTCATCAGCATCAGCATCAGCATCAGCCTGCTCTTGGCTCCTGCATAAAAACACACGCCGTCTGTTCTCGGACTCAACGTCTCGGTGCACTGCTTACGTTGAACCGCGACACTGGTGGAGGTGCTGGGTTGCAAGCCTGCTGATGCTCAACACCCCATCTGGGAGCCGTTCATCAAGTCCCGACACGCAGCCATCTGTTACGACACCAGTGCACCGCTTCAGTCGCCGGTTGCTAGGCCTATCTCCAGAGCTGACCTCCTTCGACGAACATTTTACCAGGCATTACGTACCTCTACCAATGGCCTCCGCTAGCCAGCCACAGTTGGTCCAAGGGATACAAGGCAGCCCTGTTTCCAATCCAGCCCAGGTAACACTTCTTCAGCCACTTGTGCCTGATCGCTTCAGTGGTGCCCCACACGAAGATGTTGAAGATTGGCTTGAGCATTACGAACGCGTTGCCGACATCAACCAGTGGAATGCTCAACAGAAGCTCGCCCGCACGTATTTCACTCTCGATGACGGCGCTCACACGTGGCTTGAGAATCGAGAAGGCCGTATATCCACATGGGATGACTTTCGTCAGCAGCTGATTGACACCTTTGCTAGCGTCGACCGTCGAGAGCGGGCTCAGCAGCTGCTCGAGTTAAGGCTTCAAAAACCTAACGAAACTGTGGCAATGTTTGCTGAAGACGTGACGCGCCTCTGTCATCGGGCTGATCCCAACATGTCCGAGGAGAAGAAGTTGCGCTACCTTATGCGTGGCGTGAAAGAACAACTGTTCGCTGGACTTGTGCGCAATGCCCCAACTACCGTGGCCGATTTTATAAGAGAAGCCACTGCCATTGAGCGGGCTCTGCACCAATGATCGAGGCAATATGATCGCTCGTCCACTACCACCCCAATCAACGCCGCTTCAGTGACTCTGGACAATCAGGGCTCCCTACGTGACCTTATCAGAGATATTGTCCGCGAAGAAATGCAGAAGCTTTGGACTCCTCCAGTGGATACACCAGTGACCGCCGTTGCCGCGGTCGTTCGTGACGAACTTAGGCACGCTTTTTCAGCAGCTGATCTTGATCGCGATCAGCGTCAACTCAGTTACGCCGACGCTGTCCGCCGACCACCACCCGTCCCGCCCATTACATCATACTACCAGCCACCTACAGCCGCACCTTCGTCGCAACCATTGCAGGAGGCTTTCAGACGTCAGCCCATGTCTCCGATGTCTCCATGCCACCAGCCACCACTTGCCGCGCCTTACTCACCACCACGAGAGGACATAAGACGCCCACAATTTCGCAGAACGGACGCTTGGCGCACCGTCGATCGGCGCCCTCTCTGCTTCAACTGTGGTGGTGCCGGCCATATAGCTCGCTATTGTTGGTACCGCGACACATCGCTTCGCCCGTCTCGGCCAGGGTATGACGGTCGCCGTGCCAATGACGACTACATTGTTCGCCATGACGACCCTGGTTTTCGAGGACCTTCAACAACGTGGTCTCCCTATCACGAGTCGCCTCCTCATCGCCAGCCCGATTCCGCCCACAGGTCACGCTCTCCATCCCCTGCTCAGACATCATCACCGAATCGACGTACTTTTGCTGACCTTCGGGGAACAAGGTCGCCCAGCCCTTACCGTGGAAACTAAAGGCGGCGACCTCTCGGGGTAAGGTCGCAGCCCGACCACAAGACGATAAAAAGTCCCCAGTACTGCCGCGACAGAACGACTGGACGCCGACGAATATTAACAACGACGAAATGGTGAGCGCCGACCTCAATGTAATTATTGACGGAGAGCAAGTGACGGCCTTAGTCGATACGGGTGCTGATTTTTCCATAATAAGTCGCAAGCTGGCTGATCATCTTAGAAAAGTAAAAACGCCATGGACAGGACCACATATAAGAACAGCAGGTGGTCAATTGCTGCTCCCTACTGAAAGATGCACAGCAAGAATCAGCATAGGAGATTCTTCTTTCGTCGCGACTTTCATTGTTCTCCCAGAGTGCTGCAAAGATTTAATTATAGGAATGGACTTTCTCAGGGAGCATGGCGCAATAATCAACATCCCGGACCGCGTGGTTTCATTTTACGAGAGTGCTCGTGTGACTGATCCTACATTACCAGAGCACAAATCCTTTCGTCTCAAAGACCACAATATAGTCGTGCCGCCTCGATCATGTATCCTCGTTTCAGTAGCATGTGACGTACCAATCGACGGTGAAGGAGTCGCCGACCAAATAACCTCGCTGCTTTTCACTCACGGTATTTCCGTAGCACGAGGAATAGTCAATGTCACCGACGGCCGAACGAACTTGCTGTTGACCAATTTCACCTCCGAGCGACGGCACCTTCCAAAAGGCACAACGTTGGCACATTTCGACGAGATCGCAGATGTTCATGACTGCTTTTCAGCACTCGAAGCAACACCTGCACAAGACCCACGTGACCTAGCACCTAACCTTGACGTCAGCCCTACTTTAACTCAGCAACAGCGGGAACGCCTGCTTGTGCTGCTAGATGAGTTCCACGACTGTTTTGCGTCGACCTCGAAAGTTGGCCGGACGTCCTTGACCAAGCACCGAATCATCACAGAGGACACGGCTAGACCAATTCATCAAAATCCGTACCGTGTGGCTTCAAAAGAGCGAGAAGCGATAGAACAGCAGGTAGCAAAAATGCTTAAAGACGACGTCATTCAACCGTCGAAAAGTCCCTGGGCATCACCTGTTGTTCTAGTGAAAAAGAAGGACGGCAGCCTGCGTTTCTGTGTCGACTATCGAAAGCTAAATCAGGTTACAAAGAAGGACGTCTACCCGCTTCCTCCCGCATAGATGATTCGATTGACAGGCTTCGAAACGCACGTTACTTCTCTTCCATGGACTTAAAGAGCGGATATTGGCAAATTGAAGTAGACGCCAGGGATCGTGAAAAAACCGCTTTCGTGACGCCAGACGGACTCTACGAATTTAAGGTTTTACCATTTGGCTTGTGCTCCGCTCCTGCTACTTTCCAGCGTCTCATGGATACCCTTCTCTCTGGCCTTAAATGGAGAACCTGCCTAGTATACCTTGACGACGTCATTGTGTTTTCTACAACGTTTGACGAACACCTTGAACGATTGCAAATGGTCTTGCAGGCCATACGGGCCGCAGGCCTGACGTTCATCCGGAAAAATGTCACTTCTGCTTTGAGGAACTGCAGTTTCTCGGCCATGTCGTCAGTTATGCAGGAGTTCGTCCAGACCCCGAAAAAGTTGCCGCCGTCGCACAGTTTCCAACACCATCAGATAAAAAGGCAGTGAGGCGTTTTCTGGGTCTCTGCATATTATCGGCGATTTATTCCAGATTTTGCACGCATTGCGTCCCCTTTAACTCGTCTCACGAGGGATGACGTTGCATTTGTTTGGGGCGACGAACAGGAAGATGCTTTCAATGACTTGCGGCAACGTCTACAGACGACCCCCGTACTTGCCCATTTTGATGACACAGCCCCTACAGTGCTCCATACTGACGCCAGCAATGTTGGCCTCGGAGCTGTGCTTGTACAGCACCAGGATGACGAGGAAAGAGTGATTGCTTACGCAAGCAGAACTCTGTCACGCACAGAAGCAAATTACTCGACCACTGAAAAGGAATGCCTGGCCGTGGTGTGGGCAGTTATGAAATTTCGCCCATACCTGTACGGCCGCCCATTCAAGGTTATCAGTGACCACCATTCGTTGTGTTGGTTAACAAGTCTGAAAGATCCTTCCGGGCGATTGGCCCGCTGGAGCCTTAGACTACAGGAGTTTGATATAACGATGGTGTATAAGTCGGGAAAACGACACACGGACGCCGACTGCCTATCTCGATCACCAATAGAGTCGGCTGCTGCTTTTGATGAAGAAACAGCATTCCTCGGAATCCTCGACACGTCAACCATCGCAGATCACCAGCATGACGATCCTGAGCTACTTGGCTTGATTAATTATTTAGAAGGACGAAGCCAGAATGCACCCAAAGCCTTTACAAGAGGACTATCGTCGTTCTGTCTGCGAAACAATGTCGTTTACAAAATGAACTTCTCGTCAGACGGGTCCACCTACCTGCTTGTCGTCCCTACCACTCTTCGATCTGAGGTGTTGCAAGCGTGCCACAACGAGGTAACATCTAGACATTTAGGCTACACGCGCACACTGAGCAGAGTTCGAGGGAGATATTACTGGCCTAGACTCACCGCTACCGTGAAGCATCATGTTCGGGCCTGCCTCGATTGCCAGCGGCGCAAGTCACCTCCAACGAAACAAGCCGGTTTGCTACACCCTGTCCAGATCCCGACAACGCCGTTTGACCAGATCGGAATGGACCTTTTGGGCCCACTTCCCACCTCTAGTGTTGGTAACCGTTGGGTTATAGTGGCGACCGACTACCTTACTCGCTACGCCGAGACAAAAGCCATCCAGAGAGGCACAGCAGAGGAGGTAGCCCGGTTCTTCATAGAGAACATTGTGCTGAGACACGGTGCACCATCGATCGTTATAACAGATCGCGGAACCGCATTCACGGCCGCGCTTTTAGATCATGTGTTGGTGTTCAGTGGTACTATTCATCGCAAGTCGACAGCTTACCATCCACAAACCAACGGGTTGACCGAGCGACTTAACAAAACTCTAGAAGACATGCTTTCAATGTATGTGGACTTCGAACACAAAAACTGGGACGAGATTCTCCCTTACATAACGTTCGCATACAATACTGCGAAACAAGAAACCACACGGATGACCCCATTCAGCCTTGTTTACGGACGAGAAGTAAGAACGATGTTAGACGCGATGCTGCCACACGAATGCGATGACAACGAAACGAGTGCTGACGCGTTTACTCAACGCGCAGAGGAAGCCAGGCAGCTCGCACGTCTGCGAATATACAAACAGCAAGAGTACGACGCAGGCCGCTATAACCAACGTCATACACCTGTAACGTACGAAACCGGGGACAGGGTATGGGTGTGGACACCTGTACGAAGACGGGGACTATCCGAAAAATTGCTCAGAAGGTACTTCGGACCTTACCGAGTGCTGCGACGACTAAGTGACGTTACCTATGAAGTCGTCCCGGATAGCCCAAACTGTTCAAGGCGTCGCCAGCACCGACCTGAGCTTGTGCACGTAGTGCGCATTAAGCCATACGTCAGCGAGTGACTCTGCGAGGCACCGTCGCTTCTACAAAGTGACTTCTTGCGCAAATTACTGTCTCAGCTATAGCATCGGGGCGATGCTCTTTTAAGGGGAGGCAAATGCCGCGCCCGAAACAAAGAACGAAGACGATGTGCGCGCCAACAGCCTCGTGAAAAAGGAGGACTGAAGAAGACGACGTACTTTCGTTTTTGGCTCGCCTGCTCTTGGCTCCTGCATAAAAACACACGCCGTCTGTTCTCGGACTCAACGTCTCGGTGCACTGCTTACGTTGAACCGCGACAATATATTAGGTTAAGCGTATAAGTTCCGTCATCTCCCCCCTTTTTTTCTTTTGCCTAAATGTGACGTGCATTGTAATATTACTGCTGCATCACTACTGTGTAATGCCATATTACCTGTGTGTGATCTATCTTACGGATCGCAAGCTGACTTTACTGCCACGAGTAACCTTTGTGTGCGCATGAATCTATGTTGCATGTAAGTGATCGGATGTAGCGAATATGTCTCGTTTAGGCGTGCTTATGAGGAAACCTACCTCATTTTACTTGTTATTTGACAAAGTCTGATCCATCAGACGAAAGGGTAATGAACATATGCAGTGTCACAGCAACGAAAGCACGCACCCACCCACACACAAACACACACACACACACACGCACACACACACACACACACACACACGCACATATATATATATATATATATATATATATATATATATATATATATATATATATATATATATATATATATATATATATATATATAACAAGGAAAACGAAGGCCTATAAAAAGGTGAATGGTGTAGCGCGAAAGCTCGCAGACCAACGATCTGACGGTCTGCATGCCCACGTGATGGTGATATGAAACGACTGCGAAACGCAATAAAGTGACATAAGAGTTATTTGAGCGTGATAATACTCCCTCTGAAGAATGAGTAATATTTAGTTTTGCATTGTCATTTTGCCGTTTTTGTAGTTTGACACATCTATTAAGTGCGCTTACACTCAAGGGTTGACAAGAAGTAGTGCAAGCCCGACAGTTCAGAACAACGGTTTAGAAGACATGGTTCGTAAATTACTTTGTTTTATGAATTTATTTCAATTTTAAGTGCTCCGGAAAAAATGCTGGTGGCTGGCCGTGCGGCGACAAAGTGCAAGAATCGGAAGACCAGCTTTCGTTTTTCATAAGACGGCCATCCCGTAAGCCTGACGCCTGAGTAAAACGTTCATGTCTGCATCGATATAGTGGGCCGTGACCTTCGAGAATCCGGCATTTTCAATTTCCTTCACAGAATCTCGATTGAGGTGACAGTTGCAACAAGTTATCCTCCAAAGTGGGGTTACCGTACTCTGAAGCAGCCTCTGCCACGTACCGTCGGGAAACCCCACGTGCTCCAAGAATACCACGCTGCCACCCTGCACGTAAAGACTTCAGTAAGTTTTAGGACACAGAACCATGGTGGCCAAACTCCTGCCGTGAGCGACGCCACTCGAGCTTTAAGGGATCTTTAAAGTGAAACATCGAATCTAGTTCATTCGAGATATGTTGTTAGAATAATTAAGAAATTTAAGTTTCATTTTAAAACATCAAACAAAATCTCCACGCGCAACATATTAAATTTAAAGCGCCTTTTTCGTATTTTGACGACAAGTGGTTAAGGACATTTTCTGAATTAGGAGTGCAAGAGAATATGAATAAGGAGATAGGACAGCACGAGCGATCAAAGCTAGCTGATTCCATTCGGAAAGAAATCTGAAAATATGAAGTTCAGAACACCATGGGCACGCCTGTGCCTAGATTATAATTGAGGTATATAGCAAAAGCTTTTATTTAATTGCGCTCAATGAACTAGAACTAATTTACCAGCACACATACGAACGTTCAGCTAACACTAACGCCCCTTTTTACTTCTTTCAATGCCAGGGCAAGCGCACGCTTATCCACGGGAGCCGTCAGTCCGCCTTAGTTAAGGCAATGGTACGACGCTGCATTAGTGGTTGCGCCACTGGCACCACACGTGCTTTCGAATACTTTTCCCGGCGATGTGATAGACGTGTTGCTCACTACATTATAATACGTCAGTTGCCTTTGTTCGTCGTCCTTCTTTTTGTGGCGCGAAGCAACGCCGCCACCAACGGCGCAGCGCATGTAGTAGCGCCTACCTGTATCTACGGCTGTGTCGTGTCCTTTTCTTTTATGTACTGCGCTATTACACGTTACGTTCACGCATGTAGTAGCATTGCAGTGACGCTTGCCCGTTGATGTGCCCGCATAGCGCCACGAACGATAACATGCTATCTTGAAACCCCATATCTTTTACACGAATACAAGGGCTCAGGAAGCCGAAGTGAAACGCCAACACCATCAAGCAAACGTGAGGCAGTCCCCGAAAGTAATTGCCGAAGAGCCAATCCTGAAGCATTTCTTAATAAATTGTTATGTGGGTTTTAATGTCCCGATACCACCATATAATTACGAGAGACGCCGTTGGGGAGGAACCCGGAAGTTTTGTCCACCTGGGGCCCTCAGAGTGCACCCAAGTCTGAGCACATGAGCCACTGATTTCGAAGCAGCGAAATCCTATTCTACACACGTGTTAAATATTTTCATGTGTGAGTGGCCACGTGCGTGTATTTATGGTTACCCGAATAATCTCCACTGCTTCACCCATTCAGCATCATTCCCTTGATTGATACGCAATGATTTTTTATATATAGCCGCTCTAAAAGATCGCTTGCCAAGACGTCTCTTCTGTGGACAGTACCTTCAATTGACTGAACAGAGGCACAGAGTCGCACAATCGTCCAATTACATGGGTTGCGAAAATTGTAGCAAAAGGTGTCGGAAATTTATTGCCACAGCCATCAACGCCGGCCAATGATTAAAGCGCAACAAGATGAGAAGGGCACAAACAACCGAAACTAAAAACTTAATATGAATTTTTTTTCAAATGTTCGTACTTATACATATTATATATGTCAAAGTTAACTCTAATGATACGTTAAGGTGTATATGACACGTGGATAAATGGTTGATTGCCTCATTTTTCGTCGAGTACCATAGGTGTGGCAGGGGGACGTATCCAGGCAATTTGCAATCAGAGCGTGTGTTTAGCTCAGCGTGTTTTTTGGTTCGGCGCGAGGCATCGCTCAATTTCCGTTGTGGTTTCGTGCTTGCTTTCTGTTGTTTAGTTATTTTTCATGTGCTGTTTACTGGTGTGTCATTCCAGAGCTGAACTAGCTCAGAGAAGGTGCAGATATCCGCTTCTGTGATTGCCGACTGCTTTGACTGGTGCACGGCTGGCTTGCCTTCGCCTTTTGTGGCGGTGAACGCAATAAGATAAACAATGGTATACGCTGGACTCTACGGTTGCCAAAGCTATATTCTGCAAGATGCTGTCTCACTACAGTGGTGTTTGACTATTGGGCAACATGAGTTTTCGATTGATAGATATGTGGGGTTTAACGTCCTAAAACCACCATAGGATTATGAGAGACGCCGTAGTGGAGGGCTCCGTGAACTTTAACCACCTGGGCTTCTTTAACGTGCACCCTAGTCTGAGCACACGGACCTACAACTATCTGCCTCTATCAGAAGTGCAGCCGCTGCAGCCAGGATTCAAACCCACGACCTGCGGGTCAGCAGCCGAGTACCTTACCCACTATACCACCGCGGCGGAGCATGAGTTTTTGAAGTATTATGCTATTGTGCTCATGAGCAGTTGTGTCAAAATTGCAGTTGCGAAGTTTTTGGGCACATAATATAAGTGCGTTATTTAGCTAATGCAACAACTGCTTCCTGAATTTCTTCGATTTTTTCTTCACTTTTGCGACCGCAGGCAATCAGTGAGCCACAAGGCACAATAAAATTGCCTACTAATGACGGAACGTAAAAGGTCAGCAATTAGGTAAAATTTCTATTTCGTGCCATGTAGTACAAATGCACGACATCACCACTTCTAATTCTTACGTCATACCCTATTTCTATATTTTTGTTTGTTGTTAGTTCTCTCCTACATACGTAAAGGGCAATGTTGAAAATGAGGCGCCAATTACTGGATTACTGGATGGGCTTCTAAAGAAGTTACGTTACCAGTTTGCATATATATTGGTGGCACTGCGCAAAGTGCACCGGAAAGATGCGTATGCTTTTAATTTTTGAGTGACAGCTCATGCTCACGTACCCCGTAATTGACATACCGGCTCGTTCGTCGGTGGAGTCCCGGCAGCACAGAGGCAGCTAACACACAACAACCTGCGCAAAATCCCTACTAGGCTGTATGTGCTTTCTTCTACAATGCGCTGTCTTACTCACCTCGGCATCTATGCGCACACAAAGCTTAAACAACTTGTTTGACGCTGATATCGCCACGCAAGTCCTTCTGATTTATTCGGATTTCAGCAAGGATTGCTTGCTATGCTCAGCGCTGACCAAGCCGCTTCGTTTCAGAAGCTTCGCGATTGTTTAAGATTGTATTGTTCAGCTTTTCGACCGGATCGGGAATGGTCTAGTTCATTCGAGAGTTTACGCGGCTACCAGCGATAACCTAGATTTTTCGATTGCACATATTTAAAACCTGAAGAAGTCTACCGCTTGTCTGATATCTACAACCAACAATCTGTTGACTGTTCTCAATTTACGTTTTTGATAACTTGTACACTCGCTTTCTATTTTTCCAAGCAAAAGTTCACCCAATAAAGAGCTGCATATTTATTACTTCTGCTGAAGTCATTTTCACCGTCACGATCATGAGATAGTATGATGATCGGAAAACTGTTTCTAGTAGTCACTTTTTTGAGGTTGTACATGCATTGTGGGTGTGCGGCAGTACCAAGGCCTTAGAACGTTGCCGTGCTTTTCTTTGTACCTTTCGTTTTCTTTAACTTTCATGAGAAGCGACTGCACAGTATCCCCCCAAAAGGTACCTGTATGCCCAGAAAACTACAGCCGGTCCACGTGTTGGCAGAAATCGGTTGGAATCTGCGTGGTCGCAAAATTTTTGGAGTGCAGAATAATAAATTTTCATGGCGTCTGTACCTGACCAAGCTAATATGTTTAACCGCCTGATTGGGTTAAAATAGCAATCAATCAGGCACTGCTCACAAAATTCACAGTAGAAAGCAGTCACCTCACATAATTGTGGCACTGGTTATAGCTCTATGTTTTTCAAATACCATCCTTCAATTGCTATATGATTGATTGATTGATTTGTGGGGTTTAACGTCCCAAAACCACCATATTATTATGAGAGACGCCGTAGTGGAGGGCTCCGGAAATTTCGACCACCTGGGGTTCTTGAACGTGCGTCCAAATCTGAGCACACGGGCCTACAACATTTCCGCCTCCATCGGAAATGCAGCCGCCGCAGCCGGGATTCGAACCCGCGAGCTGCGGGTCAGCAGCCGAGTACCTTAGCCACTAGACCACCGCGGCGGGGCAATTGCTATATAATTGGTTCTCACACAGTGGAAAGCGCAAATGTCGTCGACATTTTATTGTAAAGTAAGCACTAGAGGAAATAGGTGCGCAGAAAGAGCAGCGCCTAACAGACCTACCTTCACCAATACACGCTTGACTTCTTCGAGGACTTTCCTGGGATTTTTTACTGAGCAAAGTAGGCAGGAGAATATTACAACATCATAATGACTGCTTGACAAATCACCCATTGTTTCACCGTATCCTTGCACCCATTGTTCGAGTTGAATCTGTAAAAGTAAACAAAAAAGAACGGCAACATGCGCACAACATTTCGGGATAGATGTAGGTTAACAGGAAAATGAAGGCTTATAGCAAATCGCATGGTGCAGCGCAAAGTTCGAGACACATCGCTCCTCGAAGTAGCACTTATGATCACCACTGTCTCAACTAAATACTGGTTAGACGCTATACATTTGTGAATGTGTACTGGTAAGTACAAAAAAATTCATTACGATCAAAAGGTAAGAACATGAGTGGTCAACCAATTCACTTATTGGAGGGTAGTATGGAAGCAATCAATACCTTTATCTACTAGCGGATAAACACTTGGCTGATACTATTCGCTTCAGGTTTGTTGATATGGTTCGTGCCTATAGCATGACCTTTGTACGTGTCAGTGTGTCTATCTAGCTTTTCCGTAATATATACAGAAAACACTGCTCGCAAAAGAACAGCAACGTCATTCAATCTGGGCCCTTTCAGTCGGTAAAACGACCGTGCGATTCACATTCCATAGGATTTTGGTATGAGAACAACGGTGACATAGTCCTTTTTACCACTATGCTTTTATGCAATATACCGGCATACCGATTATGCCAGACTGGTTATTCCCTCTGCCTATTCTCTATTTTTATTTTCTTCCTCGTCTTCCTCTTGGTCCACAAGATATGAGTACCCATGCTCCATTCTCCATTGAGGAGCTAAAGCTACCATTGCGCTCTTAGGCGTACTTGACTAGGGTCAGGTGGAATCTGCGTCGTCTAGGCCAAGCAGCCAGGAGACAACTGGTAAACTTATTTATTCTGTCACGCATGGATGGGGTTACGATTTCCAGAGCCCGCCACCACGGCGTCTCTCATTATCATATGGTGGTTTTGATATGTTACACCCCACATATCAATCAATAAATCATTTCATCAATCAATCAATAAAGGTTGCATGACACCTCAAAAATAGAAAAGCAGCCGTGTGGTTCTACTGTTAAAAGCAGGATTGATTGATTGGTTGATATGTGGTGTTTAATGACCAGAGACGCCGTGTTGAGAGCTCCGGGCATTTAGACGACCTGTGTTTTTTTTAAGGTTTCTGAGTGCATCGATTCTGAGTGCATCGACCTAACTGCTAAAAACAGGGAAATTCCCACTCGTGCTGACATGCTTCTAGCCTAGTCCCGCCGCGGTGGTGTAGTAGCTAAGGTACTCGGCTGCTGACACGCTGGCCGCGGGATAAAATCGCGGCTGCGGCAGCTGCATTTTCGATGGAGGCGAAAACTCTGAGGCCTGTGTGCTCAGACTTGGGTGCAGGATAAAGAACTCGAGGTGGTCGAAATTTCCGGAGTCGTCTACTACCGCGTCTCTTATAATCATATGGTGGTTTTAGGACGTTAAACCCTACATATCAATCAATCAATTATTAATACTAGCCTAAAGCTTTTGCCATCTGTGTTGGGAAATTTATGCAGCGGCGTCTTCTGAGGCGCTTGGAACGGCTTCTTGAACGACACAACATCTTTGCTGACTTCATTCAAGGATTTTGACGAGGCCGTTCATCTATTGACAGTGTCATTGGTCTTGTGTCACGAGTGGAGCAGCGAAAATTTATAAAATTACTAGCAGTTGCGCTCTTTCTCGAGGTAGAAGGTGCTTATAAAAACGTTTTTCATCAAGCTATAACAGACACGCTACTGTTAATTCAACTTCGAGGGTGAATACCGTGATAAATGTGAAGCTGCCTGAGAGAAAGATCGTTTTAGATGGGAAGCTTCTTATGGTCGAGCTCACTGAAGTGTGCATCTGACCACTGTTACTGCGCACGCGCCTTCAGTGTTCTTGATTGCTCGCTTTGTACGGGCAATCTTAACATCAATGACTACTACAAACAAGAAGCTCCACAAAGTCTGATTTGAGGTGTGATTTGCTCCGAGAATGGCTCACAGAATTATCGGTTCAAACCGCGAACATCAAAATAACACATTTGGCAATGCCTCCCTCTGAAGAAATATCGCTCCGATGCTTAAAACGGTTCACGAGGCGGGGTTAGAAAATACATGGAAAAAATAACAACAATCACGAAAGAAAGTATAACAAAGAAACACAAGTAAAAAATTGGCAGATCCCACGTACAGTTGGAAACGATGATATGAGAAGCACGAATGAGGAAGCTTGATATCTCAATTTAAATTCTGCACAACGGTAAAAGAGGGACAGAAGTTACGCCAAAATGACTTAAGTAACATGATTATCATGTTTGCGCCTGTCATTTGTGTTTGTCGTCTGTTCAAGTCACGTGATAAAAATTTGGTATACGCAGACGCAGTGAAACGGCCACGAGCATCCTATGAGCGTAACATGTAGTCTAGTTTTACATGACACACCCAAGTTGAATATCTTGTTTGGACGTGTCATTTACTCTCGTCGTCTACTCACGTCACGTGATACCAAATTTTGTATATAGGAAGCTAGCGAAATGACCGCGATCTCATCATAAGCGTGGATTGTATTCGTGATTTACGTAATATGCCTGTCACGATTTCCACGTTAGGGTCTGCCACCTATATTCGCATTGCAGTCGTGTCATACCGTAGCTGTTTTGCAATATGTCATGTTAACAAAACCACCACAATGTTGATGTGTGGGGATGAACGTCCCAAAACCACCATATGATTACGAGAGACGCCAGAGTGGAGGTCGGCGGAAATTTCGACCACCTACGGTTCTTTAACGTGCGCCCAAATGTGAGCACACGAACCTACAACATTTCCGCCTCCATCGGAAATGCAGCCGCCGCAGCTGGGATTCGATGCCGCGACCTGCGGCTGAGCAGCCGAGTATCTTTGCCACTGGACCATAGCGGCGAGACGAAACCACCAAAAAAGCAACAAGACCATGAAACGTAAATCATTATATTTGCGACATACATGTCAAGATTTTCGTGTTATTACTAGTCACAATTGCTCGTCATGCCCTCATGTTACGCCAAACCAATTTTGGTATCAATACGAACTTCGAAATGGCCAGGAGAGGTAAAAGTCGTATGCAGGTAAATAGATAGATAGATAGATAGATAGATAGATAGATAGATAGATAGATAGATAGATAGATAGATAGATAGATAGATAGATAGATAGATAGATACCCTCAATGCCACCGAAGGGTTGCTTCGCATTTAAAAGTAGCATATTGAAGAAACAGTACAAGCCTCAGGGTTCCTTATGCGCGTGAAACGGCTTCGGGCGTGGGACATGCTTCACAACGGGCCCTGCACAGTGACCTTGAGAGTTCCTAATACCATCCGGGATAACGTCGTAGTCTAGAGCGCCTAAACGTCGGAATAAGTTGTATACCCCAAAGTATCTTCGATGAAGTTTTTAGATGTGAAGCATCTTAGAGAGCAGTTCAATTCTCTGTTCGGCATAACCAAACCTACCGCGCACCCCTCCTGTTATCTGCTACACTCCCCCTGTCTTGCATCGCAAAGGTAACGCAGGCAGCGTCTAGGCTTGCTGCCCCTCTCTTTCATCTAGGAATCTATTCCTGCGACCCTTACACTTTTTGCGCATGTTCCTAAACGCCCTCCTTCTCTTCTGTAATATACTACCGCCTCTATATCGCCTTATAACGTCGATGCAGGCAGCGTCTGCTAGGAAGTTTTTTCATTGAACACACCGACTGCTCACGCTGCAGAACCGTTCACTGGTCACTGCGTATATATACACTGATCATTCCTACTATGCCGAAGAATTCCCATTCATAGACATGAAAATTCCCTGTTTCTAGGATTTTTCCTTGAAAACGCTGACGAAATTCCCAGCAAACGTTTTGCACAAATGTATTATTCAACCCCATCCGCTCATAAAATTTGAGTATATCTAAACGTCTCACGTACTGGCCACTTTTGAAATCAAGACTAGCCTGCCTCTCCACTGGCCCAAAACTAAACCATGACTTTATTATTTCATAGACAGTTAGTACACTCCACATTGTGAGCTTCAAGTTTGAAATCAATAGTGAACTAGAAATCACTGCTCGTGAATATCAGAAACGAATCTCAAAGACAAAGAAAGCGTGGTGCATGCGTCAGAACCGATTAAAGCAGAAGAAGGCGCACCGTGGCACCTAATTATCGGTTGTCAAAGAAGAATTCAACATTCTTGATATTCCCTGCAATATAACGATTATTTTTTCTCTTTGGCTTAAAATAAAAGGCTTAAATTTCCCGAAAAGAGAAAAATTCAATGCACGGAACATCACTGTATATATAGGCACTGAATCTCGACGTTCAAGGTGCTGTCGCTGGGAGATTTCTCCTGTGGTTTGGCGAAGAGTCAAAATACGCAACGTGTGCTTTATTTGAAAGCAGGCATCAGGTCTCTGTGTTCATTCGGTGTCTTCAGTCGCTCATTTCCTATTAGCAGCGATTGGCATGTTCAGCTATACATTTTCTTCTCGCTGTTTTCTTCCCCAGTGCAGCCCCGCCGCGGTGGTCTAGTGGCTAAGGCACTCGGCTGCTGACCCGCAGGTCGCGGGTTCAAATGCCGGCTGCGGCGGCTACATTTCCGATAGAGGCAGAAATGTTGTAGGCCCGTGTGCTCAGATTTGGGTGCACGTTAAAGAACCCCAGGTGGTCGAAATTTCCGGAGCCCTCCACTACGGCGTCTCTCATAATCATATGGTGGTTTTGGGACGTTAAACCCCACATATCAATCAATCTTCCCAAGTGCAGGGTAGCCTAACGGGCTCAGCCCAGGTTTATCTCCCTGCCTTTGCTCTTATTTTATGTCTCTTTCAGTTTAGAGAAATCCGAAGAATATTCGGCTGGATTATAAGTTGTCTCTAAGTCGTAAATAATGCAGGTTCTAGCTAGCTTCTTGTTATATTTAGGCTTTAGCTGGGTGAGAGCTGGTTGTCTCTGCGCTGAATCTAAGTGTAGAAAAGTAAAATTTTATAACAACAGACCGTCACAGACCCGGCATGGTTTTTCAAGCTCCACAAAGAGATATTGGCGCTTTAATTAAGTGTTTCCACCTTTCGTAGACCTACGGGCTCGTTGTCATGACATTGAGGCTTCAATCACGTCGGGATCTCTTGCAGACGCCATTGCATTTTGCTTTTTCCTACGATTTTAACGTTGACGTACTCGGAGTCATGAGCTCGCCACCAGCACGTCACAATTATTCCTTGGGCGAACGGAAGACTTCTTTTGATGTGGAGCAGGGGTGAACGAGGGAACTTACCCTAGTTATGTGAGACATACCCGTTAAGATGGTCATAGTTCTATATGCGAACCCTTTCTTAGCGATATTCGGCGACATTGAACGTATCTATCTATCTATCTATCTATCTATCTATCTATCTATCTATCTATCTATCTATCTATCTATCTATCTATCTATCTATCTATCTATCTATCTATCTATCTATCTAGACGCCTACAACTTCTAGCTCTCCTGACCGTCTCAATAACGATGTCGATGCGAAAATTGGTGTGATATACCATGACTATATCATGAACATAAATGACAAGTCACAACATGAAAATCATGATATGTATGATATGAACGTCATGATTTACATACGATGGTCTTTGTGTTATGCAGTAGTTTTGTTCACATGACATTTTGCAAAACGGATATGGTATGATACGAGTCTATTGTCAACATGAGTGGCAGACCCTGACGTGGAGGTCATGACATTCATTTCTCGTAAATCAAGAATACATGCCACGCTCATGGTGACCTCGCGGTCGTTTCGCTAGCTTCCCATATACCGAATTTGGTATCACGTGACGTGAGTAGGCTAGGAAGATATATGGCAACTCGAAGCTTGATATTGAACATACGCGTGTTATGTGCAACATGATTACATGCTATATTCTTAACGGTCTCGCGGTCGTTTCGCTAGATCCACATATACAAAACTTGGTATTACGTGACGTGAACAGACCACAAAAGTAGGTGACACTTTCAAACACGATAATCATGACAGGGAAGTGACGTACAGCACACATTATGTCCTCGTCATAACTTTATGCTCATTTCAAAGTGACATATCCACCTTCCTCATTCGTTCTTCACATATCATCAATTCCCACAGTAAGAGAGATCAGCCATTTTTTTTTTGCGATCGACTCACAACGAACGACTTGCTAAACAACCTCTCATTTGAAGGTGGCTTGCGCTGATTCCACGTGCAATGAGCACAAAATTTTCACAATCAATCCGCGTTTTCGCCCTTGCTATGAAGCTCGTGTAGTCCAACACTTCGATCTTTTCGTGTCTACCCTAAATAACTATTCTCGCATCACAGAGGGACTATTTACATAACTTCTGGTCTTCACGATTTGAACAGGCTCTTGTTTCCCTTATTAAAAGACGATAGTCTTTCTTGGGGTACTTCGATGCAAATATTTCGGTCCGTTTGTCTGTCTTTCTGTTGGTCTGTACTTTTGTCTCTTTGTCCGCCGTAACGATACCTCAAAGAGCACCAAGCAATACTGATACAGCCAACCGCATCCACCGCAATCACCAATATTTCTCAAGTTACAGCGTTCATACTTGTGCGATTGTCAAAAAAAGCAACTATTGCGCATAGTTGAGGCACCATAACAACACGTGAATATTCTGTATGTGTGGCTTTATACTACAGAAAGCACAGATAAGTAATTTTAAGGACCGTAGCGTTTATCACGCTTCATGAAAGTGCAACGGAATGCTCAAAAAATTGGCAGATCCTATGTACAGTAGGAATCGATGATACGCGAAGCACGAATGAGAAAGGATGATATGTCACTTTAAAAACAGCACACCCTTGCGAGAGGGAAGTGATTAATACTGTACATCACTTCTGTGTCATCCTTATCATGTTTGAATGTGTCGTTTACCTTCACGTCACGTGATACCAAATTTAGTATATGTGGAGGTAGCGAAACGGCCGCGAGCACGCTATGAGCGTGGTATATTGTGATGTTCTCACATGTCACGCCTGTCAGAATTATCATGTTTACATCACTCATTTATTTCGTCATCCATTGTCGTCACGTAACACCATGTTTATTATACGTGAAGCTAGTAAAGCGGCTGCGAGTGCAGCATAAACGGCCCAATATACTCCGACGTAGAGTTGACGCGCGCGCGCGCTGGGCACCGCGACGCTACGTTAGCAAAACGCGACCATTGTATAGTCTGACGCCAGGCGCGACCAGCACGACCAGAATCCGTTTGCGCGGCCCAACGGCAAACGGCAAAAAATGCGACATGCTGCATTTTGCACTGATGCGTTACCCAGACAACACTGCGGCTCCCTCTCTTCGTGAAGGAGGGACGCGAGACAAGCTGAAACGCGCATGCTTCAAAGCAACACAGCACGCGCACACCTGCGAGTATATGGCAGGACCGGTGCCTGGCGTGGCAACGACGGCTTGACGCGAAGACATGAACGCCGGCGAGCACGCGCACCGTGTCACGTCGAAATGTATTGGCGCCTTGACTGTGGCATGTAGTCATGTTCTCACACGACACGCATCTCATGATCATCATGTTTGCACCATAACTTTGTCAATCATTGACGTCGCAGAATACCAAATAGATAGATAGATAGATAGATAGATAGATAGATAGATAGATAGATAGATAGATACGCTCAAAATCGGCTAAGTTAGCTAAGAAACGCCTCGCATTAAAAAGGCTAGTGTTTTCAATGTTTTGCTAAGACGACACGGCCAGTGGAGGCATTTGCCCGTCGCTTTGCGATCTACACCTTATCGCCCCCGAAAGAGGCGCGCCTCTTTCTCCGTTGGCGTGCACGCTTTCCGTCATTTTCGAAGATAGCTGTCAGATAGCACTCGAGTCCAACGTGCCTCAATGCGCTCGTTCACCTTCGCTGCACGTATCAGGACTTTTTAACGCATTGCTTTCAGAATACAATTCACTAATTTTCTCGCGCAGAACATCAAATAAACGTTTTGTCTTTCTACTACATTTCGTCTTTCGACTACATTTGCTGTGAAGCATGCATATACGGGGCCAATTTTTCAGAATAGCTTCCCTAAGTATTTAAAAAAAACCAGTGCTCGACCGCATTAGCAGCGAGGTGCCACTACAAAGGGCTGCGCCCCTATCGGTCCACAGCGCTGAAAGCAAGATTTCCATCCTTCTATCGAGAGATAACGTGTAAGCATACGGATGTACACGTGGGGCTGGTGCGTTGCTTTGCACGATCCGTGTCGCCACGTAGAGGGCTATGCACGGGCGGATTAAAGGTTTCCTCTTGTTACTGACAGTTACTTTGCATCTCATCACGATCTGCAAAGCGTCATCAGCAGTGGCCTTCTATCCTTCCAGAGGTCAAGTCTCCGACCAGGAGAGGATAACATTGCAATACAGACGTACAGTATAGCACCAGTGGTTTGCCTGAAGCCCCCAGTCAAAGGATGAGTGCCGATTAATTATTATTATCTACGCCAGCAGCTATCGGTTGCGTAGGCCGTTGTGTCGCGCTGTATAGGTTTTTATAACAGAAAATGTTTTATACCTTGGTCCACCACCACTCAGCTGACCTATTTGCGTTACGGATTTGACGTTGCAAAATATATGCTAATATACTGCAAAAAACAACAAGTAGAAAGCTTTCCATCGTCGAGCGTTGTACGTAAGGCCTCTCACTCCCCAACTTGTGTTGGAAAACCACTGATGCACCAAGCGTGCGTTGCCACGCTTGTTAACCGCAAGTTATATATATATATATATATATATATATATATATATATATATATATATATATATATATATATATATATATATATATATATTATATATATATATATTTATATATATATATATATTGAGATTTTCCAGGTAATATTGCCAAGACAGTATAGGGGAATATATTACACCAAATCGTTATGTTAATCACAAGGAAAAAATGTGGGTAAAAAGATAACCTGCCTGGGTAGGAACCAAACATGCGACCTTCAATTAAAGCGTTCGATGCTACACCACTGAGCTACCATGGTGGCTATCCTCCAAGCCACTTTATTGGGTATATATATATATTTGAATTAAACATGAGAGTGTCAGCCAGCGCCTCCAATAGCCGTGATGGCGAGGGTGGCACACTTTTTATGAGCCTGTTTGGCGTCACGTAGCATGTAAACTTATTACGAGCTGGCAGCTGACCAATAGTACCTCGTATACAACCCAACGGCACAAATTCTCCCAGTACGAGGCCCTCGTTATTGAATAAATGGAATAATTTATACTTAAGGGCTCGTTTTTCCGTGTTCGACACAATGGTGTTGAGATTTCACAAACATTAATGCCAAGGAAGCATAGGCCAAAATATTAGACCAAATTGTTATCTGAATCAGAAGAAATAAAAGTGGGTGAAAAGATAACTTGCCGTGGGCAGGAACTGAACCGGCGACCTTCGAATAACGCAGGTTCGCTTCCTTTCCACGCCAAGTTATCTTTTCAGCTACATTCCTTTCTTCTAATTTAGATAACAATTCAGTCTAATGTCTTCCCCTATACTTCCATGGCATTATTTTCTTTGAGATCTCAATAATTTTGTGTCAAACCCCCAAAAAATGAGCCCTTAAATATCATTTCTTTTCTCTCTCTCTTTCTATATATATATATATATATATATATGACGCTAGAAAACGGAGACACGCCGTGATCCAGATGCTTTATTCTAATTCATGCACACTCCTTCTTCGTCGGCTTGTCCTACAATCACTTTGTTGAAGCGTCACACTTCCCCTTCTCATCGAGGAAGTCTCAGTTCAGAAGGTAAAAAATAACACCGCAGTTTGCTGCCATGTACAGTTTCAGAGTTTCTACCTAAGGGCAGCGTGGAGCAGTTGATCTCGTAGTTCACTGTTGAGACCTTGCGTAGAATCTTGTAAGGTACTTCCATGACGAAACTCGCTTTGTCGTCGTGGTAATGCCACGGTGTCTCGTGGAGGACAAAGTCACCGACTTGGACCTCATTCGGAAGACATTTTCGATCATAGATGACCTTCTTATTGTGGTAGGTGATAGAATCGGTAACTGCAGTTTTTCGCGCTTCTTCAACAGTCTTATCTCGTTGTTCCAGTATAGTAGGAAAAGATGGAATTCCTTACATCAAGAAGGAAGGTGCGTAACCGGTTACTTCGTGAGATGTTCTGTTGTACTCGTCCATTACCTCTGAAAGCATCTTAGTCTAAAACCTCTGTGGTTCATCATTGATCTTACATTGAAGTCTCGTTACGATGGTCTGGTTTGCCCGCTCGTTCATTCCGTTGCATTGCACATGATGAGATGAGGTGAAAAGTTGATGTGTACGGATATGTTTTAAAGACTGCTTAAAGTTTTCTGCAGTGAATCCTGTTTCACGATCTGAAAAGAACTACCGTGGTTTTCCAGAAAAAAAAATGTTTTAAGCATGAGAAGTACGCGTCGCTGTTCTCAATTTTTTGAGCAAACGCCTACACGTAACAAGTCACATGTATAATCCCCAAGTGAATAAACCTTTTGATGAGCCGTGTACAGAAATCATGAAATGGTGCCCATTGCAAAGAGGTCTAGGGCTCTTCAGCTGGAGGCAGTGATTTAGGTGGCCAAAACTTTTTTTGTTTTCATCTTCTTGCATCTCTGACATGTATCACAATGCCGAATGTAGGTTGAAACATCGGTTACCATATCCGGCCAATAGTATTGTGGCGACAGGATTGATAGCGCTTTCTTTTCTCCAACAAGACTGAAATGTTGGTGTGCGTTCTTGAGACTGGTTGGGCGTAGTCCATGGGACACGGACATCTTTCGTAGTCGTTTTCTTTTGGCGATTATGATGTTTTCCAAAGTATGCGTTCCTTTTGAACGCTCATTGTTGCATCGTTGAAGTTGGTCGTGTAACAAAAGAATAACTATTGGGGCTATGGAGAGCGCATCTGCTTCGATGTTACTTGCACCCGTTTGATGTTTGATGTTCACATCACCCATTGACAGTTTAAGCGACCACTGGAATGGACGACCTTAAGAATTTTTAACATTCTTCAGCAACTGGAGTGCAGAGTGATCTGTTACAGCACTGAATAGCTTACAATGAAGGTACCAATGTCATCAATCAGTGGCATCTACATTCGCAAGACATTCTCTTTCTGTAACAGCATAGTTCGTCTTGTGCTTAGGTAGTTCGCGTAAATAATAGGCACCAGGATGTTCTTTGCCTTTGTCGCCAGGTTGTTTCAGCACTGTAGCAATGCCTTCGCCAGGAGGCGTCACAGTACCTAGTAGATGGTTTCAAAGGGTGGTATATGCGAAGCACTGGTTCTTAAGTTATACCCTCCTATTGTGCCCGAAAGACTTTTTCGCGTGCTTCTGTCTAGATCCACTAGCTGCCTTCATGAAGTAGTTTTGTGAATGGAAGGGCGATATCGCTGAAGTGAGAGAGATATTGATGGTAGGTGTTTATAGTGCCGAGAAATCGCTGGTTCAATATATTTGACTGGTTCCAATATACTTGACATAACTGGTTCTGGTTCTAAAAACTGGTTCCAATATATTTGACATAGTCCTTGATGCTATATGTTGAAAATAGATGTCTACATTATTTATTGATGTTAATGACAACAACAAAAGTTTTAAACACACTCGGTGTGCTTCCGATTCTATATATTTTTTGTGCTCGTGTACGCATTATGTATATTTGCGCTGGTATATCTCCAGGCATTTGTGAGGTTTCATAACCGGGATGACTATAGCAAGGCTCGCTTGCGAGCTGTGTTTTCTATCGTGAAATAAGAATGCAAAAACGTCGTTAGTAACTCTTTAACGCAGGTTACCTATGTTTGAGAGTAAACTGAAGCTCTAACGCACAAAACTAATGTGAAAAATGCGTCAGTAGAGCATTATTGCTGGAGCTTTTATCAACTTAACGGCGTTTTTTTTGTACATTATTATGAATTTCAGCCTGATGACCAAACAATGTGTTACATTTTGCAAAAGTTTTAACCTATGGTCTACAAATGGGCACAAGGGTTTTGCTGCAATTACATGCCTACGTTCGCAATATAAGATATGGTTGTTTTATGTAAGTCTGCTAATAAGGAGAATTATGAATTATCAAGAACACTAATCATTCAGTAAAAACTCATGTAGTCAGCAGCATCACTTGGTGTCGAAAATTAGGGAAAATTTATAAAAGATTGAGGCAATAAAAAAGGAACGTTTCACCTATTGACAGCTATGAAGAGCCATGGTTTCAGAGAATCTTTCTCTATGCAGTCTCTTGCTGAAAACTGGCTTTCATTTAGGAATGAAATATCAGAATTAGTGGACAGGTATGTGCCTCTAATATCTATTGCTCCTGATAACGAAAATCCCTGGTTCAGTTCATCGCTTCGGAAATTGCAAATTAAAAAAAGAAGTGCTTCTACACAGCAGAATCGCTTTTACACAGCAGTCAAGCACTCATGCAGCGCATCTTCCCGGGAAACGTGCGACGCATGCCTGAACGAACATTTAAGAGCTATAAGTGCCGTCAGAGAAAAGTACAATTCACTAGACCGGCCCTCCATCTTGCAATAAAACCCACGAAAAATATGGCAAACCATATCCCCTGAAAACAATTCATGACAAATTTGTCTTTTCAATGACGACAGCACACCACTAATGGATTAGCAGTGCTCACGTGAGTTCAATAAATTTTTTCATTGGTATTTACTAAAGAATACCACCTAAACGTAGCTTATGTTCTGAATTTAGGTTACCTTTATATGACACCAAT
The DNA here is from genome assembly GCA_013436015.1 of Rhipicephalus annulatus. Lineage (NCBI taxonomy): Eukaryota > Metazoa > Arthropoda > Arachnida > Ixodida > Ixodidae > Rhipicephalus > Rhipicephalus annulatus. The sequence goes on along the minus strand of WOVY01000169.1, from coordinate 946,145 downwards.
CACACTCAATGCGAACGTAGTTGCGTGTCTCATAAATACCCTAAACTATCAACATTGGCAGGTGTAGACAATTTTAATGCTAAATATTTAAAAAAAACTACCAATTTTTAGTGAAATACTTTTCAGAATATTTAACCAATAATTGTTGACCAGACAACTACCTAAAGACTGGAAGGTTGCCAGGACAAGCCCGGCAATGGAAGCAACAATGAAAAATCAAGCAGACAACTACTGACCCATTTCCCTAACTTTCATTTTCTGTAAAATGCTAGAACACATAATTTTATCACACATCTATCGCCACCTGGAAACTAATAATTTTTGTTTAAAAATCAACATGGATCTCACAAAAATATTTTATTGATAATGCTTGAACTTACTACTGGCTTGCACTTGAACATGGACAACTATCTATAAACCAATAGCATATTTCTTGACTTCTCCAAAGCGTTTGACCGGGTGGCCCATTGTCGATCATTTTCCAAATGAAATTTTGTTGGTCTAGACTGTGCTAGTTTATCTTGGATTTCAAATTTTTTATTATCTCGCCTAGCCTATGTAACATCCGGAGTCCCTCAAATTATTGTTTTAGGCCGTTTACTCCTCCTTGTTTACATTATTGACCTGCCCAATAATATTTCCTCAAGTATTAAAATATTCCCCGATGACTGAATCATTTGAGAAAAATAACTTGTTCCGATGATCACCACATTCTGCAAAATGACATGAGCCTTATATATATGTAGTGTCAAAGATGGCTCATCGTGTTGAACTCGGAAAAATGTAAACTTATTTCTTTCTCCGCGAACAATCGAACTCTAATTTTTACTACGCCATTAAGAACTCTGTCATATCTCGTGTTCAGTCATTCAATTATTTAAAGATAAACTTGACTCGCAATTTTTCATGGCGCCCCCACATTACTGCTATTTCTGCTAAAGCATCACGAACGCTTGGGTACAAAACGTCGTAATCTGCATAAATCTCCACCTAACATTCGGAAGTTTGCGTACATTACCTTCATTCGTCCGCAGTTGAAATTCCTGTCATCCATTTGGTCCCCTTATCAAGACTACTTCAGTACTAACTTAGAGCTTGTTCAAAACCGTGCTGCCGTTTTATTACCGGAAGCTACGAGCGCAAATTCAGTATTACTAAAACAAAACTCGAACTTTCACTGTGCCCTCTTCATGTTCGTCGGTGTGTTTCCCTTTTATGCGTGCTTCTTGGGTACGTTCAAAACACCAGGCCACGTTTTCTTCCTTTGAAAACCCCACTTCGCATGTCTAGGTGGCTTCATCATCAGGACAGTTTCGAGTGCATCTTCGGAAGTACAAAGGCGTATAGATGTTTTACGCTGCCACACGCCGTCCAGCTTTGGATCGATCTCCCTGGCGATATCACTTCAATCACAAATAGCAAAGCCTTTCGCGACCACCCACTCGAACATTTCTTGTTTGCGTTGCTATTTCTCATTTATTTCTTTGCTGATGTGGTATCTTATATGCTTTAAATTGCGTAACGTTGTATTTTGTCACATTGTAGTATTGTAGACGCTGCCAAATTTTCAACCACTGACTGTCCATAATAATTAGGTTCGTGTTTCGCGCACGCTCTTCCTTTGTTCAGTTCTTTTACTGGGGTGTTACTGCTCCTTTTCTGGCAGTTGTTTACCACAGTGAACATTTCAGATTATATCATTTAGATTTCATTTTTTGTGTATTATTTACACGTCGGATTTTACCATGTATTGAACCCCTTGCACAGTGCTCCGATACGGAGTCTGTAAGATATTGCGAAAAAAGAAATAAAATCTAGAAGCAATCGTAAGCTTTTTTTAAGACGTGTGCTTCAGTAGGTTCTCTAAGTCGTAAAGTGAGCAGCAAAGCATGCCCTTGTGCAGATGTACAAGTCACAACAAGTATTGCACAGTTGTGTAGCAGTGCGTCGCAAAACGCATATTGAAAATAAATAACTAAAACGTTTTGTTGTTTAGGCCATTTAGGATTGTCAACAATAAACGCGCTTTGTGAGATAACCGCGCCAGAGGGCAAAAAGGCAAAAAGAAACACGAACCGTCCACACCTAAAGAGCGGAATAAATGTACTTCCGTAATACGGCCTGGTGAAATAGTTCGTTCAATGCTGTTACACGTTCTAAACTAAGCGACATGAACAGGACACGAGTGAGAAAACACAATGAACCAAAGAACTCCGAAAACGCAGATCACAATGCGCTCATGGTTATGTGTGTTTTCATACTCGTGTAGTGTTTGTTTTGCCTTGTTTAAGGGTATCTACTCTAATAAATACCGTATTGAATATTTAGTATTCAAGTATCTAAGATTACCTACGTTTACATTGGCAGTGCTTGAAAGCAAAACATAACAACTAACACTCTTGTTTCTATAGAAAAAGAAGTATGTATACCTTGGGGTTTCTTCGCAGTTCTTTGATAAACATCGATCGAAACTGTGCATTTGGGTCAACGTTTGTGTACATGACTGGGCGAGTGATATGCGGGAAGTTGCCACCCATGCCAGCTCCTATTTCCAGCATTCTGATCGCGCCCTGCTTCTGGAGTTGTGGATCGTGTGACTGGATGAACTGCAGGGGCTTCAGAGCGTAGTCCCTGGACTTGTCCAACTCTTCGAACCAGATGGTCGTGACTGCCCAGAAGAACAACACTAGGAAAAGCTCTTGTACTTTGCGAGACAGAAGCAATATCGGGAGAATAATAACTCCTAATGAGAGCATTGATACGATGCATAACGATCCCAGCACATTTCTGAAATAAGGCAACCTTAGTGTACGACCCATTTGAAGACAGCGCATTAAGGTTGCGTCGCACGGGAAAACGAAACTGGGGGAATCATATGCGTGAACCGCGTCAACAAAATAATCGCTACGGCAGGTGATGGTTATGTGAGGTGCATAGAAAGGGCTGGCTTTTATACGCTGCTTCCATCTAGTCATACAAAATGGCCAATGATCACGCCTGCGAAAGGAGAATGACCAGGACATGACACCCGTGCGCTTTTTTTCTGAACTAGATATATTCTATATGAAAAGGATTCATTTGTTTTCGCGCGGACGTTATTAATTCCAGTTTTTCTTTTTTGTTCTGCACTTCAGCAGATGGACGTTTTCACTCAGTTGCGAGTAGCCAGTCGGTGTTAGTTGGTTCACGTGCAGTTGTCATCCATGTCGCCCTAATTATGTGACTTTTTCTGCAGCAGTCGCTGTTTCCATAACTGACATTGGAAAAAGTAAAATCAACGGGAACTTGGAAAAGGCTGCCATTGGGGTGAACGCCCTCCAACTATTATCCCTTTGAGATTCACGGTATACACAAATAAGATACAAACAAATAGATTACAAAGTATATTCGGCCAATCAACTTTACTATGAAAATTGAGCTCCTTTAGTTTGTGAAAATATATTCGGATCAACGTGTAGAGAGGAAGCGAGGAGTGTCACTTCAACGCAGGTCCTGTTGCTCGTATACCCTCTGCCTTCCTTTACCATGCTGTTGAAACTTACGGATGCCACTTGAGCATGAGACAGGTGACCATGATGCTCCTCAGACAGGTGCACATTATCACAGACTCCGAAATATCTGATAAGTGGCGAGTAACAAATGTTCCAATGGGCATTATGAAATGAATTCAATAAATACGCTGCCATTAAGCGGCGTATCACTTTTACAGTTTTTGTTGTATCACGTCAGGAAGAAAGACTGGGCACACGGCTCACAAGATTCTGTCCAATCCTGGCCATTTTTACTGACGGTCAACGATTCTCGGCAGCACTGTGCAAGATAAAGACTCAATTGGCTTGCGTGTGCACCCTATGAAATATATATATCTTTCAATTTTTAGAGTAATCTAGCACAAATGAATATACAATTTTCTATCATAAAGGTAACACTCTTACGGGAGATTGTCGACAAAAAGTTATTGCACCCTTCATTTTTTTTCTTTTTATTTCTTGGATAGTACCCTGTTTTTCGCGCGACAATTTTCGCAGTAACAATGGCATCAGCTATGCCACGCAGACTATGTGCCGCCGTAAGCTCGCCAACTTGTTCTGGCAGGACGATATACCGGAAGTATGACAGAAACTATCAGTAAAAACACCGAGAAAGTTAACATGAGCGTTCATTGCGGGGCAGAGTGCCATCAGCTTGAATTGTCTACGATTGCTGTTAGCGAGCAAAACTGAAATTACGATGGAAATCGACTGCAGCCGTCATACAGCGTGTCTAGTGACGAAAATCTATGGACGCCTCGGCTCCGTAGCCGACGCTCCGCTCCAAGTATAAGTTGTCGATTAGTGTGGCAATGACAGCGTACGTCGGCGAACATACCTAATATTCACCATATATCACGGCACAAGTAAATGCGAATTTAACTCGCATATATTTCAGCCGGATTGTGGGAGGATGTTGTGTTCTTTAAAAAAATGACTTGCCATCATCTGTGCTTTGTGTGATATTGAAAAAAACACTAAGTGCCTTTTGCCAACTCTAAAGTTAATTAATTAACAACGACTTAAAATGGATATGTTTGAGCATGATTGACATTATTTGGTTTTCCAGAATGCAAACCAGGGCACATATTACATATAACAATATTAAGCCTTACACCGATAAGTTTAAAGTACATTTTAAGCTTATGAGGGTTAAACGCGTTGACACGAATAATTTCACGCTGGACATCACCATCATCATCATCACTCTGACTAGGGCCAGTGCAGCGCAAAGACCTCTCCTATGATCCGCCAGTCAACCCAGCCTTGTGCTTTTTGATGCCATCTTATACCTGCGAACTTCTTAATCTCATCTGACCGCCTAATTTTCTGTCTCCCCTTCGCGCGTTTGCCTTCTTTGGGAATCCAGTCAATTGCCGATAATGACCAGTGATTATCCTGTCTACGTGCTGTGTTCCCGGCCAATTTTCAATTCTTCTTGATGGCCACTATGATATTCTCAACCTCTGTTTGTTTCCTAACTCTCTCTGCTCACATCTTGTTTCTTAGGGTTACACCTGTCATGTTGCTTTACATCGCTCGCTGCGTCGCTTTCAATTTAGGCTGAACTCTCTTTGCAAGCCTCAACGATTCTGCTCCGTAGGCAAGTACCGCCATGATGCAGCGGTTATATACTTTTCTCTTAAGGTTTAGTTAAAGATTGCCATTCAGGATTTCAGAATATTTGCTGAAAGTGATCCACCGCATTCTTATTCATATATAATTATTTCACTCTTACGGTTCGGCTCCCCTGTTACTACCTGTCCTAAGCAGACATATTTCTTTACTATGTCTAGCGTCTCTCCAACTATCAGAAAGTGTTGTTTTCTGCTGAGACTGTTGCAAATTACTTTGGTTTTGTGAATAATAATTTTAAGACCTACTTTGCTGCTTTCTATGTATAGTACAGTAATCATGAGCTGTAATTTGTCCCTTGAGATACTCATCAAGGCAATGTCTACAGCGAATTGCAGGTTACTATGATGGTCTCCATTAACTCCTATCCCTAACTCTTACCAATCCAGGATTCCGAAAACCTCCTGTAAACACGTGGCGAATAGAATGAGAGACATCGTGTCTCCCTGCCTTACACCCTTCTTTATCGAGATTCTGTCACTTTCTTTATGGATAACTATGGTGACTGTGGATGCACTGTAGATTTTTTCCAGTGTGTAATGTAGTGTTCGTACATGCCCTTCTTCGGCAGTTCTCCAATTATTGCTGATGTCTCGACTGAGTCAAATGCCATCTCGCAATCTGTGAAGGCTTTGACAGTAGGTAATTGTATTCTGCACATTACTCTATTACCTGATTGATAGTATGAATGTTGTCTATCGTGGAGCACCCTGTGCGAAATGCTGCTTTGTATTTTGGTTTATTAAACTTTAACGTCACCTTAATTTTTACAGCTAATATTTTTGTAGATAGTTTATAGAGAATGGACAGTAGGCTGATTGGCCTGTAAATTTTCAAGTCATTGACGTCTTCTTATGCGCTAAGATGATGTTAGTTTTCTTCTAAAATTCTGGTACCCTTCCCGTCAAGAGGCTCTACATATATAAAGTGGCCAGTTTCTCTAACAAACTTTCTCCACCATCTTTTAGGAGGTCCGTGGTTGCCTTACCCTCATGAGTGGCTTTGCCTTTTTGCATTCATTCTAGGGCTTTTCTTGATTCTCATGTCGTTACTCGTAGAATATATAATTCCTACAGACTCTGGTTATTTCTCATGATATCACCCTGGTTGTTTTGGCTTCTGTGTAGCTATCTGTGGAACTCCGCCGCCACCTCGACTATTCTATTCATACTGATCATGACACTGCGTTTCTTGTTCCTCAATGCATACATCGGATTTTTGCCTACACGCAAGTTTGCCTCCGCAACTTTTAGGCTTCAGCAGCATTTTGAAGCCTGTTCATTTTTCTCCATATTACAACTCCATGTTTAACTGCAGGCAGCAAAGGTAGGTGTTCCTCACCAGCACTGGCTAAGATTTCGGTAATCACTATTGCAGGCACAATCGCCTAGCTCATGGATCCTTGTGGAAGCTGATCGACTCAGCGTCTGCGCAAGCTACGACGACGCAGCTATATACCACAAAGCAGCAGCGCAAAAGTGACAACAGTGACACAATCTGGCCAGCACCTGGCTATATACGCACGCCGTTAGTAGATCTTGGCATAACTGCGGGCATCCCAGGCGTGTATGCTTCGCCACCACTGGCTAAGATTTGGTTCATTGCTATCGCGCGTACGTGCATTACACAAATAACCCACGTTAGTTTGTTTAGTGCCTGGGCCTCTTTGGGGTGTGTACATTTTACAGAAATGATGACAGTCAAAGAAGTTGCTGAGAAGTGGCGGAACTAAATAGTAAATTTGAAACTATTATGAAAGGAGACGCCAACACGGTCCCACGGGCGCCACTGCTCCGAACTCCACCGCTAAGGTCACCAGCCATTTGGTAGCGTAAGTTTCTCAGCTCGCGACTACTTCTGCGCAGAGCTAATAGACGAGCGGACGAGACGACAGTGAATTAGGGCAAGGTTTGTGTACAGCATAGAAACAGAGGCATTAAAAATTCGGCACTTGGGCCGGCAGCTTAGGGACTCGAAGAGCCGAGGTGCCTTTTCTCGCACGCATCCGTCGGTTTCTTTCTGCCGCATAGGTCTACAGCTGGCGACGTGCCTCTGGGCTTTTTTATAGGCACCGTGTGGATCTTTTGAGTCACCAGCGTGATGTCAGAATCCTCCAACTGAACCCGCTGCTGCGCGTGTTGGCACACAAAGACGAGGGTAGTTGCCACGTATTGCGTAAGACTCGCCAGACTGGAAGGTGCCGATTGCTTCGTTGGGCTTGTGGTCTGAAGGACCTCGCTGCGCATTGCGTGATAGACCGGTGCCGCTGCTTGATGATGTCGTTGAGTTGATCGCGTCGAGCGGGCTCAAGCACTGGCCTTGACACAGATTGCCTTTGCAGAGGCTTTCACGTTCAGTGTGAACTCCCAGGCATAACAGCACCCCCGCCGCCAGACAATGCACCTGAAAAATGAGCTGCTTCCACATGGCTCGGATGTCGGGCGCGCTTGTTCTCCAGGTCCCTTGAGGTTGCCTCCAGGGCCGTGGAGAGATTGTAGCTCTAAACTCAATTTTGTGAACAAATCCATTCATTGAGGACAGATCTAAGCTTCATTGGCTTGTCGCCACAACTTGTCGGCCAGCTTCGTTCGTCTCTTGTGACTATTTTTGGTTTCAGCACTTGTCGATGGTTCTGCAACTTGTCAAGAACGGTTCGACAGCAGACAACACACGACACAAGCAAGCACCCTCGGTCACCCGACAGAACACCAAACAGAGTATGGTGCATCATATACCTAGCTACGTGTCTATCGGAATTTCATTCCCTGTACATCAAGATGCATATGTGAGACACAAGACTCCTAAAATGAGAACTCATATTTTTACACGTACAAAAACGTAATTAAATAGACTACAACATAAAGTTGGCCCCTTGAGATCGCTCTGGATCAGAGCGCTCAGCTAAGGCCGTGATAAACACAAAATTTTGCCCCGAATCGTCAGCGAGAAACCGAAAGGTGGAGAAGGTACTAACTAAAACGCACGGCTGAATGTGTCTCCATTAGCGTTTAGCTTGTTCTTGTAGCGAACGTCAAGGTTGTGCTATTGGAGTATCATGCTCTACCTCAGTAACCAGCCACTTTTAAGCTACACGTTATTTACCCAGGTTAGAGGACAGTGCTCCGTTTCGACCACAAACCTCGAACCGGAGACATAACAGGCTCGCTTTTTAACGGCCCACTTGAGGCAAGCGCATTCCTTTTCACGGGTACTGTATGCCTCTTCCCTGCAGCTGAGTTTTCGACTTAAATACAAAACTGGACTTTCCTTACCAGCACTGTCTTCCTGGCACAGTATAGCTCACATGCCGCGATCACTCGCATCGCATTGAATCACAAATCTCTTAGAGAAATCGGGTGCAAGAGAACAGATGGGTGCCATGAGAACAGACGAGCGAGGGTTCCCTCAGATGCAAAAACGCGGATTAGCTGCATCGCTGTTAAGTCGCACACACTTGATCACCAATTCCAGTGACTGCATGAGAGCCGGGCTTCGTACGTAGTTGCTGTAACAGAAGTGCTTAGACAGAGCACCCTTGATCTCGTAATTTTGAAGTACTTGAATTCTTGATCTCATAGATTTGAAAAGTGGCATGGCAGCCCTATGCCACAGAGTAACTCGGCATAGTGAGTCCACTTGAACGTAGCGCAAACACAACTAGTAAATGTTATTTCTGAGTTGAGCTGCCTCGTACCATTTGCTTCAGAATATATTTTTTTTAAGTGCGGACATTCTTCGGAAGAAGCCTTGTGAGCACCCTGACAGTTTGGACACTTCAGTGTGGTTGCGCTACAGGTTCTTCTGCGTGTGGTTCGGCGCACCGTGGGCACGCTGCGGAGCTCCTGCAACCACCCTTTAGATGGCCGATCTTCTGACAATTGAAGCTTTGCACAGGTTTAGGAATAAACAATCGAACTTGTTGACGAAAGTGGCCAACCTTCACGTAGGCGGGACGACAGTCTCCTTTCTACGTTACTCTAACACAAAGTGTGTTTCCAAGGTCTCCAACGCTGACAAATGACGTTGTGTTGACTCGCGGACATTATAAGTATTGGAAGGTCTGCGTTTGGGAATTTCGTGTTAATATCGTAAATGACTCCTGATGTGACCGCACCATCAGCTGGTATGATGGACCTAACTGCTATGTTTCTCAGTTGTGTTACTTCTTGCGGCATGCTCAGTGCACTCGGGTGCAGCACTTCGACAGCCAGGATGTTTCATCTTATATTTAGCCGTAAGTCTTTGATCTAATTAGGCACAGTGCTTTAAAAAAGACTGAAAGAGATTGTTCAGAGCACGCAGACTTTTGGTTGCGTTTTTTGGCACGAACAGGGCGGAATGAAGCCATCGCTGGAGCGCAGTTTTCACGGTGGCCGTATTTGACATCGTCGATGCCTTGACGATCCGTCGCTTGGCCTTGCGGTGGTGGACAAGGACAGGTTGAAAGCCGTCATCTGATGACTCGGCGCAGGATCCGCAGTACAACTCAGGGTCATCGCTCTCGCAGGATGTGTTTCCTCACTTCCTCGAGGTCGTGGCTGCGGTCGAACCAGAGTCGGACGTCATCCCGTGAGGTTGTACATTCATTACTGCAACATACGGTGCAATACACCCCACAGCCGCAGCGAAAAATACCGAAAAGCACCGAGAAGAGCGAGATGAGTTCGACAAGAAGGTCTCAATTTCCTAAGTTTTCTACCGCGGGCCTGATATTCATATCGTGGTCTTGGCATGTAAGAACCCAGCTTTCTCTATAAAAATTCCTATTTTATTATTGATATGATTTACTATGCAGCATTGGAAGGACCTTATTTTAGTTACCTTTCCTCTTTCATTGAGTACTTTGATGTACCAAGGCAACTGACCGGCAGATCTGTAGTGGCGGAGAAAAAAGTGCGTGATCATGTGTACTAGGCGCCATCAGTTTGCGTGTACTGCGGGCACATTCTAAAACAAAGCCCTTGTACTTAAATAACCATAAGAATTTTGAAAATTTAACTTCCCGAATTGACCATATAATCATGAAAGGTGCCGTAGTAGTGGTCTAAAAAAATTCAACCGAAATTCTTTAACGTGCACTTTATTTGAGGACGGGGACCTCAAGCATTTCCCCTTCATTAGAATTTCAGCCACACCGGCCATACTTTCTGCTTAAAGCTATATGCTAGGTAACACCATGTTAGTTCGTGGGACCCAGTTGGCGGCCGCATTTCGGTGGACGCAATCTGCTAGAAGCCCGTGTGCTCCAAGTTGGGAGCACCTGAACTCCACATCGTCGATCTACCGGGCCCACCACTACGGCATATCTCACAATCATATCGCGTTTTTTCGACACAAAATCACCAACAATTATTCATTCATTCATTCATCTATTCATTCATTCATTCATTCATTCAGACTTTACTGAACACAATTTACAATTATCTTAGGAGACGCTGCGAAAAACCCGAATGGTGCCTGGCTAGGCTACATCACCCGCATATTAGTTGTGAGAGTGCTTTCTGTAATTCACAATTTACATACCCGCAGTCGCACTTGTATAACAATACAACCACTTTCTCTGCAGCTGGAGAAGTATAAGTAGCAAAAAAAGCTCAAAACGCCCAGGGTTAACACGTTATCCTACGCTGTAAGCTCAGTAATCTAAAACTCAACATTACCAAATGCTACCATTCCACTCTTAAGTCATTAAATGTATGTTAACCTTTGTAAGACCGGCCAAAAATTGAGCCTTTTGACACAGTAAAAGTTTACTCTGCTTTCGTCCAGTCGTGTAAGGCTGTGGTAGATCAAGGCTAGTAGCAAGTGGCTTGTCTGTTTTTGACTAGGCATACGTTCACTCACACGCCTATGCAGAAAATTCTGACGAGATCACATTGTGATTCATGCGTATTGGCTGGATATCGATCGAGTTTCATTGAGAAACCCTTCACCATCGCAGTACCAAGTAACTTATTTCTCCAAATCAGTTTTTGCCCGAAGTTGTATATTCAAGGCTTGATATCAATAATGCCTCATCATATGTTAATCTAAGATTAGTCAGATAATTAAGCAAATTAGCACAAATTAGCCTCAGTTTTACTTAGTATTAGACTACGCTCCCCACATATTAGCTTGCGCGGATTCACTAGGCATACAAAAATCTCAGCTTGGCCTAAATTGGGTTTATACAGTGTGATTTTCGTATGTGAGTTATGCGTAGCTAATTAGGCTTTACGGTGCCTAACATGGATTTATAAGGCTTGCCTATCGTTGCGTTGGTTTAGATCGGCACAGCTGTTTTTACTTTATGCTTTCTTCTCTTGGCCACGAACCGGACAAACGAAAAGATACTACCGATGCTGTAAAGAAAAAAATTGTTCCCGTATTTGCATGGTAATATGCAAATGTCGTCGAAAGACGATAGTTTTGCTTCTGGAGAGCTTGAACAAAATGTTTATTTGATGTCAGTCTGCACAAGAAAATCGGTGAATGGTATTCTGGTTGATTGATTGATTGATTTGTGGGGTTTAACGTCCCAAAACCACTATATGATTATGAGAGACGCCGTAGTGGAGGGCTCCGGAAATTTTGACCACCTGGGGTTCTTTAACGTGCGCCCAAATCTGAGCACACGGGCCTACAACATTTCCGCCTCCATCGGAAATGCAGCCGCCGCAGCCGGGAATCGAACCCGCGACCTGCGGAATGGTATTCTGGAGGCGCTGCGTTAGAGTGCCTCGTGCTGCAGCCGAGGCGAATGAGCGCACCAAGTCACGTCACACTAAAGCCCCTATAAAATATTGGGGCTTTACGTTTATATCATCTGAGACGGGCAAGCACGCCCGTCTCCGATGATATAAGGTGTAGAACGCAAGGTGAGTGACAAGTAAGTGCCACCACCGTGTCATCTTAGAAAAGCGTTGGCAACACTTCCTTTTTCGTGCAAGCGTTGGATAGTCAGCGCCGCGAGATAAACGCTATACTCCGTAGAATAACTTAATTATGCCTTTTCTAGTAAAAAAGGGCACATCCAGAATATATACGGGTTGTTGTGGTGCCTCAGTTATGCGCGATAATTGCTTTTTAGTTGACATTCACACAAGTGTGAACGTTCAACCTTGAGCAACATTGGTGAGCGATGCGGACGGGGTTGGCCGTTTCGGATATCCGCTGGTGCAGTTTATAATACCCGGTGCCGTTAAGAAGAGACAAACAGACAAACAGACCAAAATTTTTGCGTCGAAGGTCCCCAAGAAAGACTATCGTCTTTAGAAAAAAAAACGTTTGGCTGCTTTTCGGAAAGTGCCGGTGCAGTCTAGTAGCTTTTTTTTTTCCTGATGCGTATAAGGATTCGTTGCCGTAGAATCGGGGAACAACTAGCTTGTTTAACGTTACAACTCGCCGATCTTATCTCGGCCGCTTTTGACGACGAACGGCAGCGAAACCAGCCACGTCTTAAACTTTTTTTTTCTTTGTTGCCGCCACGCATTTCTCGACATCGCACGAGATTCAAAAAGAAAAAGTCATGCGGCACTTCGTGGAAGACAGGTGAACTAAACGCCGATGTCTGCGAAAACCAGATCGGATTCCCTTTTGGTGACACTCGATGTCGATGACGGATATTTCGAACATTAAAACACATTCGCAAGACGAGAGAACATGACTACCGCTACTCCAAGCTAACGTTTTCGAGGCATCGATGCGCACCCAGTCAACTTCATTATGAAACATGGTTTCATCCACAAAAATTAACCGGGATATTCAGCTTCTGCTTTCCAAAGCTTCGCGGACGCATCACTGACGAACATGCCTCCTCGCTTCCTCTTTGAGAGGCTTCAAGCAATCCTTCGAAATAAGATTCCTACTTCTACCAGAAATTTCTTTTTGGCCTAGATTCGGCTCACATGCCGCGCAGCCTTGCGCAATGCTCTGCCAATTTAGCACCCCTGTTGTCGTCAACCCTTGATAACAGTTCGTGAATGCTCTACCGCCCAGCCATTATTGCAGCGACAAGTCTGGCCTATATTAGACCTACCAGAGATCAATGGGCTTTCATACAGACAACCCCCGTGCAACAGTTGAGAAGCTTTCAACCGTGCCCTTTTCAGAAACCTATTTTTCCCCACGACGAGAAACACGCGATTACAAATAGGCGAGCTTATTCGGAGCGAAGAACACCATCGTACTATAAGTTGGCGGACACACGGAAACTCAATTCGAAATATGCCATATTAATCGCAAATTACATGTAGATATTTTTCCTTAATTACCACTATAGCGCTTGGGAGGCCAATTCGCCGGCCAAATTGAAGGGACATTTATTTAATCTCGTTTCCGCTCGAAAATTCAATTGATTGATTGATTGATATGTGTGGTTTAACATCGCAAAACCACCATATGATTATGAGAGACGCCGTAGTGGAGGGCTCCAGAAATTTAGACCACCTGGGGTTCTTTAACGTGCACCCAAATCTGAGCACACGGGCCTACAACTATTCCGCCTCCATCGGAAATGCAGCCGCCGCAGCCGGGATTCGAACCCGCGCCCTGCGGGTCAGCAGCCGAGTACCTTAGCCACTAGACCACCGCGGCGGGGCGCTCAACTAATCAACACGTTTTGGCAGTTATACCCGAGTTTTTTTATATTACTCAAGCAGATTGGTTGAAATGAGTATGCAAGCGCATTGAGTTGTCTTCCTTTCATGGGAATTATCTTCCTCAAAGTTAAGAAATTTACGCTAGTTTACTCCTTCATCCCAACCAAGTATGTTGGCAGTAGAGCTTTTCTTCGGCGTTATTCTCTGCTGACAATTATGAAAGTGAAAAAGCGAGAAGTTTTGCAACGATAATCACTGTCTCCACTGTTTTTCATAATTCTTTGTTTGAATAATTCAGTGATTTTCCTGTTCTACAGCAAGCATTTTTTTGGTTAATACTATTTATACTTGTCATCTTGAACGCATATTTCAGCCAACCAATCGGCACTACTGGGTTTGTAAGAAAACCCTTTTGCCAATCGTATAGTTGTGGCGATGTACACATGTATCACGTCAAGGCGCATCACGTAGCAACGACTGGCACACGATTATGTCCCACAATTCTGTCTTTCTGATCAGTGAAAAATATTTGTGTGCCGATGCAGAATCGTCGTCTTCATTACACTAAACCACGTGTTTGAGGGCCTCCGACGATCGGCACGCAGATATGCGTGACTTTCATATTCTATATAACCAGATGAAGGCCGTTACAAAGGCTGCAACGCAGTTGAAATGAACTGTGCCAGAAGGTACGGCATGTTTCAAATACATTTATACAGACCTGCGTGATATGTATATATATATGTGTGTGACGTATGAAGCGACGATGATTGGTAGAAGCCGAGAAGGAAGAAGTGAGATTAGAATAAACATGGGGTAAGAGCCAGGCCACGTCGCCCATTCATCGTAGCGTTAACCAGAACTCCTGCGTTAACCGGACTGCTGCACTCTTTCCCGAAGTTTTGCGAGTTTACGGAACACCACGGGGCCATGAAACCATTTGTGCATTTTGACATTTGTGACTTCTCAACCTCTCTTTGTGAGCTTTTCCTTGTTCGTAATCCATGCCTTCTTTCGGGGGGAGGGGGAATCGTGTGACGTATGAAGCGACGATGATTGGTAGAAGCCGAGAAGGAAGAAGTGAGATTAGAATAAACATGGGGTATGAGCCAGGCCACGTCGCCCATTCATCGTAGCGTCATATATATATATATATATATATATATATATATATATATATATATATATATATATATATATAATATATATATATATTGTTATGGCGTTTATTAGCCGGCACACAGCAAGTCTACACAATGGCGACAGTAACGGCTAAAACACGGGGTCTCCACGCGAGCGGCGTTCTTTTTTGGGCAGACCCACTAGAAAGCACTTAAGAGTTCGACCCACTTCAGTGTTCGGCGGCTTCTCTACAATTACCCCGGGGTCGAAGAGGGAGCCGCCTGGCGACCTAACAGCTTGTCACTACGAGTGGGTCATAGTAAGCCTTCAGGCGCTCCACGTTGAATATGTCGCGCCCGCGGCGGCGCTTGTCCGAAGATTGTTCAATTGGCTGGATAAGATAGTTGACCGGAGATCTGCGCTCGATCACACGGTAGGGACCTTCATATTTTTGGAGTAGTTTGGAAGAATGGCCAGCTACAGAGGTCGGGATTAAGAGCCATACAAGGGAACCAGGAAGAAACGTGGGCTCAGAAGTGGTGGAGCCGTCACGAATACTCTTCTGCCGCTCTTGCTCATGCGTCGTAAAAGTCTTGGCAAGCTCGCGACACTCTTCAGCAAGCCTGGCGGTCTCGGAAATAGGTGTACACTCAGATGAATCCGGTGTGTACGGGAGTATCGTGTCGATGGTGTGTGACGGGTGCCTTCCGTACAGCAAAAAGAAAGGTGAAAAACCAGTCGTGCTCTGAGGGGCGGTGTTGTAGGCGTAGGTGACGAAGGGCAGCATGGTATCCCTGTTCGTGTGGTTGGCGGCGACGTACATCGACAGCATGTCGCCGAGGGTGCGGTTAAAGCGTTTGGTCAGACCATTCGTCTGCGGGTGGTAAGCAGTAGTTTTGCAGTGGACAGAATGGCACTCAGTGAGAATGGCATCGACGACTTCTGACAAGAAGACACGGCCTCAATCGCTGAGAAGCTCCTGGGGTGGACCGTGGCGCAGTATAAATTGATGTGGTAGGAAGGACGCAACATCACGCGCAGTAGCCGCAGGGAGAGCGGCGGTTTCGGCGTATCGCGTTAAATGATCTACGGCGACGATGGCCCAGCGGTTGCCAGTGGACGTCAGAGAAAGTGGTCCATACAAATCGATACCTATGTGCCCAAACGGACGATCAGGGCAAGGTAGTGGTTGCAGACCGGCTGCTGACATGTGTGCCGACGGTTTGCGGCGTTGGCAAGCGAGACAGGAGCGAACGAACTGCTGGACGTAGCGGTACATCCCGCGCCAGAAGTAGCGTTGTCTAATGCGATGGTAGGTTTTGAATAGCCCAGAGTGCGCGCACTGTGGATCAGAATGGAAGGATTCACATATCTCCGACCGCAGACTGCGGGGTATCGCGAGTAGCCACTGTCGGCCATCGGCGTCGTAGTTGCGTCGGTGTAGGAGGCCGTCACGAATGGCGAAATGGTGAGCTCGACGACGCAAGGCACGCGTGGATGGCGTTGCGGACGGATCAGAGAGCAAGTTCATCAGTTGGGCGATCCAATTATCCTTTCGCTGTTCGGTAGTGATAATGTCAACATCAATGGCCGAAACAACAACCGAGGATACTGCGCAGAGCACGTCAGCTTCAGGCAGATGGGAGCGCGAGAGGGCGTCGGCGTCAGCATGCTGGCGTCCGTTGCGGTAGAGGACGCGGATGTCGTAGTCTTGTAAGCGAAGAGCCCAACGGGCGAGGCGGCCTGAGGGATCCTTCAATGATGACAGCCAGCATAGTGCATGATGGTCAGTGACGACATTGAATGGGCGACCATACAAATAAGGTCGAAACTTTGTAAGAGCCCAGACGATCACCAGGGACTCTTTTTCCGCGACGGTGTAGTTTGTCTCGGCTCTTGTGAGCGTACGGCTTGCATATGCCACAACATAATCAGGGAACCCGGGTTTGCACTGCGCCAGGACAGCGCCGAAGCCTACACCTCTGGCGTCCGTGTGCACTTCTGTTGCGGCTGTAGTGTCGTAGTGGCGGAGAATGGGAGGAGACGTCAACAAGTGGCGGAGCTTCAAGAACGCGTTGTCGCACTCTGACGACCACGAATTGAGGGGCCCGTTACTTCCGAGGAGCTTCGTCAGCGGTGATATAATCGTGGCGAAGTTTCGTATGAAGCGTCGGAAGTATGAGCGCAGGCCCACAAAACTACGCAGTTCTTTGACGGACGCAGATTTTGGGAATTCGGCCACGGCCCGAAGCTTGGCTGGGTCAGGAAGAATGCCATCCTTGGACACGACGTACCCTAGGATGGTGAGTTGGCGTGCTGCAAAGCGGCACTTCTTCAGATTTAGTTGCAAGCCGGCATTGCTCACACGTGCGAAAACTGCTTTTAGACTTTGGATATGGGTGGAGAAATTTGGAGCGAAGACAACAACGTCATCGAGGTAACACAAGCACGTGTGCCATTTCAAGTTGCGCAGAACGGTGTCCATCATGCGCTCAAATGTCGCAGGTGCATTACACAGACCAAACGGCATGACGTTGAATTTGTACAAGCCGTCGAGTGTGATGAACACAGTCTTCAGTCGAGCGTCATCAGCCAGGGGAACTTGCCAGTACCCCGAGCGCTGATCGAGAGAAAAAAATTGGGCTCCGTGAAGGCTGTCGATTGCGTCGTCGATGCGCGGCAGTGGGTAGACATCCTTTCGAGTGATCTTATTGAGCCGTCTGTAGTCCACACAGAACCGCACAGAACCATCTTTCTTCGCAACAAGAACAACAGGAGATGCCCATGGACTGTCCGAGGGCTGAATGACGTCGCGTCGGAGCATATCGTCAACCTGCTCGTTAATTTCCCGGCGTTCAGCAGGCGACACGCGGTATGGACGTTGCCGTAATGGTGGATGGGCACCAGTGTCAATACGATGCGTAACAGTGGACGCGCGACCGAGAGAACTTCGTCCGACATCGAAAGAAGAACGGTATTCTTGCAACAGGTCTAGAAGCTGGGAACGCTGTACTGACGTAGGGTTGTCATCAATGAATGGGCCAAATACATCAGGAGATGATGGGTCAGAAGTAGAAACAGCACTGATGGTACGTGAATCGGGACAACGCGAGTCTTCGGGTACGTCCAGGACTTGTGCGTCGTCGACTGGTTCCACTCTGCCGAGACATTCCCCTCGAACCAAGGTAACAGTGTACAGGGATGGGTTGGTCACGAAAATAGCGGCGTTGCCCTGGGTGACTTGCACGGTCGCGAAAGGTACTAGCAACCCTTTCCTCCTGGAAGCACGGTAGGATGGCGAAACAAGTGCAATTGTGTCGGAGAGACCGGTGCAGTAGACCGATACACCCATCGTCGAGCTTGGAGGCACTATAGTATCGTCTTTCACAAGAATCTTGTTTAGTGTCGAGGGACCGTCTTCTGGCGTCAAATGCGAGAAGGGCGAGAGTTCAATTTCGGCAGCGGCACAATGAATGACGGCGTCGTTGCGGGAGAGAAAATCCCATCCCAAGATGACGTTATGAGAGCATGCAGGAATGATGATGAACTGGGCGACATACAGAACGTCCTGTACGACAACGCGAGCTGTGCAGCCTGCTGTAGGATTAATACGATGTGAGCTAGCGGTACGAAGGGACAGTCCAGAAATCGGCGTCGTCACTTTTCGAAGCAAGCGGCAAAGGTTTTCGCTCATAACTGATACCGCAGCTCCAGTGTCAATAAGAGCAGATGCATGAACACCGTCCACAAGCACGTCAATGACATTAGATGGGCGGCTCTGAGGGCTTTCACAATGAGATAGCGTCGCAGTCCTTGCCTCTGGGACTGCGACGACTAGTTTTCCCGCTCAAGAGCATAAGAACTTGGCCGCATGGGGGACGGAGACCGACGTCGTGGAGACGGTGACTTTCGAGCAGACGGACCTGGGCGAGACGACAGTGGCACAGATGGCAGTTCGTCGTTATACGAACGGCTAAGGTGGCCAGCAACAGGAGAAGAAATGGGAGCCGGCTGTAGTCGAGAGCAATAACGGGCTACGTGACCGGCGTAACCGCAAGCAAAGCAGATGGGCCGGTTGTCGGGTGTGCGCCATCGGTTTGCCGGGGTGGGTCTCGCCCGGAACGGTGGCTGGAAAGGCTGCATGGTGGGATGAAAATGAGGCTGAGGGGTTGCGCCAACATACGCAGCCGGCATACCCGCTGCAAAGGATGGAGGTCGTGCGGCAGCTTCGGCGTAAGTCACTGGTGCAGGCGCTTGAACGACTGGAGGTGGCCTTGCGACCACTTGGGCGTAACTTGGGGGCGGAGGGGCCGGAAGTTGTTGTGGGTGGTACGCAGGCATGACCTCCGCTATTTCCTGCTCAATCGCTCGGCGGATGGGTGGAAGAATGATAGTTGCCAATTGTTGAGCAGCCGGTGGGTGGGCAAAGGGCAGGAGAGAGAACCGCCGCGCGATTTCCTCACGTATGAAGGACTTGAGATCTGCCAGCAGTGCCACCTGATCACCGCTCGCCTCCAAGCCTGCAAGCCCTGCATCTCGTGGTGTGGAGCAACGGGTCATCGAACGCTGCCTGCGGAGCTCCTCGTAGCTGTGGCACAGCGTGATGACCTCAGCTACTGTGCCTGGGTTTTTGGCAAGCAGGATCGTGAAGGCATCATCGTCAATGCCCTTCATGACGTTCCGGATCTTGTCTGATTCGGACATGCTGTCGTTGGACTTCTTGCACAAGTCCAGGACATCTTCAATGTAACTGGTGAATGATTCACCGGCCTGCCGAGCGCGTTCGCGTAAGCGCTGCTCGGCTTGCAGCTTGCAAACGGCAGGGCGGCCAAAAACGTTGGTGATAGCAGTCTTGAAACCGGACCAGGTTGCAAACTCGGACGCGTGGTTGGTGTACCACAAACTTGCAACGCCCGCAAGGTAGAACACCAAGTTTGTCAACTTGCCGTCCTCGTCCCATTTGTTGGGGACGCTAACGCGCTCGTAAATGGCGAGCCAGCCCTCCACGTCAGTGCCATCGGCGCCCGTGAAGATCGGTGGATCGCGGATCCTGGGGACACCGGGACAAGGGGGTGGCATGGGAGGAGGCGTTTGCTGAGAGGCGTCGTGGGACATGGTAGATTGCAGCGTACGTGAGCGTAGTTCCAATGGCATCGAAGGGGATTGTAGCACTCTCCACCAATTTGTTATGGCGTTTATTAACCGGCACACAGCGAGTCTACACAATGGCGACAGTAACGGCCAAAACACGGGGTCTCCGCGCGAGCGGCATTCTTTTTTGGGCAGACCCACTAGAAAGCACTTAAGAGTTCGATCCACTTCAGTGTTCGGCGGCTTCTCTACAATATATATATATATATATATATATATATATATATATATATATATATATATATATATATACAGTGTGCTCCATGTAACTTTCACCACAGTTTAGGAATATGCCGGCACGACGCGACCAAATGCATGTTGCTCACCGTTGCCTGCTGGAGTTATTCTGACTATTTTTGTGTTCTGAATTGTTGTTTAGTTTGATCTGTTTATTTAACTAACTTTTCAAAAACAAAGATGGATAAAAATTTTTATGAGGTTATGGTAGATTGGTTTCCAAGACCTATAATTAGACGATTTTAAAATTCATATCTGGTATGCATTGGGGTTTTTCTGATAATTACAAATGCCTGCAAAATACAAAAAAAAACATTTCGTGACAAACCCGCTCGTGCGCCAGTGTGCCCAATGAGTGTAGTGCTCCCTAAGGTTCCGCGTACGATACCAAATCATGTGCCTCATTGTGTTGTCTCGGCAGGGCCGCAGTGATGGTGGCGGCTTTACGATGAACATGTTTTGCTATCGGCCACAAAAATTATAACCACTGTGACTGCTTATCGATGTCTTAAACCGGTGCTAGAAAGCGTTTGTTTGTACGCGGAACGTTAGGGAGCACTAGAATCATCGTGGGTACTGATGCGGGAGTGGGTTTGCCACGTGGTAATTTTTCGTATTTTGCGGTAATTTGTATTTAGCAGAAAAACACTAATACCTAACAAAGATAAGGTTAAAAATTGTATATTCGGACATCTTGCAAATCGACCTACAACTTTCTCATAGAAATGTTTATCGAAATTCATTCCTTCAAAAGTTACATATTTTAACGGATCTAAATAAACAATAGTTGAAAGAACCAAAAATAGTCTAACTCAAGACAATGGTGAGCAGCATGCATTTTGTCACGTCGTAATAGCGTGTGCCGGCATATTTTTACACTCTATCTGAGGTTATCTTAGACACCATATATATATATATATATATATATATATATATATATATATGGGAAAGAAGTGTATACCTAAGGGCTAGTTTTTCCGTGTTTTAACACACTAATAATGAGATCTAAAAAACAGTAATGCGAAGGAATGTACAGGGGAAGTTATTAGAGCCAATGGAAAGTAAATAAGAAGAAAGAAAAGTGGATGAAAAAATAACCAGCCGTGAGAAGGACTGGAAATAACCTGCTCATGGCTGGTTAATTTTTCATCCACTTTTCTTTCTTCTTATTTACAATTCATTGGCTCTAATAACTTCGCCAGTACATTCCTTGGCATTACTGTCTGTTAGATCTCATATATATATATATATATATATATATATACAGAGAGAGAGATGAGATCTAGCTGACAATAATGCCAAAGAATGTATAGGGTGTTAGGGAAGTTTAATATTATAACCAATGCAATGTAATTAAGAAGAAAGGGACAAATAGCTTGCCGTGAGCAGAGCAAGTTATTTTTTCAGCCACTTTTCTTTCTTTTTATTTACAATATATTGGTTCTATAATGAAGGAATGATGACAACAAAAGGGAACAGCAAGCATCATCGCAGAGTAAGGCACCACGAGATTGGCGCTCGAGCTCCTCCATCTTCCTCGTCCTGTCCCTATCTCCAATCTCCCACCTTCCCGTTTGGTTCGCCCAATAAACCTCTTTACATTTGGTGGATCGTGCTGGGTAACCACATCGTCTACAACCTGAAACTCCGATCTCGCACCCTGCCGTCGACCATGCAAGTTGACGCTGCCCAACAAACAATACCTCTCGCGGCCGCTACTTGCCCCGGCCCGGTTCATCCGCGAGACCCCCCGATCTTTGCCGGCACCGAAGACCAGGATGTCGAGGACTGGCTGTCGTCATACGAGAAAGTCAGTGGACCCAACAGGTGGGATGATGCTGCTAAGTTAGGCACTGTCAATTTTTATCTCACCGACGTGGCCAAGCTGTGGTATACGAACCACGAAACCGAGTTCGCGAATTGGTCCGTCTTCAAGGAGGCAATACGTGCCGTTCTTGGTCGTCCTGCCTTACGGAAGCTACGCGCTGAACAACGTCTGCGCACACGGGCACAGGAGCGAGGTGAAACTTTCACATCATATATAGAAGATTTGATTGATCTCTGCCGGCGTGTCGATGCTTCCATGAGCGAGAGTGCGAAGATACAGCACATTATGAAGGGCGTCGATGATGACGTTTTCCAGATGCTTCTCACAAAGTCTCCAAGCACTGTGGCAGAAGTAGTGACTTTGTGCCAAAGCTATGATGAATTGCGGAGGCAACGAGCTCAGACGCGACGCTCATTCCAGACAATCCAGCCAGTGACCGCACTGGACGCTATGACTGACCAGACAAACCTTCTCGCACAAATGAAAGACTTCATGCGAGAGAAAGTGGCTCGGCAGCTTTCTCTGCTGCCTTTTGCTCAACGCCAGGAGCTCTCGCACCAACAGCCACTGCGACACCCACCACCATTGGCTCCCATGCTCCGACATGTGGTCCAGGAGCAGATTTCCGAGGCTATGCCGGTGCCCTTGCAGCAGCCCCCCGTCACCGCGCCTCTTACTTACGCTGAGGCACTAAAGCGGCAGCAACGACACCACCCCCCGTCGTTCCAGGGACTGCCGTATACCTCAGCCCCGACTCAGCCTTCCACCGCCTGGGTTCCTCCCATTGCCACCACAGCCTCGACTCACCCGTCTGCCGCATGGACTGGTCCCCTCGTCGCCAATACTTGGAAAACGCGCGATAACCGGCCCATCTGTTTTGCGTGCGGCGGCCCGGGCCATATCACCCGTTACTGCCGTCGTCGCGTGCCGGGATACACAGACGCCTGGACACAGAACAGCTTCATGGACCTTTCTCCATCCCGTCGGGAAAATTCTGACCCTCAGTCAAGCTCGTCTTCACGGGAATGTCCGCATACTATGTCTGGTCGCTCACCTTCACCCCGTCGTCGCTCCCTGTCACCCATGCGTCGTCGACCAGCTCCTGAACACGAGGGAAACTAACCGCCGCAGTTCAGAAGGCAAGAACTGCGCTGTCGAAACGCTCAAGTCCTCGGACATTGCCGTCGAATATTGTCGAAGTTTTTGTAGAAAGTACTCGAGCATATGCTCTAGTGGATACTGGTGCTGCCGTTTCCGTGATAGACGCTAAACTTTGCCGCAAGCTCCGAAAAGTGACGACGCCTCCTAATATGATGTCCTTGCAAACAGCGAATGGGGACCCGGTTCAGCCTGTAGCCGCCTGTAATGTCCGACTGATGATCGCGAAGGACCACTACACTGCTGAGTTTATTGTCCTGTCGTCATGCTCACACGACATCATACTTGGATGGGATTTTTTATCGCGTAACCATGCCGTTATTGATTGTGCAAGATCGGAGCTTGAACTTTTCCAGTTTTACGACCAACCAACCAGCCGCATTCAGCCCGCCGTACACAAACTCGTCGTCAAAGAAGGCACTGAAATTCCTCCGACAGCAGCTGTGTTGCTCCCCGTGTTCTGTGACGGCATTGGGAACGAAGCTGCATTCTTTGAGCCATCAAGCCTCTTCCTTAGTCGAAGATGACTTCTTCTGCCTTATTCAACCCTCTCTATTTCTGAAGGAAACAGTGCTCTTTTCCTCATCAATCCCCTTCCGTATCCCGTTGAACTGTTTCAAGGTGAATCTCTTGGACACGTGCATGCCATTGATAAAGAACAAATTTTTACCATGCCGCCAGATTGTTCCGGTGACTACGACGCCATCAGTGCCCTCAACCTTTCCA
The DNA here is from genome assembly GCA_013436015.1 of Rhipicephalus annulatus. Taxonomy (NCBI): domain Eukaryota; kingdom Metazoa; phylum Arthropoda; class Arachnida; order Ixodida; family Ixodidae; genus Rhipicephalus; species Rhipicephalus annulatus. The sequence continues at coordinate 922,179 of WOVY01000169.1, read as the reverse complement.
ATATACCACCTTGCGAGCTTTTCGATTCATCGATTGCCGACGGACTATCGCCATCTGAATGCTCTGAGCTCCTTCAGCTGCTCTTCCAGTTTCGTGAATCTTTTGACGTTGCTCAACCTACCCTTGGCCGAACTCCCAATTTTTCCACCGCATCGACACAGGTTCCAACGCGCCAGTACGACAGCGACCATACCGTGTTTCCGCCACGGAACGTCAGGTTATCACCGAACACGTTGACGATATGCTCAAGCGCGACGTTATCCGACCTTCCCAAAGTCCATGGGCATCACCTGTCGTTCTTGTTAAGAAGAAGGATGGTACCATTCGCTTCTGCGTTGATTACAGGCGCTTAAATAAGATCACTCGCAAAGACGTATACCCTTTGCCCACGATTGATGTTGCCCTTGATTGCTTACAAGGTGTCGAGTTTTTTTCGTCGTTAGATTTGCGTTCGGGGTATTGGCAGGTGCCCTTAGCAGATGGTGATCGTCCAAAAACAGCATTCGTGACACCGGACGGGCTATATGAGTTCAATGTCATGCCCTTCAGCCTCTGCAATGCGCCGGCCACATTCGAGCGCATGATGGACTCGGTTCTGCGGGGTTTGAAATGGAACATATGCTTCTGCTACCTCGACGATATCGTCGTCTTTGCACCCGATCTCGCAACACACCTTGTACGCCTGAAACATGTCCTCACGTGTCTGAAGAATGCGCAGCTCCAACTGAATCTCAAGAAATGCCACTTCGCTGCTCGGACGCTCACCATTCTCGGTCACGTCGTATCAAAGGATGGTGTTCTTCCCGACCCGGCTAAACTACGCGCTGTTGCTGAATTCCCCAAACCAACGACTGTAAAACAGCTACGCGGCTTCGTAGGATTGTGCTCCTACTTTCGTCGGTTTGTGCGCAACTTTGCCTCCATAATTGCCTCTCTGACCCAGCTTTTAAGCAGTGCCAATGACATCTCATCATGGCCTTCCGAATGTGATCACGCATTTACCACTCTTCGCCGTCTCCTGACATCACCGCCTATATTGCGCCACTATGATCCCACGGCTGCAACTGAAATCCATACAGACGCCAGCGGTGTCGGTCTCGGTGCAGTTCTCGCTCAACGCAAGCCTGGACCCTGAGTATGTCGTCGCCTACGCCAGCAGAACGCTCAACAAGGCTGAGGTAAACTACAGTGTTACCGAAAAAGAGTGCTTAGCCATAGTGTGGGCAATTGTGAAATTTCGCCCATACTTATATGGCCGCACCTTTGCTGTAGTTACAGACCATCATGCCTTATGTTGGTTGTCGTTGCTGAAGGATCCATCAGGTCGCCTTGCTCGTAGGGCTCTGCGACTTCAAGAGTATGACATCCTCGTCGTGTACCGTTCCGGCCGCCAACATGCCGATGCTGATGCGCTCTCGTGATCACCACTGTCGACTGAGGCTGCCTCTATATCTTCTATGGAACACGCGCTGTTCGCTCTTGACATCGACACAATGACCTCTGCACAGCGCGACGATCCATGGATAACTTCGCTTCTGGACGTCTTATCTGGGGTACCGACACTTCCCATCACTCGAACAATGCGACGCCAGGCTTCCCACTTCACCATTCGAGGTGGCCTCTTGTACCGGTGAAATTACTCACCAGACGGCAGGAAGTGGCTGCTCGTTATTCTCCGAAAGTTGCGCTCTACAATCTGTGCATCATTTCACTCCGACCCGCAATGCGCTCACGCCGGTGTCTTCAAGACCTACGAGCGTTTAAGGAAGCGGTACTACTGGCGTGGGATGTTTACTTTTGTTCGACAGTTTATTCGCGGCTGCCACGAGTGTCAGCGACAAAAACAGCCATCGAATGCAGGAGCAGCTCCACTACAGCCGCTTTCGTGCCCTGACCGCCCATTCGATCGCGTCGGAATCGACCTTTATGGACCACTGCCATTGACCACAGCAGGTAACCGGTGGGATATGGTTGCTGTAGATCACCTGACACGGTATGCCGAAACCGCTGCTCTTCCTACGGCGACCGCTCAGGACGTCGCATCTTTCATCCTCCATCGGTTTGTGTTGCGTCACGGCCCTCCTCGCGAGCTCCTCAGTGACCGGGGCCGTGTATTTCTATCCGACGTAATCCAAGCACTTCTCCGTCAGTGCCATATTGTACACCGGATGAGTACTGCTTACCACCCTCAGACGAATGGCCTGACTGAGCGGTTTAATCGGACCCTGGGTGACATGCTCGCGACGCATGTGGCATCTGACCAAACGAACTGGGACCTGGTTCTTCCGTTTGCGACCTACGCGTACAACACCGCTGCCCAAGTCACCACCGGCTTTTCTCCATTCTATTTTCTATACGGACGTCAACTATCGCACACAATTGACACTTTGCTGCCATACGCACCAGATGTATCTGAGTCCACGACCGTGTCTGAAGCCGCCCGTCACGCCGAAGAATGCCGCCAACTAGCGAAGCAGTTTACTACGGCTGACCAGCAACGCCAGAAAAAATTCCGCCATATCCACGAAGTGAATGATGATGAGTGGGTGAAGCTCCGGAGGTAAACCTGGTAAACCATGAATCCTCTGTACATTTTGCCCACTCGATTTTATTACATCGCTCCCCCTAGCGTACGTCGCCACACTAAATCGAACGATTGCGCGCCATATGTGACATCATTCCTATTTTATAAGATCTCGCGTCTTTCATCAACTACAAGTACCGCTTTCTAGTTTATAACATCTTGCATCTTTTCATCATCAGCTACAAGTACCACCATCTAGTAAACACTACAAAAACTAAACGAGAGGTGGCTACATACAAGAGACGGTAACACCATCTAGTGAACACTGCATGCAAGAACTAAACTAGAGGTGGCTACATACAGAGACGGTACCGCCATCTAGTGAACACTGCAAGAACTAAACTAGAGGTGGCTACATACAGGGTACAGGGGACGCACAGCCCACGCCCTAAGGAGCTTCGCCCCTAAAAGGCCCGCGATGACGACCACCCTCCTGCCGCCAAGTTCGCCCCTGGAACCCTTGTATGGCTGTATGTACCACCCTGCGCACCTGGTTTGTCTACCAAGCTACTTTCAAATTACGATGGCCCATACCGCGTGGTAGAGCGCACATCGCCCGTCAATTACGCCATTGAACCGCTTACGCCACCCGGTGACCATCGTCGGCGTGGACACGATATTGTTCACGTGGACTGCTTGAAGCCGTACTTCGACCCGCTCGTTCCTACTTGTTAGATCACAAGGATGGCTTGATCTTTCTCGACGGGGGCAATTATAATGAAGGAATGATGACAACAAAAGGGAACAGCAAGCATCATCGCAGAGTAAGGCACCACGAGATCGGTGCTCGAGCTCCTCCATCTTCCTCGTCCTTTCGCTATCTCCAATCTCCCACCTGCCCGTTTGGTTCGCCCAATAAACCTCTTTACAGTTCTAATAACTTTCTCAACACATTCCTTGGCATTATTGCCTGTTAGATCTCATTATTATTGTGTCTTAACACGGGGAAACGAGCCCCTAGGTATACAATTTTTCCCTTATATATATATATATATATATATGTGTGTGTGTGTGTGTGTGTGTGTGTGTGTGTAACCTGGAAAATGAAAGAAAGCTTATCACATATCGCATGGTGCAGGGTAGATGTGATGGAGATATGAAAGAACCGCGAAAATCTATATATTTGCTTAAGGGTTGCTTGAAGGGTACTACTTCCTCTGAAAAAGGATTAAGATCAAGTTTTGCATCTGCATTTTTGCATTTTTGTAGTTTGACACGTGTATCAGGTGCTCTTACACACAAGGATGGGCAAAAAGTAGCGCAAGCCCGACAGTTCAGAACAACACTTTAGAAGATATGGTTTGGGAATAACTTTGTCTTTAAGAATTTATTTCAGTATCAAGAGCTCCGGAGAAAATGCTGGTGGCAGGCCGTGCGGTGATTGAGTGTCAAGAATCGGAAAACTAGCTTTCGTTTTTTATAAGACGGCCATCCCGTAAGCCTGACGCCTGAGTAAAATGTTCATGTCTGCATTGATATAGTGGGCCGTGACCTTCGAGAATCCGGCATTTTCAATTTCCTTCACGGAATCTCGATTCAGGTGACAGTTGCAACAAGTTATCCTCCAAAGTGGGGTTACCGCACTCTGCAGCAGCCTCTGCCACGAACCGTTGGGAAAACCCACGTGCTCCAAGAAAACCACGCTGCCGCCCTGCACATAAAAACTTCAGTTAGTTTCGGGACACACTCCTTGATGGCCAAACTAGTGCCGTGAGCTGCACCACTCGAGCTTTAGAGGATCTTTAAGGTGGAACATTGAATCTTATATTTGGAGAATGGTTGTAAATATGATTAAGAAATCTAAGTTTAATTTAAGACTTCGCACAAAATAAATTCTGCGCTCGACCTAATAAATTTTAAAGCACTTTTTAGTATTTTGTTGACACGAGCTGAATGACATTTTCTGAAATTGGCGTGCAAGAGGACGAACATATGGAGATAGGACGACACGAGCGATAACAGCTAGATGAATCGACTCAGAAAAAAAACATGAGATTATGAAGTTCACAACACCAGGGGCGCGCCTGTGCCTACATATAAATTGAAGTAGATGGCAAAAGCTTACAAATAATTGCGCTAAGTCAACTGGAACTAACTCACCCACAAACATACCAACGTTTGGATAACACCAACGCCTCTTTTATTTCTTTCTATGCCAGTGAATACGCACGCTTACTCATGGGAGCCGTCGGTCTGTCTTTATTCAGGTAATAATAGAGCTGCGATGATGCATGGGGGGCCACGCTCCTTGAATCATACCTGCTTCTGAGTACTTTCCGCCGATAATGCGATAGACGCGTTTCCCACTACACAATAGTTTGTCAGATTTTTCACTTAGTGCTCGTTTCTTTTGTGTGGCTCGAAGCAAGGCTGCCACCTCATCATGGCGCAGCATTGCAGTGACGCTTCCCCATTGGTTGCCCACATAGCGCCACAAACGACACCACGCTATCTCAAAACAGTGTATTTTTAGCTAGCATGACCGCCAACATCTGAAATCGAGGAATGCCAGACGCCGCCTCACCGATGTGTACTAAACTGAACGAAAAATTACTTCGTATGATTTCTATAGTGAGGCACTGCATGGGGGGTGGGGCACCCTCCTCTATGACAGCAAAGCACACGCAATGCTGGGCGATAGGTCAGAGCAGTAGAGGGCTAGAGGAAAGGGTGCTGAACGACTGGATTGGCCGCATCTGGCTGCCATTGATAAAATAAAGGAGGCGTCGCTAACACAATCACTGTCTTTTGAGAAACAAAGCATTTTATGGCCGACCCTACCTTCATTTTGGCCATCCAATGTTTGCGCGTTATTTAATTGGCATAAAATATCCTGCGCTCACTCCTCTTTACTCATTGTCTTCAAGGGCCTAATGAACAACAACATGAAAATGATTGCTTACCCACCGCAAAGTGGCATTGGCGCCAAGGGAATCCTAAACTCTGGGCTAGAGAAGGGGAAGCGCGCCGTAAATGCGGCAAGATGTTGTGGATACGACAAAGACTCGGGAAGCCGAAACGAAACGGCAGCCCCGTCAAGCAAACGCCAGGCAGTCTCACAACAGATTTGCCGGGAAGCTGATCGCGAAATTTTTTTTTGATCAATTGTCACGTATGGTTTAACGTCCAGAAACCACTATATGATTACGAGAGACGCCGCAGGGGAGGGACTCGGAAATGTCGTCCACCTGGGGTCCCTTAAAGTACACCTAAATCCTAAGCACATGAGCCTACGATTTCGAAGCAGCGAAATTATATTGTACACACGTGTTGCACAATTTCATGTTCGAGAAGTCACGTATGGGTATTCAAGTTACTCGAATGATCTCCGCTGCTTCGCCCACACAGCATCATTCACTTCATTGATATCCAATGATTTTTTATGCCAAGCCACTCCAAAAGATCGCTTGCCATGACGTCTCCGCTGCGCCAATGTACCTTCATTTGACTGAACAGAGGCACAGAGTCGCACAATGGTCAAATTTCATGTGTCGCAAAACTTGTAGGCAAAAGCGTCGGAAATTTATTACCACAGGCATCAAAGCCGGCAATGATCGAAGCGCAACTGGATGATGAGGCCAACAACAACCAAAGCTAAATGCTCCGTATACATTTCCTCTCAAATATTCGTAATTATATATGTCTTAAATTAACTATAAACATACATTACGGTGTATATGACACCTGGCTAAATGGTTGATTGCCACGCTTTTCGTCGAGTACCATAAAAGTGGAAGGAGGGCGTATCCAGGCAATTAGCAATCAGAGCTTGCGTTTAGCTCAGCGTGTTCTTTGGTTCAGCGCATTTCCTTGTCAACGAGGCATCACTAACTTTTCCCTTGCGGTTTCCTGCGTGGCTTTCGTAGTTTACTTATTTCAGAATATAGCGAAAGCTATATTCTGAAAGACGCTGTCTCACTGCAGTAGTTTATGACTATTGAGAACGTGAGTTTTCGAAGTATTACGCTATTGTGCTCGTGAACAGTTGTGTCCGAATTGCAATAGCGAAGTTTTTGGGCATATATTGTAAGTACGTTATTTGGCTAATAAAACCACTTTGTTTCCTCAATCTTCGTTTTTTTTTGTTTATTTTCTCTGCCACATGCAATTATTGAGCCGCAGGGCGCAATATAATTGAGTATAAATGACGGCACGTAAAAAGACTGCATATAGAAAAAATTCGATTTCACGCCATGTACAGCAAATACACGACGCAGCTACTTCTTGTACTTTTGGCGTCATTATCAATATTTCAGTATTTTTTGTAAGTTGTTACTTGTCTCCTTCATGCATAGATAACAATGGTTGAAGCATGCCGCTGACTACTGGATTCATGGGCTTCTTTGCAAGTTACGCTACCAGTTCACATATAGCTTGGTGACGCTGAGCACAATGCGCTGGAAAGATGCGTACACTTGCAAATTTTCAGTGACAGCTCATGCTAACGTATCCCTTAACTCACATACCGGCTTGTTTGTCCGAAGTACCAATGCCTGAAGCTCAACGGCAACTAATACACAACCACCTACGAAAAATGCCAGATAGGCAGTATGTGATTTCTTCTGCAATGCGCTGTTTTTCTCTTCTCGGCGTCTATGCACGCACAAAGCTTAAACAACTTGTTCGACGCTGATATCGCCACGCGTGTCCTTCTGATTTATTCAAATTTTAGCAGCAAGAACTGGTTGCTATGCTCAGAACCAGCCAGGCCACATCGTTGCAGAAGCTTCGCGATTGTTTAAGATCATATTGTCAAGATTGTGGACCGGACTAGAATTATCCAGTTTATTGCAGAACTTTATTCCATGCAATCTTTGATAGCACAGCTTAAAAGCGGTAGTAATTTACCACTTGTGACATATCTAGAATCAATGATCTGTTGACTGTTATCAATGTACAACTTTAATTCCTTCTACACTAGGTTTCGATTTTCCGAGCAAAAGATCATTCAAATGAAAAGCTGCGTAATTTCATGTTCTGCTAGGCTCATTTTCTCCCTCAGGACCATGAGATAATATAAAGATCAGAACAGTGTTGCTAGTAGCCATTTTTTTAGGTTGTGCATCGCACTCTAAATCTGCGGCAGTGCCAAGGCCTTATAACGTTGTTCTGCTTGTCGCTGTTCCTCTCGTTTTTTTTATTTATGAAGCAGCGACTCCACAGTGTCTTCCAGAAAGGTCTCTGTGTGCCCAGAAAACCATAGCCCGTTCACCTGTTGCCAGAAACTGGTTGGGGCTGCGTGGTCGCAAGATTTTCGGAGCACTGAATAATAAATTATAAAGACATCTGTAGCTGATCAAGCTAATAGTTTTAACTACCTGATCAGATTAAAAATTAGCAGTCAATAAGGCACTGCTCACAAAATTCAGAATAGAAAGCCGTTACCTCAGATAATTTCGGCACTGGTTGTAGCACTTTACTTTTCGAATAATATACTTCCATTGCTAGATAGTTTGTCCTCGCAAATTAAATTACAAATGTCAGCCATATGTTATCGTAATGTTGGCACGAGAATAAATAAGAGCACGGAAAAAGCAGCGCTGAACGAACCTACCTTCACCAATACACGCTTGACTTCTTTGAGGACTTTTCTGGGATTTTTTACAGAGCAAAGTAGGTAGGTGAACACTACAACATCATAATGACTGCTTGGCAAATCACTCATTGTTTCGGCGTATCCTTTCACCCATTGCTCCAGTTGAATCTGTAGAAGTAGAAAAAAAAGGGCTCGCAACATGCACACAATACTAAAGCCTACATGTAGGCAGAAAGGCACGGTGCAAGAATAATTAAAGTCAACCAACTCCGGTACTCTCTACTGCCCGATAATGTTCTGCTTCGCGAGGATCCCTAGCGGTGGCGCTACAAACTTTGCCCCGGTTCCCCTCCCTTCTCTTGGTGCAGGAAAGCTCGGGGACGCAAATGCGTGACGTGTGAAAGTAGCGGCGCATATTTATCGTCGCTGCAATACTCTTGCCACGCCGTTAACCTCCTTCCTCATCATCCCCTCTTTGGCGGCGACATTCTATGCGTGTCGCGTGGTTGATATCGCGCGATAACCCGGTTTTCTCAGATAGTGAAACCATCGCCCACGCACCAGATGCGCTTTGCGAAATCTTTCAGCAGCCCGCCACAATCCTCTGTCCGGTGAGCCTTCTATCACTATGCCGCAAATGAGAGCATAATCAGTTCCTCCCCGCCAAGCGCTCGCTTTGCGGCGTTAGCTAACCTGAAGTATTTTTGCACCAAGCAGAAAGAAGGAGGCCTATAACAAATTGCAAGGTGCAGAGCGAAGTGCGAGACATATTGCTCGAAGTAGCACTGATGACGAGCACTGTCTCAGCTGAAGTTTGCTGACACGCTATACACTTGTGAACGTGAACCAGCATGCTGAAAAAATGGATCATGAGCGAAAAATAACAACACGAGCAGCACAGCAATTTATTTAGCACTTGTGGTTGGTATGAAAACACTCAAGTGTTTTATCTAACTCAATAGAGCCTTCGCTGACGCACTTCGCTTCATTTTCGGTGATATGGTACATGCCTAGCAGGAACCTTGTAGTGCGTGTCACTGTGTCTATTGTGTACATTCATAACTAAACAAATACACTTGCAAAGCTTCCACAGAAAACAGGAACGTCATCCTTTCTAGGCCCTTGGAGCCACTCAGAATCACCGTGATATTGGCGCTGCAGAAGAATTTTGTACGAGCACAACCGATGAGACTGTCCTTTTCACCGCCACACTTTTGTGCGATATCCCCGCATACCTCGCATACCTTTTTTTGTTTTTCTTCTCCTCATCCTCTTGGTCCACGTGTTAAGAGTACGCATGCTCCATTCTCTATTGAAGAGCTAGAAGCTGCTATTGCACTCTGTTGACATTCCTGACTAGGATCCCACGGAAAAACATGTCGGTATCTGCGTCACCTAGGTTAAGCAGCTGGAAGACAACTTGTAAAATTATTTAATTGGTTATGGACAGGTGCCGTCTCCATTTCCGGAGCCCTCGTCTACGGCGTCTCTCAAAATCATATGGATTTTTTAAGACGTTATACCCCACATAAAATCATTCAAGCAACTGAAGATGGTGTTGCACTCAAAAATGGAAACGCAGACCTCTGGTGCCCCATATAAATACAGATTTCATTGATTGATATGTGAAGTTTAACGAACTGGAACCACCATATGATTCTGAGAGATGCCGTATTTGAGATCTCCAGAAATTCCAACAACCTGTGGTTCCTTCTAGTGCACCCGAATCGGAGTGCACATTCCTAACTGCTAAAAGCAGGCAAGTTCACTCTGGTGCTGAAATAAACTAGCTTATAGCTCTCGCCATCTGTGTTGGAAAATTCATGCAGCGCCTCATTCTCACACACTTAGAAGGGTTTCTTGTACGGCACCACATCCATCCCGATTCCATTTTGGGATTTCCACGAGGCGGTTCATTTATTGACCGTGTCACCAGTAGCAAAGCATAAATTCATAAAAAACAAGCAGTCGCGTTATTTCTTGATGTAAAATGTTCTTATAACAACATTCCCTATCTAACTATAGAGACACGCTACTCTTAAATGAACTTCGAGGATGAATATTACGATGGATCCCAAGCTACCTGACAGGAAGATTCTTTTATATGCGAACCTTCTTATGGTCGAACTCAACCCTGCGTGCCGCGTTACCACCCCTACTGCGCATGCGCCTGGGATGTTGAATGTTCTTGGTTGTTCGCGTCCCGCGCGCTACCTTAACAAAAAAATTGTGTTTTCAAAAGCTTTGCCTTTAGGATTTGAACGTGATAGCGCAACCTGTTCCTAGTGCGTACTTCAAACATTTAGTGCATTAAACTTTCTCGAATTTCCTATGCATGCACTACGCGTCCTTAAAGAGACCCTGAAAGACTTTCTCAAGTAACGATGGAATGAATTCACTGGAACAGCTCTATATTACAAACTCAACGCCGTAAAATTTTAAGAGACCGTCCAGTGCGACTAGAGTACAAATATTTGTCGCATGCTGCAATTTTATTCTCTGTTCTCTCATCCCGACAAAAGTGTTGAAATCTAAGCAGGAAGATAGCTTAGTGAGCTTGAGCATTTTTTTTCTTTTTTTTCGGAATGCCCAGTTTTTTCAGTGTGATCGCGTGCGCACGCGTGGAGAAGAAACGGCCTCCCGCGGCAATTTCCGTACCGACCAAGCGCACCATGCTCAATTCAGCCAATGGCTGATAGATGGGCTTTCTACGAGTGATTTTCAAGCGTCTTCTGTCAGTTGTCGAGAGAAGGGAAAGCAATTTTTAGCTGACATTGATAATTCATTGTGAATTCCAGGCCCCGTGCTGCACTCTAATTTGCTCACGTGTTGTCGGCAACCTCTACTACGAATAGGCGTTTTCTGACTATGTTTAAAAAATGTTGCGGGGCCCCTTTAAGCAACATTCTACCACAAGACGAAGCCTTTGCTCATGTAGCTTTAAGGTGTTGGGACTCCGGGTCCAGCCGGTATCGTTTTCGGTAGCTGGCCCCGTCGCAGGATCCATCGTCCAACAATTCAGCGAGAAGAAGCACCCGAACGAACGACAGAGATTTATTTACATGTTGAGAAGTGATCAACAGATCCAAAGAGAGAAGAGAGAGAGATACAAAACGTCTTCGGCATTTTATAGCGCCGCGTTGCCAACACTGGGCGCATTGTCCGCATCGTCAGCCAATACGGTGGCCCCGGCACCTCGGCCACGAGGGATGGGGAAACACACCTCACAACACATGGAGTGGCACAACCTAACACGATGCCCAAATATAGTCACGGTGCCCTAAAAAATGCCCAAACATGGTCACGAACGCACAGCAGATTCCGGAATTCTCCCGGCGAGAGGGAGGAGCATGAATGGGGAGGTGGGCGCGACGACACAGTCGGCCAAGAACCGGTTCTCCCCGGAACTCCTCTTGCTTGGTTCCCTAGGGCCGGTCGTAACAAAGGGAATAGGCGCAGTAGCGTGTGTGTTTTTTGTAGTGGGGTATCCTAGCTTTCAACCACGGAGCCACTAAGATATTCACATATTTTGACGTATCTTCGCAATGAACGATGTACCGGTCATTACTAGTACAATAGTTCATGTCGCAATATTGCTATTGTTACGTAACACTATAAAGCACTATAACACTATAAAGCGTGGGGAGAGAGAGATATAAAGATACAAGGAAAGGCAGGGAGGTTAACCAGACGCACATCCGGTTTGCTACCCTGCACTGGGGAAGGGATAAAGGGGAGAAAAGAGGTTGCACAAAGATGAGAAGGTACACACAATCACGAGCACACTCGGTGAGCACACACAGTTCACAGGCGGTCGCTCAGGTTTGTTGACTTAAGGTAAAGAAGCAGTGCTTTAGTTGCTTTCTGCGCAACTGAGGCAGATGCCCAAGGTCCTAGTATCTTCCGCACACAAAATGGTCCGGGGTCAAGTCGATTCAAAACCATCCGTATCTGGCATCGCTGTGTGTCGTAGCAAGCGCAGCTGCAGAGGACGTGTTCGATGGTTTCTTCATCTCCGCAGTAGTCGCACGTAGGAGTGTCTGCCATACCAATGCGAAAGGAGTACACCTTTGTGAATGCAACACCCAACCAAAGGCGGCATAACAGTGTCGCATCGGAGCGGGAAAGTTGTGATGGTAGCTTTAGCTTTAGCGAAGGATCCAGTTCATAAAATTGACACCTTTGGAAGCTGGTAGACGACCAGAACGTGCGTGCGAGATCTCAAGCCAGCAGGTAAAGTTGTCTTGCTGCATCATTCCTTGATAGAGGAATCGGGACTACACGGGTTTCTTCATGGGCTGAGCGGGCTGCATCATCGGCTAGTTCATTTCCAGTAATACCGATATGTCCAGGCAGCCATTGATATATAATATCATGCCCTCGTGCTAGAGCTTCATGATGGCAATGTCTTATTTCTTGTACCAGTTGGTCATGGCTCCTCCTACGCATGGCAGACTGCAAACTCTGAAGCGCTGCCTTCGAATCACAGAATATGACCCATTTTCCTGGACGTTCTTGAACGAGATATTGTAAAGCAGCCCTTATAGCAGCAAGCTCTGATGCCGTAGATGTAGTCATATGTGACAACTTAAATTTGATTGTCATTTCTGCAGCCGGAATTACAGCGGCACTTGATGAGCTGCTGGATGAGACGGACCCATCAGTGTATATCTGCGTTCGGTCTAAGTACAACTCATGTAATAATAGCAGTGTTGCTTGCTTCAATGCTACTCTGGAGTGACTGCTTTTCTTTTTGATTCCCGGAATTTCTAGACGTACTTGCGGCTGGTCGAGGCACCACAAAGGGCATGCCGTTCTCGCAGCTGGCGTATATCCTGTTGGAATGCTGTTTAGGTGCTTGGCTATGACGTCTGAAAACGTAGCACGTGGTCTTCCGGAAGGTAGAAGGGCCAAGTGGTGGTCGGGGACACGGCTAGCATGTCGAATGTGCGCTCTGAGGCAATCCACAGCTATATATGTCCTGACTGGATGGTCTTTGGCAAGCATGATTGTGGCATAAGTAGAAGCGCATCGGGGCAGTCCTAGGCAGATACGCAGTGCCTGACCCTGCAAACTCTCCAATGAATGAGTATTCGATTTGCAAGTGTTAGTCAGTACCGGCAAGCTGTAGCGCAATAGACCCAGAAATAGGGCCCTGTACAGCTGTAGCATGGAGGCCACAGAAGTTCCCCATGCTTTACCGCACAAGAATTTCATGATATGCACAATAGATAGCAGTCTCTTCTTCAAGTACGCACAATGTGGGCTCCACGAAAGACTTCTGTCGATTATTATGCCCAGGAAACGATGCGTCCGTGCATATTTGACACTCTGCCCATTGATGTAAACAGGGTATGGCGTCATTGGTTTGCGTGTAAACGCCATCAACGCGCACTTCACAGTTGATATATTTAGGCCTTGTTTCTGAAGGTAGGCTGTTGTGAGTGTTGCTGCCCGCTGTATTCGTGCACGCACCTGAGGGCGAGTAACTGCAGCACTCCAGAGGCAAATATCATCGGCGTATATGGATAGGCACACCGACTTTGGCAGAACCTTCACCAGACCAATGAGGGCCACATTGAACAATGTGGGGCTTAAAACACCTCCCTGAGGTACTCCGCAGTAGGTGTAATGTTGGGCAGTTGTACCCTCATATGTTTGTACAAAGAAACCTCTGCCAGTTATATAATCTTTTATCCATTGAAATATTCGTCCACCAACGCCCATCGCTGCGAGAGAAGTGAGGATGGCATCGTGAGCTACATTATCATATGCACCCTTCACGTCAAGAAAGAGTGCCACTGATATGCGCTTGCGACTTTTTTCTTGTTGAACAAATGTCGACAAATCAAGGACACAGTCAATGGAGGAGCGGCCCCAACGAAAGCCTGCCATGCAAGAAGGGTATTTGGTGTATCGTTCCAAGTACCACTCGAGACGAAATAGAACCATCCTTTCCATCACTTTTCCGAGGCAGCTTGCGAGGGCAATAGGGCGATACGCTGTCAAGTCCAATGGTGATTTTCCCGATTTCAAAAGTGGTATTAATCGACTAATTTTCCATTCTCGGGGAACACTGCCGCTGAGCCAGGAGTTGTTGAAGCATGTTAAAAGTTCTTTTCTAGCTTTTTGTCCAAGGTGTCCCAACGCACTATAAGTAATACCATCAGGACCTGGCGATGACATGCGCTTAGAAGCGACTAACGCACCTTCCAGTTCTTCCATGGTGAACGGAATGTCCATTTCTGGTAATCGCGTCTCAGGAACGATCACGGCGTCGATGCTCTCGTTCACAATATTCCCGGCAACTCTCGTGCAAAATTCTTCAGCCACCTCGAGTTCTGTTTTTCCTTGATGGAGTGCCAAAGCTTTAAAAGGGTGCCGTTGTTGTGGAGAGGAGCGAAGACCACGAACTGTTCTCCAGATATATGACAGCGGTTTATGAGGGTCTAGAGATTCGCAGAATGCTTTCCAGCGTTCGCTCTCCAGTTTGTAGATGCGTCGTTGAATCTTTTTCTGGAGCCGCCTTGCTTCCCTCAGATCGTAAATTGATCTTGTGCGTCTGTATCGTCGTTCTGCACGCCTTCGTATAGCTCGTAATTTTTCCAGTTCGATGTCAAACTGTGTAACTTTAGACGAAAATGGTAATTTACATTTGGACGCTTGCATAGCTTCCACTATGGTATTTTCCAGGCTGCAGGCGAGGCCGTCTTGGCAAGCGTTCTCAACACGCGATGCAAACATCGACCAGTCAGTGCCAATTGCAACACCGGAAGAGAATTTTTTTACGATACCATCAATCGTCACGTAGGTGGGTATGTGATCACTCCCATGAGTCTCAATATCGCAAAACCACTTAACTTTGTTAGAGAAGCACCGTGACACCAATGTCAGGTCAAGGCAACTGCCATACGTGAGACCCCGCAGATATGTGGGGGTACCATCGTTCATGATGGAAAGGTCGTAATCGGAAGCGAATGTAACAATGTTCCGGCCCCTGGCATTCATCCTAGTGCTCCCCCAAAGCATGTGATGGGCGTTGAAGTCACCGGTTATGATCCAAGGCCCATCGGTTCTCATTAGGATGTCTTTTAATCTGTCGCAGTCAAATCGCGATGACGGAGATATATATCCACCAATAAGCGTGAACGAAACTGCATTCTTCTTCACACGAAGACACACGTACTGATTGTCGTCATTTGAACTTATTGGGTGCGAAAGATAAGTCAAGTCTGTGCGAATGTAAACAATTACTTTGCTACGTTCTTCACAAGCGGCTGAACAAAAAGCTTCATAACCGGACAATCTATAAGGCGTTGACACGTTTGGTTCACATATGACAAGTATAGGGAATGGATTGGCCCGAACAAATTGGCGCAAGTCCGAGATACGGGACTTGATGCCTCTGGCATTCCACTGAAAAATCGACGCACTTTTAACTTCAGTGCGGAAGTGGAGATTTTGTTGAGCCATTGTGCTTATACGAAGTTAGCAAGAACTGGATTCAGTGCATCCAGTATTTGCAGTGCACTCTTAGCAGACGGAGATTGTATGCTGCTCAGTAGCGTGCGAATCGTGGCAATTAATGATTGCACAATTGCAGCCACTTGCCTGTCTTGGTTGGAAAGATCTCGAACCGGGACGATTGCAGTCACTTGCCTGTCTTGGTTGGAAAGATCTCGAACCGGGAGCGTGGACTGGCCGTCATGAAGCTCCTTCGGTTCGCTTGATGCTGCTTCCCTTGGAAGTGCAGGCCACTCTGTCGCAGTCAGGGTATGCTCACTGGCTTTGTCCTTTACAGCCTTTCCCGCGGCATGTGGTCTGGGAGGCAAAGGAGGTGGTACTGATGAGGGATCACGCAATCGTGTCGAGGAGGTAGCGGGCGTCCTCGAAGACCGACGTCGACGTGAACGACGCCTTCTGACTTTAGCTGCGGCTTCTCGGTGAGATGAGTGATCGCGCACCATCTCCTTCAAGATGGCAATTTCCTTCTGAATCCGCGGGCAGTCCTTCGATGTGGCTTCATGGGATCCATTGCAATTAGAGCATTTCTTGACAGTTGCGACGCACCTATCCACTTCATGGTGCTCGGCGCAGCGGTGGCATACCACCGAATTCTCGCAGATGCTGCTCACATGTCCAAGTTTCATGCATTTACGGCACTGGAGAGGCTTTGGAATGAAAGGCCGCACAGCATGTCTGAAGTACCCCACCTTCACATGAGAGGGGAGTGATGTGCTCTTAAACGCAATCTTCACACAGCGAGACTTGCCTAGCCGGGTGACATCAACAATTGGAGTATCAGTTGTTGACTTGACAAGAAGCTGTAAGTCCTTATTGGAAATAGCGACATCAATGTCGTAGATCACGCCGGTTACTACATCACATCCCAAGGGAACATGAGAGCGCACCTGGTTGCCGTCCAAGTCAGTTACACTGCGCAGAACGCCCAACGCACTTGCGTGCAAAACGTCCACAGCCAGTATATTCTTTCTGGCGTTCACTCTTATGTCCGTGATCTCATTTGGCACGAGCGTTTCCAGAGACCTCGACACAGACTGTCTGTTAAGGCGTTTCATGCTGACGGTAGGAAGTGCAGGCAGAAACAGGATGGTAAAAGCGTTCGATTTTGGCGCTTCACTTACAGTTTGAATAGTTGAGGATGAGGATGTCCTCATGTTCCTTCTCTTCGCCTTGCGGCTCAGCACAGGTTGGAAACCGTCATCTGAGAAGTCCTCACTGCTGAGATAGTAAGCATGAGTATCTTCACTGTCGCTGTCGCTGGCTTGTCCCATCCGCTTCCTGGAGGCGGTCGCCGCTGACGCCGCTGGTGCCGGCAGGCGCCCGGGGTGGTCTACTTCCATCCCCTCCAAGGGAGCAGCGGAAACTGATCAACAGACTTAAATTACAACTGAAATACGCCGGAGTTAGCAGAAGCAGCTCCTATTCAAAACACACTTCTTCGTCTTCTCCACTATAAAGCGTAAACACTATAAAGCACTATAGGCATGCGTAACACTATAAAGCATTTATAAAGGACAAGTGTGTTTGTGAAGCATGAAAGCCACTTTCACTGCATTTGCAAGCAGAGCAAGTTCTTTGCACGATTTTCACAAGTAGACGTGTAGCCGTGTGGTATAGCATTCACTTGCCAAGCAAACGAGCCGGGTTCGGTTCCCTCTTGGACCCTTTCAAACCTGGTTCGGTCCCAACTCTGCTCTAGGCTTTTTAACATTTTTTATTCTACTTGAATCGTTCTCAATTTTTCGGTCACGCATAGGATGATGGTTTTTCGCTCACAACCAACGACACCTACAACGACGCCGGAATTTCTGCGAAACGAGCTTTTTAACGCTATTTTGTTAAAATGATTCACTACAAACAAGAAGCATCTCACAGTCTGAGGCGTGATCTGCACGGAGTTAATCTCACAGAGGTCTTGGTTTAAACCACGCACGCTAAAATAACACGCGTGGCATGTCCCCGTCTGAAGAAATATTACCCCAATGCTTAAAACAGAACACGGGGGGGTAGTGCATATAAAAAACAACAATAAGGCAAGAAAGTGCAACGAATACAAGAACGAAATGGAATAATGAAGGGAAAGTACGCGCGTGAAATGTCTTGAGGCGTGCGACATGCTCGACATTGGGCCGCGCACGGTGCCGCTGAGAGTTCATAATAACATACGCAATTCTCTCATTCCAGTGACGCAGGCGGTGCCTTGTAGCCGTGCTCCGAAGCTGTCACATGGTGATAATCTGTGACGCAGTGAGTGACGCAGTTCGGAATCTCAGAAGTCATGAACCAATGAAGGCGTCTTCATGCTCTGCAATACTGACGTGCACGCTCGCGACAATCCTGTCTCGTCCGGCGTTTGAACGTACCATTGCGCCGCCAATAGTCATGGAATGGTAGAATAACCTCGTATACTAGTCGCATAAGCATATAGGCAAGTTGTATGGCCCGAAGTATCGTCGAAGTAGTTTGAACTGAGAAGCATCTTAGAGCGGGGTTCAATTCGGTGTGAGGTGTAACCACCCTTACTGCGCATCCCCTCATCCTGCACCTTCCTCTCTCGCATCGTAACGCCGACGCAAGCAGCGTCTTCTAGTCTACGCACGCTCTCTCTCTCTCTCCTCCAGGCATCCCTCGTGCTTTTTACACACCACGCGAATGTACGGGAACCTGGCCTGAAGGACGCAAGTGGTCATTGAAGGGTTCATCCTGCGGGATGGCTCTGATGCAGCGCCTGGCTATAACCCCTCAACTTGGCATGGAGCGACAGTGCCACTAGCGGCATTGTGCATCCTCAACAACATCTGAGCTAGTCGGGTTTTCGTTGGCTGCCGACCTCCTACGCGAGTCGCCAGCCGTCAAGAGCGCAGCAATCGTCTGCGACTGAAAACTTGCCCTGAGCCTGCTGGCAAGAGAATAACATGGCCCGCTTCTGGCACTTAAGAGCATGCCTGTGATCTCGTGCTTCGGTGGCTCCCAACACACGTTGGTATTGCGGAGCATGAGGTTGCAGACGAACTTTCCAAATGAGCACACTCTGCCGAGACCAAGCTAATGGACCACGCAAGCTCTTCGGACTCGGCACGCAACAACCTTCGCCGGGATCTACGGCGTGAGCATCCTAACGCTCGGTTTGATGCCGGACGACCCTCTCCTCTCATGCTAGTGACTGGTTTCACCTGCCACGAGCGAGAACTTCCCCTAGCCCTGAGGACCAGCTCGCTGTGGCCTGCGGAACGGAGGCATCGTCTGCGCGGCGCGAGTTCCCTGAACTGCGCAACTGTTGCGTGGTAGAAACACTGTCCCACCTCTTGTGTGAGTGACCTACTCTCGATGAAATGCATAAGCAGTTTGTGAAGAAATATCGCCTCGTTGAACTGCCATGTGCGCCCTTGCAGGACATTCTACAGTCTACCAGATACGAAGACAATCACCACTCCGCCCAAGCGGACTTACCATACTTTCTAGAGGACACCACTTGAACGACCAACTCTTTATAAGCCGCTCGCGACGGTGAAGGGTGTCCTCCTCCCATCCCGCTAGTTTTTCTTCTTTTTCCTCCTTGACTTCCTTCCCCCTCCCCCAATTCTTTTTAGCCTACTCTCTTTTCTTCACTGTAACTGTCTCTTTTTCCCCCGTTCCCTCGTGAGCCTATCGGTTGAGGTGTCCTCACATGAGAGACAGTTATTGTGCACTCCACCCCCTTTTTTCTGACCTTTCCACCTTGTTTCTGAAAAATAATCCCCCCCTTCTCTTTCACACCCTTTACACATGCCCTTATTCCTCTTTCTCTTTTCTCTTATGCTGTCCCTTCTTTCTCCTCACAGCACCGACGCAGGCAGTATCTGCTAGCGAGTTCCTTGATTGAAAACACCGGCCGCTCGCGCTGTGAAACCGTTCACTGGTCACTGCGTATATACAGACACTGGATATTTACCTCTAAGGTACTACCGGGGGGAGATTTCGCCTGTCCGTTGTTGAACAATAAAATTTCGCAGCGTGCACGTTCACTAAAAGCGAAAGGCAGGTTTCTGTGACACGTTGGAGTCTACTGTCTCATTGCACATTAGCAGTGATTGGCCTGCTGCTCTATAACTTTCTTTCCACTTTCCCCTTCTCCAGTGCAGGCCTACAGTTCTGCAGTCTCCAGTGCAGACCTATTGTAGCCTACAGAATTCAGCCCTGGTTTATTTTCCTGCTTTTCTTCTTGTTCTCTTACGTTCTTTGTTTGCAAAATTCTGAAGAAGAATCGGGTTGATTCCGGGTTGTCTCTGAGTCAAAGATGATGCAGGTTCTAGATTGCTTCCAAGTTATTGTTAGGCTTTATCTAGGTGATACTTGATTGTTTCTGCGTTGAAGTTTAGTGCTGAGAAGTACAATTTTAACCACAGACTGTAATAGACACAACACGGTCATTCGAAATCTAGCGAAAAAAACTCGTGCTGAGAATGAGCGTTCGCACCCTCATAAACCTACGGGCACGTTGTCGGGGGTGCAAGCTTTCAATCGCTTAGGTGTCTTCTCGCAGACGCCATTGCGTTTACCTGTTCCCTGCGATTCTCACGTTGTATATACTTGGGGTGTTAGGCTCACCGTCATCACGTCGCAATTATTGCTTGAGCTAGCTGTTGCCTCCTTCTTTTGATGTAGACCAGGGGTGGATAAAGGGACTTACTCTAATACTGTGAGACATATCCAATAAGATGATCAGGCTTTTCTGTGATTGACTCACAAGGAATGGCTTGCTAAACAATCTCTCATTCAAAGATGGCCTGCGTTGATGTTGCGTACAATGAGAACATAACTTTGAAAATGAAACTTTGTTTCTGCGCTTGCTGTGGGGCTCGTGTAGTCTATCACTTTCACGTCTTTCAGGGTGCTTAATATAGCTATTACTGCATCACAGAGGTAATATAAGCATAACTTCTGTTGCACGAGATATGAGTGCGTCCCAGTTTCTTTTTTTAGAAGAGCCTTTGTAAATACTCTGAAAGCATTGAGTGCTCAAGCGGGTGTATTTGGAAGCAAAACAAAAGTGACGTCATGTCACTCAAAAGGGCTCCACCACTACTGGCCCGCAGTACTGGATGGCAGATTGCTGTTTGTCTATCAAGGGGTAACGAGTGGGCGGGCGTACGGAGGTACACGCATGGCAGGGGTGTTGCATTGCACTATCTGTGTCGCCACGTCAAGGGACACGGGTGGGCCCATTATTGGTTCCAACCTATTACTAATGGGTACATTGAATCTCGTCACCACCAGCAATAGCGGCATCGATAGCGGCGTTGTCTCCCTCCAGGGGTAAAGCCTTCTGCCGGGAGCTGAGAACGATGCTGACGCACACTATACCACATTTGGTTTGCTTTAAGCAACGTGTTAATGACTAAAGGTTGAGTGGCGATTCATCATTATCTTCTTCGCTAGCAGCTTTTCGTGGCCTTAGTCGACCTGCCATGCAGTAGACGTTTTTTACACGAAAGGGGTCTATACTGGAGTTTACCACGGCTCCTTTGACTACTTTCCGTCGCGGATGCGACATTGTAAAATATATGCGAATGCACTGCAAAGCTGAAAACAAGCAGGAAACTTTCCTTTATTGAGCATGGAACGTACATCCTCTCATCCCCATACTCCCGGCGCAAAAACCACTAGGCCGTCAAGAGTACCTATCTATAACAGCATGTTATCTCTCCCTCTCTCTCTCTCTCTCTCTCTCTATATATATATATATATATATATATATATATATCATAGCTTCTGCTCACGGCTGGTTATCTTTTCATGTACTGTTCTTTCTTCCTATTTACATTCCATTGGTTCTAACAACTTCCCCTGTACATTCCTTGGCATTACTGTCTGTTAGATCTCAATGATATTGTGTTAAAACACAGAAAAACAAGCCCTTAGGTATACACTTCTTTCCCTTATTTTATATATATATATATATATATATATATATATATATATATATATATATATATATATATATATATATATATATATATATATATAAAGGCCGGCATGGTGGTTGAGTGGCCATAGCGTTGCATATAGTCAAGTAGATTCTCCGTGAGCGGCCACAACGTGGTTTATTTCGACGTTTCGGCCTAGAGTCTGGCCTTCATCAGGACTAAAGATACAGTTTGTTGGTGCTCAGGTGTATGAGCAACAACAAACTGTATCTTTAATCCTGATGAAGGCCAGACTCTAGGCCGAAACGTCGAAATAAACCACGTTGTGACCGCTCACGGAGGATCTACTGGACTATATATATATATATATCGACAGATAACTTGCTGTTAAAAAAAGGTACTCTTGACGGCCTAAAACAAGCAGAAAACTTTCCTTTATTGAGCATCAAATGTACGCGTATGCCCTATCATCCCCATACTCGCGGCACAAAACCACTAGGCCATCAAGAGTACCTTTTTTTTAACATCAAGTTATCTATCGATATATATATATATATATATATATATATATATATATATATATATATATAAGGGAAAGAAGTGTATACCTAAGGGCTAATTTTCCGTGTTTTAACACAATATTAATGAGATCTAACAGACAGTAATGCCAAGGAATGTACAGGGGAAGTTATTAAAACCAATGGAATGTAAATAAGAAGAAAGAAAAGTGGATGAAAAAATTACCAACTGTGAGCAGGAATTCGAAGGTCGTAGGTTCGATTCCTGCTCACAGTTGGTAATTTTTTCATCCACTTTTTTTCATCTTATATACATTCCATTGGTTTTAATAACTTCCGCTGTACATTCCTTGGCATTACTGTCTGTTATATCTCATATATATATATATATATATATATATATATATATATATATATAAATTGGTCAGCTGCCAGCTCGTAATACGTTCACACGTGACGCCAAACAGGCTCATAAACAGCGTGCCACACTTGCCGCCATGGCTACAGGTGGCGCTGATTGACACTCCCACGTTATTCGAAGGTCGTACGTTCGGTTCCTGCTCTCGGCAAGTTACCTTTTCACCCATATTTTTCTTTCTTCACATTTAGTCAAATAACCTCCCTATTACTTTTCTTGGCATAACGTCTGTTAGATTTCATTATTATTGTGTCAAAACACGGAAAAACGAGCCCCTAGGTATACACTTACTTCCCTTATTCATTAACGAGGGTATTGTACTGGCAGACTTGGTTCCCCTAGGTTGTATACGAGGGACGATTGGTCAGCTGCCAGCTCGAAATAAGTTATACATGACACAGAACTGGCCCATGAAGAGTGTGCCACACTCGCCGCCATGGCTACAGGTGGCGCTGACTGACACGCCCACGTTTATATTCACATATAAACCTAATAGAGTGGCGGGGGGGAGGGATAGCCGCCGTTGTAGCTCAGTGGTAGAGCATCGAACGCGTTATTCTAAGGTCGTAGGTTCGGTTCCTGCTCTCGGCAAGTTATCTTTTCACCCATTTTTCTTTCTTCACATTCACATTACAATGGGGTGCAACACCTCTCCTACTCTCCTATACATCATATGGCATTATTGTCAGTAAGATTTCATTATTATTGTGTCAAAATACGGAAAATGTGTCCATAAGTGAACACTTCTTTCCCTTATATATATATATATATATATAATATATATATATATATATATATATATATATATATATATATATATATATATATATATATATATATATATGTTATTGTTATCAGAGTGCACTCTGAAAGTTGTTGCGCCTTTCTTTGCAGTGTGCGCGCGCTTGGTTTGTGATTTGAGTGAGCACACAGGTCCCTTCGGACGCTGCTGTTGTTGCAATCACGAAAGCAGTGCGCTGCTTACGCATGAAGAAGCAAGACATGTGACAGTTCGCGCACGTCCTACGTGTACTTGTGCGTTCCTTTCGTGCTTCTCTCTGTTTGACTGTTGTTGGTCTACGCTCACCCTGAGCACGCTCATTTAGTGCGTGGTTTGCGTTCGAGGTGCAAGCTGCACATTTAGGGCTGCTTGACACTTTGTAATATACTAATTTGTTGCGGTTGTACTCATTCCTTCACTCTTATGGTGAAACAATGCAAAATAAACGCTTAACTGCCTCTGTGAAGAGACTTCCCTTTCGTTCTATACCGATGCCTATAGACTGAGGGATCAGACACGGTTTTGCTGTGTGGTAGCAGCGAGTTCGAAAGATGCTAAATCTATTCGAACGGCTGCGGTGAAGCGCATGAAGAGTGGTCCGGTAAGGGCGTTGCTGGGGGCGGCTTAACAAGGATGCTTCAAAGGTACCCAAATATTCCCGGTTCCAACAAAATTAATCTGCAGCATTAAATCGGTGTAGCGTATGTTGTAGCCTGTGTGGGTGCTTTCGTATGCTGTATAACAGTCGACAGGCTGCAATAGCATTTGTGTTCGGGACGCTTACTCTCGTATTACAAAAGTCTAAAACAAACAGCATATCTTTAGCTTGAAACTTGATACATTTCTGCATATGTTTGCCGTGCTTTGGTAGATGAGAACATTCAACAGTATTGTATGTGCCGTGTACTTTCTGTAGGTGCCATAGCAGGTTTTTCCGGTTCGCTCTGATATTCTACCGCCTGTGCACAGAGTTTTACTTTTGGAAAATACACATTTCCCCGAAAATATTGTGATGATCAGGCAGCTGTACTATTAGGTAAGTTTCGGCTCAACAAAAATATTTGCAGTCATCAAAAAAATCACCTAATTGACTAATCGGCCTGACCACTGAAGTAGTTTTAATAACCCTTTAGTAGCTGTATCGAAAATTTCTTGGACGCCATTATTCTCGGAAGCGTCAACTTTTAGAAACCAGAGTTCTATACAGTACTTCAGGTATTTATATTAAAGTTTTATGTACACAAATATACGATAAATACCTTAACTACCCTTATCAATATTCCCGTCAGGTTTGACGTTTAAACCTGCAGTGAACTGTGTAGCGCAAACATCGGTACATCGGCTTGAAAAGACAAAACTCAAGAATAAGTGATTTATTCTTGAGCCAACAAGTTCTATGATAAGTATTCCGTAATTGAGACAGTGTATTACATGAGTTTTGCAAGAAGTGTCATAAATTTTTAAAATGATGAGGACGACATTAGAGCCATGAAGAATTCTTATTCTGAACATTATGCTCGTGAAATTACTCTGTTATTCACTGCACAGTACATTACTGCTTTTCAGTTACAGAAGATGCTTGCCCTTAATATGGTGCTAGACTGTTTCCAAAATATTTGATATAGTCTTTAACGTTGTATGCTGGAAATAGATGTTTATATTGCATTCTTCGATGATATTGGTCCACAACAAAGTTCTAAAACATACTTTATGCGCTTACAAATGTCTACAATTTCTGTGCTTGCCTACAAAACATGTATATTTGCACTCGTATACCCCCAGGCATTCATTAGGTTTCATAATTTGCTTGACTATAGCAAGCCCCGCGTGCCAACTGTGCTTGCAATACTTAAATAAAAAGAAAATGCCATCGTTAGGAACTTTTTATGCTGTTTACCGAGCTTTGAGATTGAACGGAATATTTAACACACAAAACTAATCGTGAAAAGTGGGTCGTGAGAGTGTTATTGCTGAAGATTTTATGTATATAACGCGGTTTATACTTGTGCATGAATATGAAAGTCAACCTAATGACCAAATAAAGTGTTATCTTTTTTCAAACGTTTTAACGTATGGTCTATAAGTAGGCGGACAAGTTTTATTGCACTTACAAGCCTAAATTCACAATGTAAAATCGTTTATCTAAGTGTGATAATGAGAAAAAACATGCCTTATAAAGGACACCAACGATTCCAGAACAAACACTATAACGAGCACTATCACTCAAGGTTAAAAATCACTCTCGTGCGAAATTATTTTGAAAGAACGAGGTAATACAAAGAAAATGTTCACACACCAAGAGCCATGAACAGTCGTAATTTCAGAGAACTATAGCAGCAATCAGAATCTTTTCTTTAAAAGGTTTACTTCAGCAAATTTGCTGAAGTTCCCCAATGAACAGCAAGGCCTGCTCTAGTACAGCTGTACTGCGCACGTGCACACTTGTGAAGCCGTACCTCACACAACAGCTATTGAAAATGAAGCAACTAAACATTTTAGTGATTAGGATAAGCACTTCATTGCGAACAACGAGCGCGCTTTATGGAATAGCAGCGACAAAGGGGAAAACAAACACGGTTGGTCCACACTTAGAGAGCGGGATAAATGTACATCAGTATTTAGTAATGGTGAATTAGTTTGGTCATTCCTGTAAGACGTTCCTAAACTACGCGAAACGAGCAGGGTACGTGTAAGAAAACAAAAAACAAACAAACAATGAACTTTGTGAGCGCAGAACACATTTTAGCTCATTATATTATATGTGTTTCCTTACTCGTGTATTGTTCGTTTTGCATGATTTAAGAGCATCTCATCAAATAAATAACTTTGGGAAAATTTAGTAATCTAGAATCTAAGAAGACCTACGTTTACTTCGGCAGTGCTTGTAAGCTGAAAACAACGACTTAAACTGTTTTTTTTCTTACGAAATAGAAGTAAAATACCTTTGGGTTTCGGCACAGTTCCTTGATAAACGTCGAACGAAAGTGTACATTTGGGTCAACGTTGGTATACATAACTCTGCGAGTGATGTGCGGGAAGTTGCCACCCAATCCAGCTCCTATTTCCAGCATTCTGATCGCACCCTGCTCTCTAAGTTGTGGATCGTGTGACACGATGGACGGCAGGGGCTTCAGAGCGTGGCGCCTGGACTTGTCAAACTCTTCGGACCAAATGGTGGTGACTTCCCAGAAAAACAGGACTAGGAATATCTCACGTATTTTCTGAGACATAAGTAATATCGGGAGAAGAATAACTCCTAATAAGAGCATTGACACGATGCAAAACGATCCCAGCACATTTCTGAAATCAGACGACCTCAGTGAAGGGCCCATTTGAAGACAGAACATCAAGGTTGAGTCGCACTGGACACCGAAACTAGGGGAATCATATACGCGAACACTGTCAAAAGAAGGATCGCGACGCAGGTAGTAGTTATGAGAGGTGAATTCAAAGAGCCAGTTTTTATACGCTGCTTTGAACTAGTCATCCGAAATGGCCAGTGATCACGCCTGAGAAAGGAGAATTAGTGGGGCATGACACCCGTGGCTTTGTTCCTAAACTGGTTATATTCTATATGAAAAAGCTCTATTTCTTTTCGCACGAATATTATTAGTTCCAGCATTTTTTTGTTCTGCACTTCAGGAGATTGACGTTTTCACTCAGCTGCTAGTAACCCGTCGGTGTTATTTGGGCCACGAGCACTTCTCATCCTCGTCGCCTTAATTATGGGACTTTTTCTACTACTGTCACTGTTTCCATGATTGCCGTTACAAAAAGTAAAATCAATGCAAATGTTGAAAAACTCCCATAAATGGGAACGTCCTCCACTTATGATTCTTTCAAGATTGGCAGTATACACAAATACAGACCAATAAATAAATAACAAAGTAGGATAGCATATCTTTACGATGAGAAAAGAGCACGTATTGTTCGTGAAAGTGTATTTATAAGAACGTGTCGCGAGGAAGCGATGTGTGTCCCTTCAAGAAAGGTCCTGTTGTCTTATGCACTTCGTCTTCCTTTGTCATGCTGTTGAACCTTGCGGATGCCACTTGGGTACAGGACAGGCGACAATGACGTTGCTCAGAGAGGTGCACATTAGTAGAGGCGCCGAAATATTCGATCAGGGGTGAATACTCATTGTTCACTCGGGCATTACGAAACCAGATCGTACACACCGGCTGCCATTAGACGACGTAGAATTTTCGCTGCTTTGGTTGTATCAGGTAGGACTGAAAGGCAGGGGGCACGGCACGGAATATTTTGTCCAATCATGATCATTTTTGCTCAAGGGCAACAATTCTTGGCAACACTGTGCAAAATACAGACTCAATAAGCTTGCCTGAGTGTGCCATGAAATATTTCGATCTTTCATTGCTCAATACAGCCTAGCTTAAAGAAATAAAACATTTTCTGTCATGTAGGCAATACGTACACGGGAAGTAATCGGAAAAAAACATTTCCCACTTCTATTCAATCGTTTTTATATTTTGATAGCACTGCGTTATTCGGATGCCAATCCTCACAGTAAACAAGGCGTCAGCGATGCCACTCGAACTATGTGTTGCTATAAACTCGCTGTTTCATTCTCAAAGAACGATTTACTGGAAATACCACACAAAGTAACTGTCAAAACAATGAGAAATTTATCTTCAACGTTCATAATGGGGCAAAGTGCCATGAGCGGCAAATGCTGATGAATGCTGCGAGTGAACGAAATTAAAATCATACTTGAAATTAGCTGCGAGCTGCCATACATCATGTCTAGTGACGAAAATGTGCGCATGCTCCTCTCCGTAACCAGTGTTCCACTCCAAGTATCAGTAGCCGATGAGTGTGGCAGAGAGAGCGTAAGTGAGCGAGCGTACTGAATATTCATCATATATGTCGTTGAAGGTAAAGGCGAGTTCGACTCGCAGAATTTTATCAGTCGATTTTCCGCCAGGCTATCGTGTTTTCTAAATTTACGTGCACTCCACTGTGCTTTGTGTGATATGGAAAGAACAATTAGCATTTTTAGCCCACGATAAAGTCATTTGAGCAACAACGACTTATGAAGGGATTGATTGGGCATGATAGGCAATACTTGGTTAACACGAATACAAACCACGGGACTTATGTGGTATAACAATTCTAAGTCTTACGCCCATCATTATATTTTTTTCTTAAGCTTATTAGGGTTAAGCGTGTAGACATATATATTTGGACGCTACTCATCATCATCATCATCAGCAGCAGCAGCAGCAGCCTGAATACGCACACTGCAGGACAAACACCTCTACCATGAACCGCCAATCAACCCGGCCTTGTGTTTTCTGCTGCCATGTTGTACCTGCGAAATGTTAAATCTCATCTGTGCACCTTACTTCCTGTGTTCCCTTCATGCATTTGCATTCTTGGGAATCCAGTCAGTTACTTGTAATGACCATCGGATATCCTGTCTACGTGCTACGTGACCAACCCAGGTCTATTTCTTCTTGATTTCAACTATAATCTCCTTAACCTCGGTTTCTGCCCTGACTCACCCTGCTCTCTTCTTGTCTCTTAAGATTACACCTATCATGTTTCTTTACATTGCTCACTGCGTCGTCGTCGATTCAAGCAAAACCCTCTTTGTTATCCTCCAGGTTTCTACTCCGTAGGTAAGTACCGGCTAAATGCAGGTGTTATATACCTTTTTCTTCAGTGTTATTGATAGATTACCATTCATAATTCGAGAATGCTTGCCAAATGTAATTCACCCCATCCTTATTCTTCCAGTTATTCCACTCTCAAGGTTCGGCACCTCTGTAACTACCTCTCTTAAGTAGACAAACTTATTTACAACTTTCAGCATCTCTCCACCTATCGTAAAGTGTTTTTTTTTCTGCCGAGACTATTGCACATTACTTTAGCTTTGTGCTTATTATTTTCAAACCTACTTTTCTACTTTTCCTGCCTATTTCAGTAATCATGAGCTGTAATTCGTTCCTTTAGCTACTCATCAAGGCAATGTCATTAGCAAATTGCAGGCTACAGGGATGCGCTCAAATAACTCTTATTTCTTACTGATACCAAACTAGGGTTCGGAAAACCTGCTGTAAATACGTAGTCAATAGCATAGAATAGATCGTGTCTCCCGGCCTCATATCTTTTTTATTTGAATTTTGTCGCTTTCTTTATAGATAACTAAGGTGGCTGTCGATCCTCGGTAGATTTCGCCCAGTACGTTATGTGGAGTTTGTCGATGTTCTGATACCGTAGTGCCTGTATTATTGCTGATTTCTCGACTGAGTAAACGCCTTCTGGTAATCTATGAAGGCTCTACAGAGTGTTTCAGTTAAAAAGCACCAAGCAATGAAAAATTGAGAAAGAGCGTTACGCGTCTGAATCTAGCAAAGTATTGTTCTTAGCTCTATGTAGCGTGTCAAAATATATTTTTGATCCTCCAATCACCGTAATTAATAGGGATTGCCTAATGAACTTTTTAAGTGCTGACTCTAGAGAAGAAAAATCCGTAAAGATTGTGGCTCTTACCCATAAATACCAAATTTGTAATGTTACGCTAAAATAACAGCGCTGGTTAACTTTTTTCTACGCTGTGTAAAGTGCGCGAAGTTTTAAAAGTACCACGTGATTGCCGCCTAACGAGAGGCGCTTTGAGTGCCCTCAAATATAAGTTGAACAAAGTACCGAAGGCTTCTCACGCACGAAGGTCATTTGAACAGGCTATCAATGACTAGTACGGACATTATTCGATGGGTGGATGGTACAACTAAAAAAAAGGGGGGGGGCGAATGAAATATACGGAGACAATAAACTTCGACGAAAGAGCGGCTGCCACGTGCATTCCGAAAGGAGACTGGAGGCAGCATTCGGCGCAGCGCAGACGTCTTTATTTGGGGGGGGGGGGGGCACCGATAAACATGATGGTGGGAGAAAGGGTGATGTTTTGTTAAAGGAAGGATACAAAATCTTCAACAGTAATTATTCCAAACTTTTTTTGACCATTTCTGCATTGATTACATGCGATTGCTCTACTGAATACTTGCAAGGAATGCGGCACGATTGGCTGTGAGTTCAAAAATTTATTGCTCGTAACTCATCTCCACTTATAAATTGATGTTTCGTACCCATCTGTCACAGCGCAGTGCGTATAAATAAACAGAACCAATGGAAAAGCATTCCGTTCTCTTACAGCTAACACTTAAATAGTAATAAAGCTAGGTGTTGGAAAGAGATCAGTGTAATTGCAAAGTCCATAGCGCTTTTATTGAGACGTCATGGCCAGTTACATTGCGTGCTCAAACAGCCCTCCATCAGCCCTTATACACAATATACATTGAGGCAGCAAGCACATTTTTGGTCGCGCTTCGTAGCACTCATGTAGTCACAAAGTGGCACACATCTGCAGTTTTAGACTTCAGCCTTGCGGGCGTTGTCGTCGCTTCTATGTAGACGTGTTATTTGATGTATCCCCATAGCAAGAAGTGCAGCGGAGTTAAATTTTCGGATCTTGGGAGCCACTCTACAGGGCCAAGACGGCCGAGTCATTTCTAGTGAAATCCTGGATAAAGCCATGCTCGAGTCCGCGTGCAGCTGTGCAGAGGAGCTGCGTTTTGCTGGAATCAGATATTTCCAAGCTGTGCTAGAGGGATGTCGCAGGTTTAGTCACTCAGTGGGCCAATTAGTATTTCACTGATGTAGCGTTTTGCGGTGAGTGTTTTATTGAAAAAGACCGGGCCCATCATTTTGTCATCGAAAATGCCGCACCATACACTGAAAAACCACTGCACTTGGTGTTGTGACCACAACAGCCAGTGAGAATTTGTAGCGCTCCAGTAATGACCATTCTGAACATTGACTTGGGCATTGCGCAAGAAGAAAGCTTCGTCGGACCAGATCATGT
Organism: Rhipicephalus annulatus; assembly: GCA_013436015.1. Lineage (NCBI taxonomy): Eukaryota > Metazoa > Arthropoda > Arachnida > Ixodida > Ixodidae > Rhipicephalus > Rhipicephalus annulatus. The sequence goes on along the minus strand of WOVY01000169.1, from coordinate 891,024 downwards.
GTTTCAGAAAGACGGAATTGCCTTCTTCCTGTATGAGTATCAGCTTGCAGAAGTCAATACGCCTTTGGAAATCTCTGTCTTCCAGCTGTTGATGCAGGTTAACATAGTAAGGGTGAAGTTCTCCATTCTTGAATACGCGACTAACGCTACTGCTGGAAAAACCGGTCTCAGAACTGAAGTTGCGCACGCTTGCGTAAGGATGGGCTGCCATGTAAGAAAGAATGTATGTTTTAAGATACAAAGTCACACATTTGGTGCGCTGACGCCGTTTTTTTAATGTACCTGTCACCTCGAGCGTTTTGTTCTTATTTTCGCACCAATGTCGAACAATTTACACGTATTACGGGGTGTCATCTGCGAAATAATACTGCCGTGTCTCTCCTGTTTCCGTTCACTCAGCCGAGGGCGAGAACCATACTCGCATGTTCTTCATTAGTGAAATGGGTCGTTCCAACCTAAGACTTTTCCTTGTCGAAGCTGTCCAAAAAAAAAAAACTGTGCACCACATATTCTCGCCGTGCTTTTGATATTCTTTTTTTATCAAAATATCACCCGCTCTCCCACCATTATGTTTATCGTTGGCCAGAAATGAAAACAAAAACGTCGGCGCTGCGCCGATTGTTACCACCGGTCTTATCGCAATGCACGTAGCAGCAGCTTTTTCATAGAAAATTATTGTCTTCGTTTCTTTCTTTCGCCCCCCCCCCCCTTTTTAGTGGTACCATTTACCCATCGCTAATGTCCATCGTAGCACCGATAGCCTGTTCAAGCGACCTTCGTGCGTGAGAATCCTTCGCTAATTTATTCAACTTGCATTTGAGGGCGCTCAAAGCGCCACGTGGTAGGCGGAAATTACGTGATTTTTTTTTTCGCGCACTCTAAACAAACTGTGCAATGAGAATAACCAGCATTGTTATCTTACCGCAAATTTAAAACTTTGTTATTTCCAGATAAAAGCTACAAATCTTGTATTAAAAGTTTTTGTCTTGACTCAGTACTTAAAAATTTCATTAGGCAATGATTGCAAAGTAGTGTGCCTGTTGGATTAAAAAAAATTCTACGTGCTACATACAGCCAATAACAATACTGCGCTAGCTGGAAATGTGTTTTCGGTGAACTTAGGCGACTTTGAGCGTATCTATCTATCTATAGAGCCTCTTACTTTTATGTGCTTTCATGGTCACACCCTTAACTTGGCGTTAACCAAAATTAGCGTAGGAGGGTAAGCTGGTTGGACAATTATGACGCGCTGGTCAAAACATGAATATTGTCCCGATCTCGTCGCGTACATCGTCAAACACTTCCCGTCAGAATGTAGCGCATACACACGGACGCGTACGTGCCGCTGATATGCGGGTACGTGCCACAGAAAATTGACACCTATTATCTACCTAGGAACGACGAGAACACAAGGACAAGTATAGCGTGCGAGTGTTAAGAAATACCCGACCTCGGTAGCGTCGACCCTATGAATGTAAAGCATAAATTCCAGTGCCCAGCTGGAATCGAATCCAAGTATTCTTCGTGGCAATGAAGTATTTTAACATAGAGACACGCCATGTCTCTGACTTACTTTTCGAATAGATGATAATCTTCGAAACGTCAGTAGTGATTGCAGCGCTGCCTCTAGACCAAATTTTATAAACATTACATATGTACTCCTTTGATACAGCCGTCACGTCGGGTTAACGTCAGTTGTAGTTGGTTGCGATGCGCTGAAGATAATTTATGTAGCAGTGCCCAGGACCAGCATCATCGCGAGCATCAGTGCATCATAACAGCTTATAGCGTTGCTAATATTCATGTTCGAGTTGGCATTGTTGTGCAAGTGCAAACGACTGGTTGTATAAACATATGCAAATCTTCAACATATGTCTGTGCGTGCAACATTTGTACATATATTTAGTGCAGTTTCAAGGTGTGTAGCTAAAACAAAATGTAACATGGTCACCTTCCATCCACATGCTTCACGTAACTTCGATTCCCGGGTATGTGGGATCTGCCAAAGTTTGTAATTTTTTATTGCTTGGTAATTTTCAGCTGAAACAACCTGTATATACCCACTACAAAAGGCACACATGCCTTAGCGTCACGTGGGCGCATAGCGAATTCTAAATGGTTTCATGCACTAAGTCTTTGAAGTGCACACTCCGAACAAGATATTGCTATCGCGTTTAACTCCTAAGGTGAAGGTCTAGGGTCCCTCAATTTTTAGCAATTATTTTTGCAAATTGTTTCTTGAAAACGAACAGTAGGCTGATTACCCTGTATTTTTTGAAGTTCTTGACGTGTTTTTTTATTACTAATTAGGGTGATGTTGGCGTTCTTCCAAGATTCTGGTACCCTTCCCGTCATAAAAGAGTTTTTATATAAAATGGCCAGTTTTTCTAATACAATGCCGCTACCATCTCTCAGGAGGTCCGTTGTTACCTTATCCTCACCAGCAGCTTTGCCTATTTTCATTCCCTGTGTAGCTTCCCTTGCTTGCCCTGTCGTTACTGCTAAAATGTTAATCTCCTCTGGACTAGAACTGTTTTTCACGATATCATTCTGGTTGCTTTCGCTTCTGTATAGCTCTCTGTAGGACTTCTCCGCCACTTCGACCGTCCTATTCATATCGGCTGTGACATTTCGGTCATTGTTCCTTGATATATACATCCTAGTTTTGCCAATGAACAAGTTTACCTTCGCAGATTTTAGGATTGTGCCACTTTTTTGCAGCCTACTCAATTATCTCCAGCGTATACCTTCTGATGTCGGCTACTTTACGCCTAATTAATAACTTGAAAAGCTCCTCTAGCTCCATTTTGTCAGCTGCATTTGAGGCCTTTATAGTTTGTCATACCTTATTGAGATTCTTCTTCTGCTTGGATAGTTCGCCAGTGTCCTCTTGAGATACAGTACCTCCGCATTTCATCTGACACTGTTTGATGACACTAGTAGGATTATTATTCATTGTGTCAACGCTAAGGTCGGTTACCTCCTTTAAGGCCTTGAGTCTATACAGAAGCAAAATTATGAACTCCTGTACTTTGCCTCTCACCGCCAGCTTAACAATTTTCTTTTGTGGGCCAGTTTATGCCTTTGCTGTTTTAAATCTGGGTTAATACAAGCTCCTACCATTTTGTGGCTGCAGCATCAGATCTTACCAACTACTTCTATAATTTGTACAATGCCTGGGAGGGCAGGATTGAATCAAGCCTATTTCTTTTTTTTTCTTCACCATTAGAGATTTTCCACGTCCACTTGCGGTTAGCCCGTTTTCTGAAGAAGGTTTTCAAGGTCTAAATCATAACGTTCTCCACAAATACCTCTCTTTTGGCCTTTCTAGAGTCGATGCCATATTCCCTCTCTGCATGGTCTTCAGCTTGTTTCTTGCCTACCTAGGCATTAAAGTCGCCCATCAGGACACTATACTGTGCATTTACTTCATTATAGCAGACTCTACGTTTTCATAGAGACGTTAAAGCAAATGGTCATTAGAGGTCGATGTAGGCGCGTAGGCCTGTAACCCTTCATCATGTATTTTTGTTTGTTGAACTGAAATATCGTACTTGTCACCCTCCCACTGATTTCACTGTATTGCTCTATGTTGCTAAAGGCAATCTACAGTGTAAGAAACCCAACACCTAGTAAACGTTTGTCTTCTTATCTCTCGTAGCATCAAACGTGTCCGTTCATGAGCACAGTATAAGTGTCACATGTCTTCCTGACTTCTTTGAGCCCTATTACATCCCATTTCACACCGTCTATTTCCTCAAATAGTACAGCTAGACTAGGCTCACAAGATAGCGTTCTATAGTTGAACGTCGCCAAGTTCAGATTAAAAAGACGTCCTGGCAGAACTCAGACATTCTCAGCATCTTTCACGCTGTACACGCTCAACTACTTGCGCCAAAGTGAAAATGATGAGAATGTTTTAATGAAGCTATTTTGCAAGACATAGTTAACCGAGCAGATCGAATAAATGTGAACTTCAGTAAAAACTTTGGTATTTTGTTTTTACTTAGCAAAAGTTTGTTCGCAGGTACATAAGTAATGAGTCATTACCACAAGAAGCCCACACGTTGCTTTTTTTCCTTGTGTGGGCTTACACTACTAAACAGTAATCCGTAAATCACCGCCACAAAGCGCTTTCGCTATATTTCACTTAGTATAGAAAGTGACTTTGTATCAGATCTGTCACTAGGAGGTAGAATGGGTGATGACCTCGCATGAGACACAAGAACAGCTAGTTGATGAGCTGGTCGTCTCTGGGATGTCAAGCAAACGTAAACATCGCGGAACTGACAGATGGCGAAGTCCAAGCTGTCACTCCTAACCCTTCATCAGCCACTGGCATCTGCACAACCTCGCACAGCATGCGTACACAACAGGGATCGTATCACCTGGTTTTCAATTATCTCTTTCGATTTGTTGTTCTTTGTTTTCCACACCTACGATCAGCGCTCCAAGGCTGCATTAAAGAAAGACTGGTTCCTTGGCTTGTTGATGCTGCTGGAAAATATAATGTAGCACTTAAATGTAATAATGTACGTATTGTAGCCACGGACACATGGAACCACTTTTATTCTTGGGTATTGTGCGCCAGTTTTGTCTTTTTTGTGCTGAATTATAATTTTCAACAAGGCTGCACGAATATCGTGTCACCGGTAAAGTTACCTCTATAATATTTCGTGCGGTTCACTAGTTGCTTTTACTCGTGATTGTCAGAATTTAGAAAGAAGGGGCCCATCCCTCAAAACATGCAATATAACTTAGAGTGACAAACCATTAGGTGCAGCAATAGTACCTGATCAAACTAGTACGCCTCATTTCGCGGCTATGGTTGGTTTTCACAAGTTCCTTGAACATTTTTTCATGCACCTTTAAAGCATACGTGTAAAATGCGACTGAATGCAACAGCAAGGTGTTATTTGTTGTCACGATATATCCTAGTTCGGAAATATATCCCACCAGTCTCCTGACTGACGTTCCAAAGAATTCTAAGCCTATTGGCCCGTCCCCGGAGCAGCCGTGGTGACTAAATTGAATTATTTTTTACCTATTTATATGCTATCTATATTTATACTCCTACGCGAGCTCCTATGAAACATTGCGCATCTGTACAGAAATATTAAAGTAATTATTGCCCTTTTTTTTGCACGTTCGTCAGTGATGCCTTCCCTATTACCACATCATAGGCAGGCTATGTGTTAGTGTGTTTTGCTGTTTCTGCAGTGCTTGCTGTATTCAGAGAGTCTGAATTCCGTCTCGTTATTTTGCTGTGTACGCAACGTATGGGATCCTTTTCCGTTCGGTATGCATTCCACAGCAACGTTCAATGAACACTGACTAGAATTTCATCTTACCAGATTGCAATTAAAGCTAGGTTTGTAATTTTAGGGGAAGTCTGCGAACTGATAGACAACTGAAAGGTCAATGTACTTGATCTTACTTTTTCATTACACAAGAGCCAAACAGCTCCAAACACTGTTCCTTAAATATCTTAGGAATGTTGGTCATTGTACGGCTCAACTACAATTGGTATGAACATTTCAACATGGCATCGAATAAGCACATGAACCAAACTGTAAAGGTATTTGTCGATGCTCTATCAACCATGAAGTTCCTTATTGCAGCAAGTGAAACAATGTACACCTGACCTCATCACCAAGTAGGCCTTCGTCGCGAGATGTACCATTTCTGTGGAGGCCTTTCCAGACGTGATTTTTGGGTTACCTAACCTACACGTTCATCTGTTGGAAGAAAAATATTTTCATTCAGGGGTTCCTGTGCAGTCATTTGTTCTTGCGTGGTTCTCTTACAGACCAATATTGCTCCTGGCAATCGTAGGCCACACGCTCCAGACCAGCTTGTCTGTCAGATCAATTTCATTCTTACGTAACCTTACAATAAGTCAGCCCTATTTTCTCCTACATTGGTTAGTAAGAACCCCTTTTGCCTTAATTCAAGGTTACAGGGTAGTGACGCCCTCACTGCACATGACGAACACCCCGGAGCAACTGAAATGAAGTCGCGTAAGCAGCTGACGATGCCATTTGCAACCTGCAGTAAAGAGCTATGGTGAGCTAATGTTACTCTACCGAGCAGTCAAATGAGGTTAACCTAACGTTCAAATTCCTTTATCCAATTATGTGATTTCTTATTGTACAAGTGTACACAAAGTTACTGACATATTGCAAAAGCACGTGGATTTAGGCTAGCTGGCTTAGCTTGATCTTTAGAAACTTTATTTTATTACGCATTCGAAATAAATTATGCCAGTGCTTTATGTGTCTGTTCATGAATGAAAAAAAATCAGTTTTCAGTGTAATTGCTGTTTGGTCCTTTTATTGTCTACGTTTCTTCACGGATATTTCATAAATTTCGCTGAATTGAAGAAATACAACTCCTTTAAATCCCAGAATAAGTTGTCTGTTATTACCAGCTGATGCTTAGAAATCACCTCTTTAACTAAAAAATTTGCAATACTTTGGTGTTTATTTGTCAAAATATTTGACACTATGATAAGTTGTTTAAGCAAAGTGCACCTGCCTTCTAATCCTGAATGTCTGTTGTCCATAGACAGAATTGCAAACCTCATCATACGAATGCGTACTCATGGTTGAGGAGTCGATAATTGAGCCTTTGCTCCCTTTACCTAAGCAGCACTGATTTCCCCACCTCAAAGAGGCGCAAAGTGGTCATGCACAATGTTAGTTTGCGAATCTGTGGGATCAATTTTCGTATCCTCATTATCTTCTTTCTTGAGATAAACGACGCAACGTTCCAGCCTGAGGAGAGACTTAAGCTTGAGCCTGTTTATTTCTGATCTTCCACAAGTGTTCGAAAACCGTGACGGGAATCTTTTTTACGAGTTTATTCTTTAAAAGTACGTGGGTACATACGATATTATAGTCAGTCCACATATATATATTCAAGGTGTACCAATAGTATATTCGACTTACCTATCAAAGGTAAGGTCGCGTGTGGTGTATCACGCGTAAGAACTGCCCATCCTGGTGGCGCGTTCCGGGTGCGTGATCAGGGTGACATCTAGGTTCACCGCTGTACGCTAAAAGTCGCCTTTAGGTGAGGTCTTCAGATAAAACCACGGCTCACGAGGAGTGCTAGCCACCGCCACCACAACCTAGATACTCCGGCCCTGCCGTCATCTCTACTCAACCTCGTCTCAAACTGAAATTACGAAGGACCTGCCGCACTGTGAATGTGATAGATGCAAATGCTGCCCTTAAACTGCCCCCCCCCCCTGGAATAATTTAGACCAGCGAGTTTTCCACATCACTGTTGATCATGCGCGACGAGGGTGCATACCTGAAAGACGAGCCTGCAATACATCTCTATCGGGTTTCGTAAGCAGCATGCAACTTGCGACCAGGTAGAACGACGGAATCTTAAGGCGTGTTTTCAAGCGAAATAACGTGCGGGTTTTCAAGGCAGAGAATAAATGGAATGCTGAGAGACCGTCTTTTCACGGTCAACCACCAGAAGCTCCACTGCCACATCCTGAATACTTTTGTCTGAGTTTCCCTGGCTATGCTCGAAAGATTTCTGCTAGCTTTCTGGAACCTTAGCGTTCAGGGTGCAGGAGTTAACGTCCGATGCTTTAGACTTTGTGTCCAAGGCGTTCAACTTGTCAGCAACCTATATATTCTATCATTATTCACAGCTACTGTTTAGCTAATTGATTTGAACCTAGATTCGATGTCCATTTTGAAGCTCTTTAGACCCTCATCCAACACGAGGCACGTCAAAACTCACTTTTTTCACAGAACGCACAGCGCATCGCACCTTCATAGGGACATCCATAGGTGTTTCTATTTTAATGAAATTCTCATATTGTAGGACCTACCAAGTTAACCTTTGTATTGTGGGATAACCTGATGATATTTTTATCAGCCTTGCTAAGTTGAACCATTGGCAGCAGTTGCTCATGCCTCTGTTACTGTAGGTTTCACCTTGTTGAACTGAATTACTCTACTGATGTTTCACTTTGACGCTGTGCACCCACTACCTTTTACCCCACTCAGTCACCCTGGCCGAACCATTAAACCAGCAAGGGCCTCTGGATTGAGAGTGCCACCTCGAAGAAGTTTTGATTTTACCTGCCTTCTTTACCAAGGGTGTGCTTTATGCTTCTAGACTTTTACTGTGTGTCGAGTTTCGGTTCAGACAGCCAACCTAAAAAGAGACAGCTCTTGTCCAAGCCGTGTCACTTACTTTTTTTCTGTCAGGTATAGGGTCTTTGACTACAGGTTTGGTTGGCCATGCGATGAGGTGCTTCACAAAGGGTGAACAACACGAGCCACTGCCTTGGCCGCCATGGGAGTTTATTCTGCAGCCCCTGCAGACAGAAACTGCTGGACGTGGGCATACATCAGCTCTGTGGGCGAGTCCACCACGGAATTAGAAGACATTCGCCTACTTTGGGCAGAGGGTGCCCCTCTTCATTCAGGCACTACACATGACGTGATGTATGGCGAAGTTTGAGTTCTTGAAAAATAATAATGAGAGAGTTGAAATTATTGACTCCGGTGAATTCGTGAACATTCGAATTTTTTCGTACAGTAATCAATATTCCGAACACTTCATGATGAAAATATAAATTCATGACCTATTTTAGCAGCAAAATTACTTTTACACAGAGCAAAAAAAACACACAACACAATAACTGAACTGGCGGCCACCCGCCCTATCTTTGTGTTGTGTGTATGTTTTAGATGCGGAAGCATCTTATACTTGCGCCTTGTAGTGCGCCGTCCGCGCCGTCCGCACCGCTTCTCGAACATTCGACAGCTGACGCGCGCGCATGCGCCGTCGCGCCGTCGCCCACCATCTATGCCGCGCGCGCTTCTCCTTCGAGAACATTCGACAGCTGACAGTGCATGCACCTTAGCGCTGTATATATACTCAAGGTCGGCACTCGCTCGCTCAGTTGCCGCTCGTCGGTTGGTTTGCACGGCGCGTCGACGTCCAAGGTCGCGGTGAAATGAATTCCAACGAATCCACAAACACAATGATCGACGTCCCTTCAACCAGCGCCGCCCTTTCGCATACGTGTGTACGTGTTCACTCATTATCAACCCCTCCTACAACCACGTTAACGAATTTAGCCATCGACCCAAGTAAGTCGCAATTTAACACCCCATTTCACAACCACGTTAACCAATTTAGCCATCGACCCAAGTAAGTCGCACTTTAACACCCCGTTAACCAATTATATGCTCCGCATCCTCCACAGTGTTCCCCCGAGGGAAGCTGCGGGCAATTTTTTTTGCTCTGTTTATGTGTTAATTTGTGGCTAGAATATGTCATCAAACCGAGTCATTACCAAGTACCAGCTAGGCCAACAAACAAGGTTGTTAAAGGACCAATTTAGTAATATGCACGCGGAGCTGCTGCGCACGCAGCAGCTCTAGCTGAGGCGTCACTGCGCATGTACCCAGTATGCAAGACAACACACATTTTTCTGTAGGCCTCCCAAGGTTTGAAAAAAAAATGCGTAGCGTCTGTTGCGGACTCGTCGGAAAGTGCGTAGTCGTGCGTCTCGTCGCATCGACAGTGGGTGTCCGCAGAAGCTGCGTATAGTAAGGATAATAGAGAGCTTTAGTACAGCGGAATGGTGCTACGTACGCATCACGCAAGCGCCTTGCGTTAGGTGGCGTCGTTTGCCACTAATCGGCTTTTAGTACGCCGTAGTACCCGCGTACGTAACGAGCGTGAAGCGTGTTGCGTCATCTGGTAGATCAAAACAGAAGTACGTGTTGTTGACAGCCAATGTGAGCCAATCCAAGTGTTATAGCCAGATTATGGCCATATTTTAAGCCATAGAGCTGGTTGGTGCTTGCCTTCGATGCCGCCATTTTGCAAATCGAAGTCTCGCGCTGTCACGAACTTGTTCGAGAGCGGCGCGATCACCTCATACGAACGCACGCACGCATCTCATGCGTGCGTACGTAGCGGCTGCGTATGTAACGCGATACGTGCGCGTGGCGGTCTGCACATGCGCACTACGCAGAACGTGGCGTCCTTACGTGCGCAACGCCAGCACGTAGGCAGCGTACGCAGTGCTAAAGCTCTCTATTCTCGTAGGCGTCAATACGCATGCCCACTACCCCTGAAAACGCAATCTTTTGCGGATGGTTGTACGTTTTCAAAAGCTGCGTAGCGTCGACTGCAGGGTTTGCTTGTTTTCAAGTCATGTCGCTGCTCCTCGCAAGCGCATTTTTCAGTACGACTACGGCTGGAGATTTTGCTGTGATGTGTGGTGACGATACATCTAACCGAGTTCAGTGCAACCACGCAGCAGACCTAAAGGTGCTGTCGTTTGTAAAAAACGCAAACCCTTTTCGTGACCAATAATTGGACGAGTGTTGAATCCAGATTGCATGATTCAAGAAACACGCATTTCACAAATAAAACAGTGCTAGTGTGAATGCACCGTGTCGTCAAACGGCTCACTGCATAATATTGCGTTGCCATCCACAGGTAAATGTCCACTAGTGCAAGAAATAAGTCTTAAAGTCGCTAATGAGATTGCTGAGATTTCCAGTTTTAAGGTCTGGTACAGTTGACGAGTATGGCGGGTGATGAGCTCTGCTGGAAGAGGTCCTGCACCTGGCTCAGAAAAGTAGAGGGACAATTTGTGCTCCTTGTAGAGTCAGCGAACTGAGCCTTCATCCAGCTGCGAAGATTCTGCTCACAACGACCTATCTTCAACTGCCAAAAACCCCCAAAACTAATTCCATTCGGTAAAGATGTTGCTGCCGAGATTCCTTCTAAAAAAAGCACCGGTGAAAGTTGCTGTGAGTTAATTTGTCAACATTTTCATGGTCAATTCGTCTAGCTGCTTTCGTGCGCCGAAGTATTTTGTTGCTACTGACGTGTCGCTGAGCTGCATATTTACCCCATTACACACATGTAATGGTGCCATGCTACCTGGTGCAAATACGCTATTATCCTACCAGGTTTCTTGGGACCACCTCAGGCGACTATTTTCGTTTTAGTGCAGGTATTGATATAGAAGACTGCACCACGCAGATTCTTGAAGGAATAAGGATTAGCAAAAATACTGCAAGCGACGATGATGGCGAGATCACATCATTTGAAAAACTGAATGATCAACCCACAAATATCCCTGAGCAGCCTGCAACCCCCTTTGTTATCATTGGCACAGCTGCACCAAGAAACCAAACAGAAGAAAGCATGGCTAACAACGTGGATGCCGCAGCTTCCAGATCCCATTCCACGAGAGGAAATGATTTGTCGCGTAATATCCTCTTTTCTGTGACTTCCTTAGGTCCTCAGAATAATGAAGCGGCATTGTCAGGTGTACAGAACGCAAATACGTGTCAAGTGTATCGAATAGTCGTGCGATCTTGTTTGTACGCACTCCGAACTCGGAGGAAGGTGTTTGGTTCGTTACGTACAAAAGGGGGAGATCGGCATTGGTCACGAGGACAAGGCAAACCAAACAGAAAATGAGAAAAATTGATGCCTCCCTCATAATTAGGCCCTCGGGTTGGGGACCGTATAGCAACTTGAGAAGTGTTTTTAACAAGTTGAGGAATGCTTATTCAGTATTTCTAACTAATGAAATGCGTGGAAGCTAATTTTTTAACTTTGCATATGAAGTGCAGCGCAATTTTGAACGTAATTTTACGTATTATTTCGAAATGACGTCAGGTGTAGTGCCACGTAGCGGAACGTTTGAATGATAATGAAGGTTGTCAGCTTAGAATACAGGAAATCACGCTAGAAATAACAAATAAAGGCAAATATATGGGCGTATGAATAAGCAATGGGGCTGAGTGCCTAAGGGAACACGAAATATACGTGACGACGGAAGGTAACAGGGATGCACCGGTGATGAAAAACAGGTCACTGTGGAATTACAATAGGGGTGATGTTGTGAGAGAACTATAGAAAGGGGTCATTGTTTCTGGTCTGACGTTTGGCAATGCGGTATTTTGCATGAGATCAGAAGTTCAAGCAAGATTGGAAATTAAGCAACCTGGATTAGGTAGGCTTGCCTTAGGAGCTCAGGGGAATACACCAAATCAAGGAGTACAAGGCGATGTAAGATGGACATCATTTGAGGGCAGAAAAGCTAGCAGCAAGGTAAAATTTGAGAAGCAATTGAGAGAAATGGGGGAAGAGCGTTGGGATAAGTAGGTATTCAGCCACTTTTACATAAAGAATGTCGATACAAAATGGAGGAAGCGAAGCAGAATTTTGACTGTTAAATACTTAGAAAACAGCAGGGGAATAAACCAAAAAGAATTATCGGTTAGAAAAAAAGGTGAAAAAAAATTGCCCGCAGCTTCCCTCGGGGGAACACTGAGGAGGATGCGGAAGCGGTTCCGCCAACAGTTTGGCCGGCGCTGGTCGAAGAGACGTTGATCATTCTGTTTGTGGATTCGTTGGCATTCATTTCACGGCGACTTCGGACGTCGACGCGCCGTACAAACCAACGGACGAGCGGCAACTGAGCGAGTGAGCGCCGACCTTGAGTATATATACAGCGCGACGGCGCATGCGCTGTCAGCTGTCGAATGTTCTCGAAGGAGAAGCGCGCGCGCGGCACAGATGGCGACGGCGCGACGGCGCATGCGCTGTCAGCTGTCGAATGTTCTCGAAGGAGAAGCGCGCGCGGCACAGATGGTGGGCGACGGCGCGACGGCGCATGCGCGCGCGTCAGCTGTCTAATGTTCGAGAAGCGGTGCGGACGGCGCGGACGGCGCCCTACAAGGCGCGAGTATAAGATGCTTCCGCATCTAAAAGCTGAGACTGATATGTGGAGAAGCGGCATGATTAAGAAGTCCGCACTAGAGATCTATCGTACTTTTAAACAGGAATTTCCTTTTTGCAAAAACCAGCGCCACTGGGTACCAGTGCCCAGTGGCATGCCTGATTATGGGCCCAGTATGGCGCTGGTACCAGCGCCTTCCAGCGCAGGTACTGGGACGCTGGAGAAGCAGCGTCCCAGCGCTCTGCGCAGAATTGCTTCACAGGGTTAAAACGAGGATGCCCATTCGCCATAAATAAATAAATATAGAAGTAAAATAGCACACATTCACAATAAAAATAAGATATTTCAAAATTGAAAAAAGTAAAGAACACTGCTTGACTGGATTTGAACCTACTACCTCCTTATCTCAAACCGAGTACGTTACTCGGTTTAAGACGAGGAGATAGTAGGCCACGCCAGAAAATGTACGTGGGGTTGTAAAATGACTATTTATCCGAAGAACGCGCCGTTCAACTCTATCTTTACAAGTCACACAGTCAAGACTGACACAATATTCCTGTCCAAATAACAATTGCGTCTTCATTCGACAGTGACGAATGGCTTCCGAGCACCGAATGACGTGCGCATATTCGCAAGATTGCAAAGTTTTTTGAAGCATCTACATCTTAATTCAGAAAAATCTCAAATTGACTAGAGGAGCAGCCACAGATTGTCAGCTGTTGCTGTCGATAGTTTTTTTTTTGTCCTTTGATGGTCGGTTCTAGCACTTACTACTGGTCACCAAGTACAGATGATTTAAATGTCTTGTTTGGTAGATATCCGCGCTCACAAGTGAGTTTTGAGTATTTTAATTCGCGCAAGTGACGATGTAGCAGTACAATTCCGACGTGCCAGATTACATATTTAGAGTTATATCGATACCTGCAACTAAGAAACAGCCGAAGAAACGACTAATGCAATCCGCTGAAAAAGTATGCCAGTGTGTTCGTTCACTAGCGCATACCAAATTACCAACTCAAGATTGCGTGTTCTTACGTACGAGTCAGAGAAGTAACGGCTCCTGCGCTGAAGGGAGGCTTTCGGTGACAGCCTACGTTGCTGAAAGCACGACACATCGATAATCGCTGCTCCTTGTGCGGGTACCGCACACGCGGATAAATGGTCGATTTAGGGTCAGGGATGTCTAAACTGTACCTTTGAGTCATTCTTACACTTCAGATTTGTGCCAACCTAAAGCAATAAGCGTCGGCAGCAGGTACACCAACGCGGCCGGCACGATAGGCCTCGCTGGGACGGGGCACTGAATAAGGCCGTTTTCGAAGCAGCTGAGTTGCGATGCTTGAAGTTTCTGCATTTGAGCTTCGTGATATTTCTAACTGTTGCCTAAACTGTACCTGAAGTAAGTGGAAGGTCAATCAATGCCAGAAACGCGTTAACAGACTGTCGATGGCGAGCGACAGCCGTTTTTTCTGGCCTCCGCTGGCAGTATACAGCGGGCGTGCCAGTGTACAGATATATGCAGTTATATCAATACGAACCATTAAAAAAACATCCATAAAAATGCCAGTGCAATCCGCTTAAAACGTATACCACGGAGTCAGTTCACGAAGGCGTACCAAATTACCAACTAAAAATTGCGTGTTGTTACATATTAGTTGAAGAAGTACCGGCTAAGTGCAGCCGGCACCTTTCGGTGACAGCCTGCGTAGCTGAAAGCGCGACGTTCGATCGTCAGAGCACCTTTTGCGAACACCGACACAAGACAAAATCGTTGATTTATGTTCATGGATGTCTAAACTATACTTTACGGTTATTTTCACACTATAAAGTTGTAAGTTCACGAAGCAACAAGCGCCGGTACAATATATACCAACGCGGCTGGTATGACAGCTTTCATGCTCGCTGGGCCGGGCACTGGGTAAGACCGCTCTCGACGCGGTGAGTTCGTATGGTTGAAGATGCATTTGAGCTTCGGAACATTTTTAACTCTTACCTGAAGTAAATGGAAGGATAAGCATGGCCAGACATACATTTATGCGGTGTGGCAGAATCGAACGGCAGCTTTTTTTCTCGCCTCCGCTGGGAAACTTTGCGAAGCGATCGAGAGAGCTCATTTACGTTTCGTCAACTTTGCGGCAAAAACAATTTTATTTTTCCGTTAGGAATGGCGTGCAGCTCCAGGCTAATAAACACTGCAACTTTAAAACGTTACAGCAATACACAGATGATGCGAATATGGCTGGTTTACGCGAAGGCATGTGCGAAAAAGGTGCAAAATAGTTGTTGCGATACTAACGTGCGCCGCAAATATTACGTATGCTTGGTATCTGTTATGGTAGCATCTTTTCCTGCGACTTTGTATTCATTGACACCGTAAGAAACCATGGCATACGCTACAATGACATGCACGCTGCAGCTGCGCTGGTAGAAACAGTGCGTGCTGCAGTATTCACCAGCACTCGCCAGTGAAAACTCCAGCGCTTCGCAGTGCGCACCAGCATCACAGTGGTTAAGCCAGCGCCCCTGATAGTGCGACACAGCTTTTTCCCAGTGCGCTCAGCGAAGTTCCAGTGATTACAAGCGTTTACCACAGTCTCCAGAGTGTACCAGTTCCAAAAAAAAAACTTACTGGCATCACGCTTTTTTGCAGTAGGGTTGCCAAAGAAAGGATCTACGATAACACTCGGGGTAGTTTTCTACTGTTTGAGGCCAGGACGGGAGTATTTGCGCACAAAGACATATCGGGCGAAATACGAAGGGGTAGACATGAAATGCAGTGCGTGTGGAGAGGAAGAGGAAAATGCCGAACACATGATAATGTTCTGTAAAGGGCTTCACCCCATAGTTCAAGATGATGGCGCAGAGTTTTTCAAAGAACTGGGGTTTAGAGATAGGGAGGGCAAAATATCCTTTAAGTGGGTTGAATTATCTAGCAGGAAGTCATCTGATTGGCGGCTAAAGTCAAAGCTAGAGGGAAAATTATACACTTCACTGCAAAGTACGAGTCCTCAACCTCACTATTTAAAGGAAAAAAAAGTCTAGTTTTAGTTCACTAAGTACAACTTGGTGGCGTCAGCCACCGCCCGATCTAAAGGGTACAGCCACACCAATCCATCCGTTTAGTGGTGGAACTAGGTGCAACCCCGTTTCGAGCAATTACTCTACTTATGTCTCGACCACCATTACAATTTAAACGACGTGACTTTCGATGCCATTGGCTGTGTCTAACGAACTCGAGGCGGAGGGCACCTCAACCAATAGCGAAAACGAGCATCTCCTGCGCGTTTCCGAGGTGCAGCCCATGAAAGGGCTCGCTTTCATGAAGTAGCACCCACAGCTTGCAGCGTTAAGCCATCAAGATGAGGCACGGCCTCACCATCGCTGAGCTGTTGCTGCTGTGGCAGAAGCTAAGAGACGCACTAAATCACGAAGGACCTGACATAAAAAAATTCATAGCATACCCTCGGAGGGCATGATGATGAGTGGGGCGAAGCTTGAAAGAATTTTATGGGTAAACCTTGATTCCACCTTCCATCTGTCTGTCTGTCTGTCTGTCTGTCTGTCTGTCTGTCTGTCTGTCTGTCTGTCTGTCTGTCTGTCTGTCTGTCTGTCTGTCTGTCTACGTCAACGGACATTGAAGGATATACGGGGTGGCTACGACAACGGAAGAGGGACTGAGTCACACCGTAAGTGCATGAGGCCCCCTGTGATGCCATTACTATTAAAGACGCGCAGACGTGAGTGACCGTCGTATGATCTTAGCTACATTTTTGTGACTTTGGCGTATATTTCCAGGCTACTGGCTCGCTGGCATCCAATGACAGGGTAAAGTTCGTCGCACAACCTACGCACTGCTCCTCTCGACAGATGAAAACATCGTCAGAACTCTTAGAGGTACCCTAACTTCTAGGGGTACCCCTAGGTGTGAACTAGGGGTACTCCTAGTTTTCACTGAAGCATACGCTTTTTACAGTGACCCCAAATTCTCCTGCCGCTGAAACAAAGCGTCTTTCGCCCTGGAAGCGTTCTGCGTCGCCAAATATGCCATCTACCACGGGGTGAGCGCGGGATGAACGCACTGTCACCCGGTTGTTGTCGCGGCGCGCGAACGCCACTATACTCGGCGAAAATTTTTCTTGGTACATAAAGAAAAGCTACAGTGCCCATGGAGTTTTTCACAACCACACCTGGAGGAAAATCTGGCGCTAGTGAGCTGCTGGATGCAAGGGAACGACGGTATACGTGAGGTTCTAACTCGGATTTGTATATGTCTAAGACACGTCAGGCTTCACGTTAAAATAATTGATTTCTTACTGAAAAAGCACGTAGTAAGCTATTTATTTTTGTCATTGCACAAAAACATGTTGTATTTAACACTAAAACCTTCTACGTTTATGTGCAGTTTTACGAAGTTTTAGAAGTAACCAACGCCCGCTAATCTTGGCAGGCAGATGACAAAATGAGCGTTCTTTCCGCCACTTTTATGTCGTCTGTTTCTTTCTTTGGCGTTTAGTTGTGCCGTCAAGGTAAGTGGACTTTTATCTTGAAATGTATTATACCTCAATGAGATCCGCTGATAAAGGTTTTGTTTCAGTGAAGCTTTATTTAGGCAGTCGTCTTCGCATTTGAGCTGAAGTCTCGCTCAACAGCCGCCATTACAAGCATCGTAGGCACACATACCGTGATTCCCAGCGCTCCAGCTTCGCACATTAAAAAATTAGCATAGACGGTGGCGCCACACTTCCCTCTGGGTATTTCCGAGAAACTCTATGACGGAGCCAAATCACGTGCTTCCTACCACCAGTGAAGGTAGTTTCAATGTAGCGCCCGTATTTTCAGCGTGAAACGTAAATGTTCTGGGCCCGGATTCACAAAACTCACTTACGAAAACATTTTCGCGCAAGAGAAATTTTCTTGCGTAAGTCGATTCACGAAACGAAAAAACGTCATAAGAAGCCATAGTTGTCACATCGGCCGCTGCAAATAAAGCGCGCTGTGACTGCCCGGGAACATGTCAGCGATGGTGATGCAGTTGCTATATTTGCTTACGTCACCGAAAAGTGCTCGTAAGTGGATTCACGAAGCGAAATTGTGCGTAAAAACAGCATCGCTGAGAGAAAATCCCAAGAGTGGTCCGGACCACTCTTAGGAACAATGTGGCTACTTAGAACCTGCTGCAGCAGCGGTATACTTTGGTGCCCTGGCTGGTTTTGAGTTAATTCACGCCCATCAAGGGCTGCCTGATGACTGCTGGTGCGTTTTTATTTCTTTCGGCGCTTTGAAGTTCGCGTGTTGTTTCCCTTGTGCGCAGTAGCTGGTGTTGACAACCACCATCGTCCAATAAGTTTGAAGTCGCAGTAATTGAAGAATTCTATTGGGCGTCATTGGCATAAAACTACGCATGTAAAGATTTGTGGTTGGATGAAAACCAATGTGATACGTGAATGGTTGGTGCATTCGAACGCGACATGGCATAGGATCAACCTTATTTGTTATGTTGTTGTGTTGCGCCCCATCTCATCCAATTAAAAGTGCGACTCGAGATCCTTGCCTCATTGGTAGAAATTACCACCAAAGAGGTTAATTATCCTAAAGTTTGTGCTCTAGTGTACTTTGATTGGCTCTAACTGTGCAATGATTGCGATCTCTGAAATACAGCTGTCGATACACTTTGGGACGATCTGGAACGAAGCGTACTTTGTAAACCAAAGCGTATTAGGGGTGCGCGTGAATACGCATGGAACTACAAACAAATCATGCATCTTCATCTTCACTGTTCAGACACCGATATGGACCGTGATATTATGGCAAGCAATCGAAATGAAATGACCCTAAAACTTTGTATGACACCGAAAATATGCAAACCCTCACGATTCTAGATCAAACCTTGGCTGAATTCATCCCTGCGTCAATTACCAGCCATTTAACTTGGCACACGATCATCATTCAAAGGTAGAGCGAGCCACTGACATGTATTTTGTGCGACGTAGCGACCACTTGACCTGAGAATAATAGCGTTGCGAAGGCGAATCCCCTGTCGCATGCTCTGATCGAAGCAGACGACAAACGCGAGCAGACGACGGCTTGGCCGACAGGCACAGCTTGTGATTGGTTGTGAAGCAATACCCTCTACATCAGCTCACTCCGTGACGTTGCCAAAACACTTCTTTCATCTGGCACGCCTGTCCTGTTCGTCATATCACCCCCCTCGCACATAAGAGAAATTTTTTTCACGCCGTGAAAATAGTGCAAGTACTTTCTAAGAGCTCTCTTATCATCTTATGTGCTGCGCAGTTGTCGAAAACAACATGGCGTCGTAAACAGCATATCGGTCGGTGCGACTTTCAGCAAACGCTTCTCGCACGAGTTACTTCAGCGTTTGACCGGATGTGTTGTGATTACAGCAGCTCTTTCGGTGCGTGTAAGCAGTGCGGAAAGCTGTGGCAGTGCAATGGTGTACGGTGAAGCGCAGCGAAGCCTGTGCGTCGGTGTGGTTATCAAGCGGGGATTGGCGTCGATGTATCAACGACAACTGGCACTCGAGAAGCCTGCAATGTGTGTTTGTGTGCCGGTAACAGTTCGTTCGCTTGACTTTCCAGTCTCTCAGTTTGGTGCTGAGCGACATTTCGGATTGACAGCGTTTTGACACGTTACTTGAGTGACCCCAAGTACGTACGGAAACGTATGAACTACGCGCTTGGTTCTTGCTTCGCCACTAGTTAGCCCGCACGCTTCTATTTACTTGAGAGCAATGTACTGTTCGGGAGTGAAACGATGTTCGTTGTGAACAGTGGTGCTGTGTTGACGTTCCAAGACTTGTGAACAAGCTGTGCTCGTGTGACCGAAACTTGAAAACAGCGTTAATAACTGTTTTGCCCTGCGAAGTCGTGGTGGGGCAGCTTGGCGCTTTTGTTTGTTAAGTCGTCACTTCTCCTTTTTGTGATAACCATAGTCCTAGCGCTGTGATGTGATCAACCAAAACTGCGAGATGCTACATTCTGTTGTGGATCGTGTTACTTTGAAAGCGCGCCTAGACTGTTCTTCGGTAACAAATTAAGAGTTCTATGTGGCAGCGAGAGCCCGTGAACGTCAAGCTTCCCTCCAGCCCCCCGAAAAAGCAAAGATTTCACCGGTGCCTTGCTTTGGATGAAGTTGTAGGCCAATATCGCCTAACTACAGGTTTCCGAGTTTGTCTAACCATCGTTTTGCACGGCACTAGAGCCTTGACAACAGGCGGTCATGGCCAGTTCTTACACTTTATAAATGGACGTGCACGCCTGGCCAGCCCTTCATTGCTGTCATTGGCAGCTTCCAGTCTGCAGATGCCCTTTGCCTGTTCGCCGTACTTGGTTCCTTATGACACCGACGGCCACTAAATGCTGCCATCGGTGAGTTCACCTTGCAGAACTAAATTTCACCGGTACTATAATTCACGCAGTTCTATAACGTGTGCAAGTTTTTAAGCCCATCAGATGTAATTTTTCTCTATGGTAATTTGAAGCACGAAAAATTTACTACTACTGTTATATACATACATATATTATGGAGCAAATACATAAAACGTTTTTTGTGATTTGATACAAGTGAGCTCTTGTTTGATTATGAGATTGGGCCTGTCGATTGACCACGTTTGATGGTTGGAAAGTTAATGTGAATTTATTTTTCAGGAGCCAGGTTGCACTTAAAAATTTATGTTATTTTGGAAAATTAGTTCTATAGACGATTACCACTGTGGTAGTACTATACTTCAGTAGGACATATATATTGCGGTAAGTAAATTTTACATGAGGCTTAAGTTTATTTCAAAGTGATTATAGCAGATTTTAATCACTTTAACGAAGTGATAGCTTCCTCAAATAAGTATTAGAAGTGAGTGCTTTTAATGATTATTTTTAAATATCTCGTTTTTGGCTCTTCACAGATCGCAGAGATTGGTTTGTTAAGGTCCTGTGATGCATCGGTTGCACATTCTGGCACATCAATCCTCATCATTACTTGGAGCACCTGTACAAAAATAGGAAGGACACGTTCTCTCTAACTGTGCAAGCCTATGTCACTGCTCGGACTGTTATCATTCAGCGGATGTGGCGTGGAAGCATGCATGGCAGCCTCATCTGGAAGGACTGCAATCTGCTTGGGAGCTTCGAGGGCACAAAACTGCCTAACGGCTGGCTGCAAGGTTAGTTTTTCTTTAATACAAACGATTACGTGTACACCACTTACTGTGCCTAAATTGAAAACCCAAGCATGGTTGCTTTCAGTGAATACCTGTAATATTCTTACACATAATTATTATTCAACATTTATAGAACTAAATTGCAGGATAATTGAGAATGTTGAAAGCTGAAAGCCTGCAGCTTATGAATGAAACTCCAATAATCTGAGACTCAAAAGCTTGTGCTTTGAAACGAGCACAAATACTTTGATTCCTTATTGAGCTCTCCAGCTTGTGACTCCCTCTGTGGATCAAGTGCTCTGGAAGGAAATAGCAAGTGGGTGAAAATTGCCTGGCTGTTCACAACTTGCAAGGAGAAAGACTATTGAAGAAGCCTGAGATGACATAGGGCCAGTAACTGCATATTTTACCTAATGTAGCTTTTTCTCTCTCAGTGCTGTTGCTTGTGTTTTAGCCGAACATGTTCACCACGATTGCATAGTGATATATATTTTTCTACAAATTGTACCCGACCTAAGTATGCATTGTTGATCTCTAAAGGTGACGTTCAGTGTGTTTCAAAGCCATGGCTTCTCATTTCTTTTACTGTGGCTAGCCTATTTCAGCAGCAGAGCGATGCAGCTAGCACACATGCAATCCAAGTCATGGAGCGCTCCTTTGGTGTTCTGTGCAGGAGACAGTATATCCATCCGGCAAGACACTGGTATCAACAATAATGGTGAGTGTTGGTGGCACCTGTAGGAGCCCGTTGTGTTTGTTGTGTATGATTATTTCCCCTGATGAAGTGCATTTTTGAAAGGTTTTCTTCATTTAGAATAATAGATGTCAGGAACAAGCACACTCATAATCCACAAGTTCTTTGTGTCTTCTAGACTGCCCATTTGCTCCTATATGCGGTATGGTGAGCTGGCTATGTTAGACAGCCTTAAAGTTATCAACATTGGCTGTTGTGTTGTAAAGCAGTCTAACTTGTGTTTCTTAGTGAACTTATTTGTGGTCTACTTCTCGCACCTAGTGTAAAGCCGAAATAAAATAAACTCTATAGGCTTTTTATGCCTGTCAGAAGTTTCATGCCTTCATCTATAACATTGTGGTTTTGCTCTTGTATCATATTAAATATATTTTCAGCCTTCACTGTTATGGTGTGTGCGTGCTGAGGCTTGTCATTGGCTTCTAAAAATACAATATCTGTAAATATGAGCACATAATTGACAACTATACACTCTTGCATGTAGCATGGTTGTAACAATGATCTGTATTTTTCTAAGTTCCAGCAGTAACAAGGGGTTCGGTGCTCCACGGTCATGTACAGTGTATCAAGAACAGAGCAAAGAAGACCAACAAGTATAAAGGGACGGCCAGTGACTGTTCTCCTGCTCACAGTTTACAACAGCAGAAAGAGCACATTGTGATGTCAGGAGCAGCTGCTGCTTAACTTCTTAGCAGTGCATTATTCAGCAGTTCCTGTGCTTGCATTCGAAATTATATAAATTTTGCATGGAAGATACCAAACTATGACACTATTTAAAGGCTGCTGTAGTGTTAGTGGGCAAATATTTTTGAGCTGAAGTTTTTAACATGTGTGTTAAGTGCCTGCGTGCCTCTACATTTGCATGCCAGAAATCACAGCATCCATGGTCGCCAATGGTAACTGTGTTTGCATTCTTTGTAGTACATAAAGTAAAGTCATGGATGCAGTAATCATGTACTTAGTCGATGTAATCCTTCAGTGTACACTCATTTGTATAGCACCAATGATGCCATGAGTGTATAAGCTCTGGGAAGTGAATATATGTGAATTATTTTATTTGGAAGGAAGAGGATCATCACTACTCCTAGTATATGTTAACAGTAGATTTTAGTGCTTGGGTATTATCCAACTGCCTGTCCGTCCTTCAACAGTCTACTTATCTACTATGTAAGTGTAACTTTTTAAATGTATATTTTGCTGGGATAGGCTTGTTCATAATGTAATGCAAGTGACTTATCATCTATGCAGCTCTACTCAGACTGGAAATAAAAGTATTTATTTTTATATGTAGCTATAGCATGCATTCACTTGTGTTTTTCTAGGTGCCTGTACAATTGTTTAGCCCTACAAAAGTGCTGGTATACTCTAATATTGAATCTGGCATCTTAAAATAGTTTGTTAGTGGAAGTGAGAATGTGTTTACAACCAATATTACTATCCTCAGTTGAACTGTGAAAACTCTGTGGAAATTTATTTACAGATTTTGAACGTTGTGAAGGCAAATGTTATGTTCTTTTATTGTGGTCTCTGTTTCATGCAAATGACACATAATTACTTTGCAGTGGCACAGTATTAGTTGTTATTTACACATATGTGCTGAGCAACATCGCAGTTGAGGCCAGCAGCAAGACATACATGCAGTGCACTGGAGCATCACCTCACATAGTGTACAGTCTTTGCCCACCAGTAAACTCAATATTTTTTCAAGCAGACTAATAGAGAGCTGTATGGGAACTGTGTTGGTGTGCAAACTTTGAAGTCTTCTTGAGGAGTGTTTTTCATCATTTTTGTCCAAGTGAAGTAGCTACCCAAGGCCACAACTGGTGAAAATGTTTGTGGTTTCCTCTCTCCAAAAGCACTCCTACCAGCTGCCTCAATGTTAGCATGGGGTGAATGCACGAACTGGAAAAATAATTGGTCTTTGTTTTCTTCACCGAAAGAGTCACTTCCACCGTTGAGCCACCACGACGCGCCAGAATAGAAGCTTTTAGCTAAATAAAGTTGATTCTACTTTTGAGAGGTGTTTTGGGGAAATGAAATGGCACCTATAGCTGTCAATATAAACACTGTTTGCACCAAGGAGCTTAGTAGCTTATAATTGTAGTATTCATGTATTGTCTAGAATTTACTCGCGCTGTGCCAACTTTCAGCCCAAGTGTCCTAACATGCTTTGTTAGCGGCTTGTGAATGAGCCAAGCTATGTAAATAAACAAAGTGATATTGCAGACATGTACAAAATATTGATGCACAGCCCTTTTCTTTAGCATGACATTGTCAAGGGCTTTATTCTTGTGTTTTTTATAAAGAGTGCTTGTCACTGGGCATCAGCGGAAAACTATGCATCAAGCTTTTGCGAGATGGTTCGAGAAACACCGTGTTCAGACATAACAGTGCCGGTGGATTTCTCTTGTAAGTTACTTTCTGTAGTATATTCAAAATGAGTTTAGTAGAATTGTTGTTTTATAGCCATTCATTTTAATAGTTACACCTGAGTGTGTGTATGTATGTATGTATGGGTGTACATATGTATATGTGTGTGTGCGTATATGTATGTGTGTATGTATGTTAGTATGTATGTATCTTTTAAATGAGAATCCGTTTATCATTGGTGAGTAAGTTTGGTAATGATATGGCTGAACTTGTTTCTAGTTATTTCTCTTTTGAGCCATTACATATTTCAATGTATTTTGTACTGCATAAAAATAAATGTAACCTTACACAGAATATTTGTGTTCGAAGAAGTTGTTTTATGTACCAACCTACAGTCATAGGCAAGAAATTTGGTAAAATGGAACGGACCTGCGAAGATTAGTTTAGAGCATAGCTACTCTACATGGCATATCTCGTACACATTGCGTTGGTTGAATATGTCGATTTCAACCTTTCAATTTTAATCAGAATAAGCAAGCTATCACCCGTGGTTGCATATGTGTGTGATATTTATGCATACTGTGATACCGGTTCGCAATTACAATTAAGGTCACAAACCTAGTCGACATGAATACACGAATTTCGTCCATGCACCTTTCATCTGCACTGGAACTGTTGTTAATTAAAATAAACTTCAGTTTAGAAATTTATTGTAGTAACCAAAAGCAGGGTATCTCTTTATCACACAAATCAAATTGCCATTGTTCTGTTCCATTCTGGACAATAGGGGACCCTCTCAGCAGAACTCGATTAACTGCTATAATTAATTTTAACCATTGACAGCGACATTACACTGAAGTGTGCAGCATGACAAATAGCGGGAGAGAAGACACAAACTAATCACTCTGTTCGCGTCAGCTCTAACTGTCCGTGCTCTTTGGTCTTGCTGCAAGTGATGATGCCCACCAAATTAGCACGAAAGCGTGTCCCTACAAAGGCAGTCAACTTGGCTGCAAGCAGTTAGCTCACTGCATGTGTAGATTTTCTTCAAAACACCGTGAAGACTGATTGCTGGTCGAATATCCAAACACGTGAAAAGTAATATACCAGGTATAATATTGGTATTTCAGCACTGGACACTTTTGCGATAAGAGAGAATGGAGGAAAAAATTATGAACCCTGAATTGTTTAATTTTTGAAGGAGCACAATACAGCGCTTTTGGGTCAAAAGGGGAGTGAAAGAAGCAAGTGCGAAAGCCTACTTCTCAAAAAATTAGTACCCGCCACCACGCATAATGTCAGGCCGGGCAACCTCTTGAAAAAAAAGTGCTCCGTGATTCTGCGAATCGAACCAAGTACCTCCTAGATTGTAGTTGAGCGCTGTAACCGCTCGTCCACTGCAGCAGTGCTTGCAGTCACCCTATTGCTGATATATCGTCATTCCTTCGAATGAAGCCAAATGCAAAAACGTCCGGTGAAACTTTGTCAAAAATAGAAAAAAAATGCGTTTGCCCAAGGTTACTAGAAGATAGAAACCGCCACGTGTGACTGTATAACCGTGCGCTATTTATTCTTGTACATTACTGTCATGACGTTGGGATAGCCGGCTCTAACGTAGGCTACCTTCTCATAGTTTGCCAAATATAAATAAGAAAATACAAATATATAACAGCCTGTGACAACGCTAATCAACTATTATGAGTTCACTGTCACTAGTGTCACTTTCACTAGATGAATGCTCAGTTTGCTTCCATTATCGTTATTTAGGAGTATTTTGGCTCATTAACACAACTCTCCTAATTAGCAATGATTCTCACATCTAAGGACAGTCACACTTCATCTCGCTTTCTGAGTGGCTGTCACTCCCATATAACGCGTACTCCTCTTTTTTATGCTCTCCGAGCATCTGACGCTGCTTTGCGGAGACTTTCCCTGACGCCTGCTGGGCCAGAAAATTGTCTTTATTATCTATCAATTTCAAGCTTTCGCGAAGCCGAAACGAGAGTCTCTCTCTCTCTCTCTCTTCATCCTTTTCGCACGTGTGATAACGTCTCTCGACCTCAAGACTCGTATACACGTCCCTTGCTTTGTTTGTGCACTCAAACAACGCTGGACGAAATATTTGCACCGTGTTTTGTGAAAAGCATTAGCACTGAGACACCTCCCGACGAGTCTCCCTCATTTTACGTAGACGTATACCTAAGCGTAAGCGTATGCATGTTCTCGCATTCCGGCTTTATAAAAGTGCTGCGGTGCACGGAACCAGCGAAATTGCGCTCACAATTTCATTTGATTACTGCTGTTATCTATTTTAGCACAATTCGTCTGCAGGCACCAAAGTCACTCATGTGTCTTGTAATAAGAATATTGTAACAAAGGCTACCTTTGACTATAGGTACAAAACACCCTTACGTTCACCACTATACCGTGCTAGATTGCACGGAATTAGTTAAGTAGCAGTGCAGCTTCAATGAAATGTAAGGTAAGTGGTCGTTTTAAATAAGGGAAGACATTCGAGGCACATTTTCAAACATTGCATGCATTGATTTATGTGTGGTTTCATTTATGTGGTGCACCTGAAGTGTTGTTTACTTGTACTTGGCGAGATAGTGCATGGATTGCTCGGTGGCTTAAGGCCATCAAGCAATTATTATTTTTAGCTACAGTCGTTGATTAAAGGCGAGTGCTTGGCTTTGCACAGCCCACCGAAACGTCTATAACAACGTACGCGGCATCCCGTAAGCGCTGTAGCAGACGCTCGCGGAACTGAAACTTAGATGCAGCAAATCATTGGCTATCGTCGTATACTCTCGATGCTAGACGCTTTGCGTGCTACCTTGATATTATCGGCACACACTTCTTTCTTTCCTTGTCGTTTCATCGGCTATCGTCTGTCCTCCTTGCCCTCTTAAGTGCCGAATAAGTTAAATTCATACCCGCGCTAAAGTAATCCCTCCAGATAAGAGACGTTTTGGCTAAGAAAATGCGTAGCCAAAGAGAAAGCTTTGTGAATTCGGGACCCTGTATTTTCTACGGGGAGCAATTTGAGACAGCGCGAAGCTTACACCTGCGAGATATACGTATTTCGTTTAACTTATGTTCTGTGCCTTCGCGTTTTAACACGTGAAAGAGTGCCGCCTTTTTACGTGCCCCTCGAATGCTAAGCGGCGTCTGCGTCTACGTAAAACGCTGATGGTGCACCCCCTATCAGTTTCCACAGTGGTACGAAACGCGTGCCAAAACAAACTACTTCGCGTAGTGTTACATGTGCAGAAGCTCCACCTCTGTAGCTTTTCCTTCGGGGCCAAAAAACGTTTTCGCCGAGTACAGGCTACCCGGTGGTCTAGTCTTCAATGATTCTCGAACGCGGGAAGCAAGGAGAAGCAGTACTGCTTACTTTGCTTGCAAGTTCCTGTTTTGTAATGCATGGAGAGCACGAAAAACCACTGACGCTTGATGAAATGTGGGGTTTAACGTTGTAAAACCACCATATGATTATGAGAGACGCCGTTCTAGAGGGCTTCAAAAATTTCGACCACCTGGGGTTCTTTAACGTGCATCCGAATCTGAGCGCACGCGCCTACAGCGTTTCCGCCTCCATCGGAAATGGAGGCGGAAACGCTGTAGCTACGCTGACATCCGCAATCGCGAGGGCACAACCGGTCAGCACGAAAGTAAAACACTTGCCCCCTAGGGTAACGAAATGTTCACCGTCAGAGAACTGTAATTCTAGAATTGCGCACTTACCCCCAGCTGACACAGAAGCATCCACTTTTTACAGCGGTCGAAATTCCTCTGCCGCTCAAACACAGTGTCGTTTCTACTGAACGCACTCCGCGCCGCCGAATATAGAGCGAGACACATGGTGTGATTTGGCATCCAATGTGGCGCACGACACTGCACACCGATTACGACGATTCACGTGACATGGGGCGAACAGCCACCAGCGCTCAGGCTCCACCCACATAAAGCCCCTTAACTCACGCTCGGAAGTCAACGAATCTGCTTTATTAAGCGGAAAATGCATGAAGGAGCTCACGCAGGCATACCTTGTTGTCTAATAACATCGCCAACAAAGCTACGCCTTCGCAAGCGATAAACATCGACACCACCCACATTCATCTTCGTCTTCGAGCGTTGGCCTAGCAGGGCCGACGGTATCAGTAGCACCGCTTGCTAACATGAGCTCATTGTCAAGCGCTTCTTTTTACCAACACAATAAAAACTCCTGCGTTTATATGACGCTTTCACACGTGCAACTAGTTTAATCGACAGCCTTGATCTAAAGAACAAAGGTGGGAACAAAGCGGGCCGGTTCGCTAAGACCACCGGTGCCAGTGTTTGTTTACCTGCGAAATGGGCTTCCATTCCGGCTCGACATTTCGTCGTTCGTCCGGATATGGGCAGAAATAGGATATGGGCCCTGCAGAAATAGTACCCTGCAAGCCTCACTTTATTCAATGACGAGTTATTCCACTTCAGAAGCAGTTTATTCAATGCTTTTGATGGCACTAGCAACGGCGATATCCTAAAATCACAGCATATCCACGGAGTGAATGATGACTGGTGGGGCGAAGCGTTCGTCAGTCCGTTTGTGCTTCCGTCTGTCCTTGCGTCTGTCCGTGTACCCGTCCATCCGCGTGCCCGTCGGTCTTCCATCCACCCGCGCGTCCATCTGTACGTCCGTTCTTCCATCTGTGTGTTCGCCTGTTTTCTGTCCATCCGTGCGTCTGTTCAAGCGGCCGTCCCCCTGTATGTCCATCCATCCGTGCGTCCGTGCTTCCGCCCCTCTCTGTTCGTCCATGTGTATGTCTGTTCATCCAAGCGTCTGTCTATTCAGTGAACACTCCAAATACAGCTATCTCACATCTTTTCATCAAGTATTCATCATAAACAAGTGCCGCCATCTAGCGGAAATTCTAAAGACCGTTCTTTCAGGTATGTGCCGCCAGTGGTTACGCACTACAACGAGGGATGCACATGCCACGTTATAAAGAGCTTCGCCCCTAAATACAAGGGCGATCAGTGCTATCAGTGCGGCGAGGCAGAAACTTGTGACGCCGCCCACCTGTGGCACCCTTGTCATGCTTTCGTGCTGCCATTGGCTACGTCCGCCAAACTGGCGTGGTTCCCGTGCGGCTACATTCAGCAAGTTGGATGCAAGCGTGGCGTACGAATCATCGCCGCAGCTGTTGGATCCTGTTAGATGTCTATCAGATGCGGCTGTTGGCACGAACAGCCGTATTGCAAATCTCATCCTCCGATGGAGGCGGAAATGTTGTAGGCCCATGTGCTCAGATTTGGGTGCACGTTAAAGAACCCCAGGGGGTCGAAATTTCCGGAGCCCTCTACTACGGCGTCTCTCATAATCATGGAGTGGTTTTGGGACGTTAAACCCCACATATCAATCAATCAATGCAAATCTCATCCGAATTTCAACCATGTGTCTCGCGCTTATGCCACCT
Organism: Rhipicephalus annulatus; assembly: GCA_013436015.1. NCBI lineage: Eukaryota > Metazoa > Arthropoda > Arachnida > Ixodida > Ixodidae > Rhipicephalus > Rhipicephalus annulatus. Next base: position 861,508 of record WOVY01000169.1, on the reverse strand, counting down.
ACCACGAGGCCAACGCAGGTAAGTTGCGCTGTCACTCGGTTGTTGCCGTGGCTCGCAAACGCTACTACACTACCCACTGGTCTACACTTCGATTATTCTCGTACACCGGAAGCAAGAAGAAGCAGTACTGCTTATTTTGCTGGCGAGTCACTGTTTTGTAATGCCTGAAAAGCAGATAAACTTACCGACACCAGTGGCGTTGGTGGACTTTTTTTATCTGCAAGACCACGAAAAGCTTTCTTTCACACACAAAAAAAAGACGTGAAGTAAGCACGGAGTGGGTTAAATAGCTGTTGGGGGCAACATTCAATTACGTGAACTGCGAAATGACAAGTCAGTAGAACTTGGCCGCGAATTTTCGAAATTCTTTGGCTGGCGTTCCTGTGGGTGCGCGGCGACCATTTCGCAAAAATTGGTCCGAAGGTGATCAGCTAGGAGAGGGGCCTTTCGAGGAGTCTTGCGGCCACCGAATTGGATTCGGCGTACTTTCGATGGCCGGAATGCTCAGTGTGAAGGCGCCCTTAGAGTGAGAGAACGAGCAGCTCAGCGCCGCATTGGAGCCGCTAAGGGCCCATTTCGAGTCTTTTCGCCAATCGCATTCGCCCGTGCCAACCTTCCCTGAGATCCCCGCCGAGGCACCGGCGCTCATGCGGGCCGCCAAAAAACAGGCCCTTGCCGCCCCTACTGAGAGAGAACATTAGCTTGAAGAAATAAAAGAGAGATTACGAACTACATTTATTGACATTAGGGAATCGGTAAATAGCCTCCAAGGTGCAGGCATGACTCATAACCATAGTCAAAACGGTGACTGCTCTCAGGAACAGGCTCAACACCCTGGAAACTAGTGTTGGCCTCGAAGACTCAACACCTGGTTTCTCCGGCATGGTGAGAAATGTGCTAACTTCAGAAATTGAAGGTTCTTAACGCAGTTCACCATATGAAATCTCAAGCAGAAGCTCCAAACATAATGTATCAGGATAACAAACTTTTATTCAGGCAATGTAACTGCGCCGGGCTCATGCAGTTTGTGCAGCAGTTTGTGCGTTCACGCGAGCTTAAGCCGCACATAATTTCGCTTCAGGAAACTCTCACAGAGACAGCTTTGCCGCAGGGTTACAGGTCTCACTAGGTCTTTGGCAACGGCAGGAGGGGCATTTATTTCTTCTTGTCCCTGATATGAAAAAAAGGCGCACAATACTACAAGGCGCTTTGGACCTGTCACATTTAGTCGCTCGGGATAGAATGCTGACAATCATCGAAAGCTACCTGCCCAACCAGACATTCTGTGTGCGAGTTGGCACTGTTTGTCTCGAATGTTTGTCCAAGAAACAGGAGTGCCACAAGGAGGTGTATTGAGTTGCACACTTTTCATGGTCAAATGAGTCTTGTGCCTGTCTCTCGCATGATATATTTTTACTTAGCATATGTGAGTTATGTACAGGTCGGTTTCAAACCATGAAACTTGTCGATGCGCGAGCATCTGTATCAACTAGGGGGGAACAAGGTTTCCCACTGGCCAGATGAGAATTGTTTGAACCTAACGCGCAAAGCAGTGCTTGCGTCTTGTTCTGCCGAAAGACGGGCCTCCATCCTGAAGCCGACATTGAGCAGCAAGGTCAACGTCTGTCTTTGAAGACCGAGCATAAGTTTGTGGGACTAATATTAGGCATAAAGATTACTTTCATCCCATACATCAAGTATTAAAGACAGGTCCTTAAAAACTATTAATATTTTGAAAGTGTTGTCCCGCACTACGTGGCGTAGTGGCAGCATATGTCTGATGAATTTATATAAAAGCCTCATACGCACGTGCCTAGATTACGGTGCTATAATTTATCAGTCTGCGACACCGTCAGCCTTAAAAATTCTCGATCCTGTCCCCCATTTAGGCATTCGCCTCTCTACGGGTGCTTTTCGAACAAGCCCCTTAGAGAGTCTGTACGTAGAATGAAATTAATGTGCGCTTCATCTGCAGATATGGTACATGTCTTTTACATACTTTCTCAAGGTAAACGCAGACGAAGAACTTCCCACTCACTCCGCAATAATGATCTATCCTATTATACTTTGTTCAATAACCGTCATTTACTGAGACAGCCCTGCTAACTTCGTGTTAAGAGGCACGCTGAGAAAACAGCTGTGCCACATGTAGAACACCGTGTGATGGCTCGAACATTATACGCCCCACCGTGCAAGCGGATACTGATAGACTGCGATCTTATCTCTCGTGGGAGTCACTAAATACGTACTGACTGCACACATCCGAACGCACTTTCTCCAACTCCAACTGGAGTACGCATGCCGAGAATTTTTCACCGATACTTCAAGGTCTCACACAAGTGTGTTCTGTGCAGCTGTTTGGTCATCGTTTTCCCATTCCGGTTTTCTGCGCTACGAATAAGCATCTTCACCGCAGAAGCTAACATGGTATCTTTGACCGTGAACCATATTAAGGAACTGCCACTACATCGCGCAGTAATATACACAGATTCGCTGAGCAAGGGAACAGCCCTGAAAACTCTTGGAAAACATAAACACTTGTCTTTGTGTGGCTTTACTCTCTATTATGCAAGATATACGCTCTCAAATGAAATGTTGTAGTGTGCTGTGTGCCAGGACACCGCAAGACCACTGGAAACTTGTTGTCGGATCAGCTAGCTGCATCCGCTGAATAGAACGCTGTGGCCAATACATCCTTAGCTGTCCCTGCACTTGATTTGAAGCCTTTCGTACGACGAGAGCTGAGATCGTGCTGGCAGCGCCTATGGGACAGGCTAACAGAAAACAAACTACATGTTATCAAACGGATACTTGAAAATTGGCCCCCAGTATTGAGATCATGCCCCACACAAGTAACACTTACCAGGCTACAGATAGTACTCACATACTCTACACATTCAAACGTTCTCTTTGGTGGTAACGAAATCATCTGCGAGAGGCGTGGAGATTTACACACAGTTCTCCATATTCAAGTTCAGTGTAGTGACGTAGTAGCTCTAAGAAAAAAGCACTTTTCATTGCCATACTAACAGCTGCTTTTACTACATCCTGTGATGCTCATTGGTAGGGGTGCGCTTTATATTTCCTGATCACTGTTTCTGTTTTCATAAGATGTACATAGTTTTCACTCCATAAACCGTGAGGATTTGTATCTCGACCTTTTTGGAGGAAATGGCTGCGGCGGCTTTCACCACCAACACTGTTTTTGTCCCAGCTCTACACGTTTCATGTCATCAGCATTATTTCAACACTTTTGAATTTCAACCCACCTTAAGACTTGGTATTTAAGGCATTTTTACAGCCGGGTAACATCACCATCGTTCAGAGCCTGTTCATATAATTTCAATGACAACCATTGCTCTTCGTTTATAAATGCTTAGAGCACTCTTCGGTGAAAAATGGCCCTTGTGCCATAAAAACTTACACATCATCACTAGCATCTTTCTTTTTTTTCTCTTGTTTCTCCATATTTTAGTTGTTGAAATTCCACACTACATTCTCGAGCTCTGAGTGTTCATTTGTGTGTGTGTGTGTGTGTGTTATGTGCATGTTCATCTATCACACCATATTTTCAGATAAAATGCTTTGTATTGCTAGTGATAGTTTCGTTTCTTTCTCACTTTGAATATATTTTGTTGCTGTCTATTTATCTAAGTCATTCACATTATTATTGCACCTAAAATTACATTGCTGTATGTTTTTCTTGTTAATTCATTTGTGCAGCAGAGTTTGTTGCGAATGCTCTAAAGTACACTTTGCAGATTACATAGCTAGTCAAGCTGATTGTCAGCTTTATCCCACCCTCACCCATTGTCTTGGTAAAAAGTAAAAGATCAGTTATAAGTATCCTATTTTTGTAAACAAACGATTGGCCTAATTTTCTTGTTCGACACTTGATCTTGATTGGGTTGCAGTCTATGGTAACCTCAGTCAAATCGGATAATTAACCGAATTAGCATTACAATTAGGCTCAGCCTTGACTAGTATCACGCTAAGCTCCCGGCATCTTACCTTTTGCGACTTCCCCAGGTATACAAGAATCTCAGCTTAGCTGAAATAGGGGTTATTACAGTGCGAGTTGATAAGCTTACTTATGCGTAGCTAATTCGGTTTTTCAGTGCTCAACGTGGCTTCATAAAGATTGACTACGGTTACGTTGGTTTAGATGGGCACATCTGTTTTCATCATTTTGAGAGGCCTGCTCTTTTTGCATGTGGTGGCACTGGTTAGGCAATTGTTTTGACCTGCTTCTGACTCTACCAAGCGACTGACATGTGGCCGATTGGGAGTCGGTAGGCCCCACCCAAGCCAAGGTCCCAGCACTAAGACAGGCGTAACCCTTATCTCTTGACCAATACGAAGAGGCAACGACAACCTGGGTCTCTGCGGCGCAGTGAGAGTGAACGCATCTTTCTAACAACTTTTCACTATCTATCTGGTTTGCTGCCGCGCCAGCATCTTGGTGGCTTTTTCTTTGCGTTGCAAGCCGGACTAACAGTGGGCATATCTGCTATACTGTAAAAACGAAAAAAAAGAATAAGTTTCGCGGCACTTTCAAAATTTCTGATTAAGTCGGGTAGCGTTCCTTTTTCTGATGCGTAGAACGAATCGTTACCGTAGATTATTTGATTGATTGATATGAGGGGTTGAACGTCCCAAAACCACTATATGATTATAAGATACGCCGTAGTGGAGGGCTCCGGAAATTTTGACCAGCTGGGGTTTATTAACGTGCACCCAAATCTGAGCACACGGGCCTACAACATTTGCGCCTCCATCGGAAATGGACCGTACAATCATGGAACGGTAGTCTTTGAAATGTTAGAACTCCCCTGTCTTAAATTTTTTGCCGTTGATGACGAACGGTGGCAAACCAAGCCACGTCTTGAATTTTGTTCTTTTTGTTTCTTTTTCCGCAACTAATTTCCTGCCAACGCGCGAGATTCAAAAGATAAAAGTCATGCGGCACGTGGCGAAAGACAGGCAAACTGAACGACGATGTCTGTGTAAGCTGGGTCTGTGCACTCTTGTTTTCAACCACATCACTCAAAAATGACACGTGGCCCCGAGGTTACAAAGTCGTACAAATGGCATGTAGGTTATTAACAACAGAAGTGTCTTACGCTTGTCAAATACTACGACATGCTTTCAGCTGAGGCCTTCAAATATGTCATTACACCTTTTTCTCTCTTCTTTAGAGGGTGGTCATAGTAACAAACTGAGGAGAGAATTACTTTCACACACTCTCTGATGCAACATAAGCATTGGGAACGTTAGATTAAAATGCTGCTACTTTAACAGAGTAGAATATTTGTGAGATATCACTATCTCATATGACACCCCGCACCTTCAAAACACAAAACTGATTTTCCAGTCATTCATTTAACCTTAGGTATGCTGGCGCAGCTCTAACACACGTTGGAGGATACGCAAAAAGGAATGACAACAGAAAAGCAGCCATAAAACTTCGCTAGAATCCCACCTTGCTGCTATTTCCAAGCCTACCCATCACGAAGGCTAACATTTCTATTGTAGTGAATTAACTATGCATTGCTTCAATAACCTAATATGAACTAAATAACATGTAATGTTTCTCATAAATCAACTAATACGTCAAAGAGAACAATAAATGCTGTTGAAGGGGCTTAAAATATTCACCTTGTTATTCTCGTTGAGGCTGTGCCAAATCAGATCCATCGCATTCCAGTACGCTAAACTGGAATATAAATACCCGCATCACCTTTGTTAATCTGTGCACCAATCTAGCGTCATGATAGGCGCGCCCCACGTGAAATCTTTCATCGTGCTTCTAGCACTAGCGACAAGAGCAACCTGTGAAACTGAAGGAATCTTCGAGGTAAGGTTTCTTGAAATAGTGATATACGGCTGCGGCGGCTGCATTTACGATGGAGGCGGAAATGTTGTAGGCCCGTGTACTCAGATTTGGGTGCACGTTAAAGAACCCCAGGTGGTCGGAATTTCCGGAGCCCTCCACTACGGCGTCTTTCATAATCATATGGTGGTTTCGGGACGTTAAACCCCACATATAAAAGTAGTGATATGATGAAAACGTGTCTTCCTCTTACTTTTGAGTACATCACTTTCAAGAGCCAAATTATTTTGTACGCGATAAGACGACCATCGTCCCAAGGGTCTCGATTGTACCTTTTCTTGTGCAACCATATCTTATTTTCTGCCTGCAAGTTGTTTTTTTTACTACAGCCCACTTCCCCGTAGTATAGTGGCCTTGGTAGCGTTTACTATCTCTTGTTATCAGAACATCACTCCAACAAATCATCTGTTTTCGGCCCTATGCGTTACGGGACCAGTAAGTACCCACTATTGTTTTGATAATGGGCTTGTGCCTGGTCTCTGACCCACACAGCGATATGTTTTTTTGCATGCTGTGTTGTACTCATCTCTTTCCACAGTTGGTTTTTTTTCTCTTTCTCAAAATTCTGGCCCAAAGATTAGCACTGGAAAGATCTAATATTCCCACACTGTCGTTCTACACTGGTAGGTCTGCATTTATCATTAGGTTATTTGAGAACGCCTACCATATAGGCTGCAGCTTATCTGTATAGCGAACTTTCTCTACGAGTAGTCTTCACTGGAAGTAAATGATTGTCTTGTGCATGCCCTTGAACAGATATTGACTGGACGAAAATGGCCAACTCTCGCTTTTTGACCGAGATAATAGGCGTATACATTCGTGTTTTCTATTTTTTGTCTTCCACTTTTCTTTAACAGTGTGACTGTTAAAAAAAAAGTCTCTACCACTCTGAAAAAATTCTGATTGTGATGAAAATAAAAAGATCGTTCTTCACATCGGTGGCAACGAGCATACTTTTGTCCTATTATAAAAATTATATTTTGAAAATCATTAACAAATGACCACTAGTGTAAGCCCACAGCAATGTCATTTAGACTACCGACAGGAGAAGTTCTGGCATGTAGACTAATTTTGCTTCTGAACTAAAGTGCGTAACTTGAAAATGTATACTAAGCACTTTAGGCACCTTTCAGGTGCGCCAGAAACTAATTTTTTCGCTTTTCTTTTCACGCGTTTAAAAAGGCGTTCAGTGTTACTGATGGCCATGCGTTAGCCTAACTGTCTGCGAGCAGCAAAAAAACAAGCACTGCGTCCAGTGCAGCTCATAAGAAAAATCATCTGCAGTGAAAGGCAGCGGGGTGGACTTTAGGAAATTTTTGAACCTTTTCCTTGAGTCCAACCGAGAACAGCAACGCTGCGCGACTCCTCAAGCAAAATGCGTTCATCAGCATTCATCAATATTACAATAAATAAGGTTCACACAATCCCTTCCGCTTCACCAAGGCACCTATCTATTTTGGTTCTCATAGGGCGTATGCAACATGGAACACCTCATTATAACTGAAAGACAGCTTCTCATGATCGTTTTAGTAGCATGTTTAGCATAAATAGAGCTGCTTCAGTTCTTTTCATAACATTGGTGTACCAATATTGCTGCAACCAAGTATACTTTCGCCCCTATACTATACTTGTTTTCAAGACTTAGTAACCAAAACAAGGGAAACTGCTGTATTATACTGTATTTAACAGTACGAGAACTCTGCACGGCGACTACAGTACTTGTTTTCATAATGAACGAAACTTCAGGAAACATGCAAAAAGAGCACGTGGTTGAACTTTTCGACCGGTGCAACAATCGTCATCGCGTCCACCCATGAGTGTTGGGGGCGTCTTCACACAAACGAAACAGCCTACGCATAGCTCCATTTGCATAAAAACTATTGCAAGGACAAGACATCAAACAGTACGCTTAGTAATACGACACAAAAGTTCAATAACAAAACCAATGAATAATGACAGAGTGGGCCTCTAAGGTCTAAGTATTAGTTATTGTTGCGTATTAACGTCCCAAAACCAACATATGATTCGGAGAGATGCCCTAGTGGAGGGCTCAATAGATTCGGACTACCTGGGGTTCTTTAACGTCCACCTAAACCTAAGTGCATAGGCTTCAAGCATTTACGCTTCCATGGAAAATGAGACCGCTATGACTGGGATTCGATACGGCGACCCGCGGGTCAGCAGCCGTGTGCCTTAGTCACTACGCCACCTTGGCGTGTGGGGACTTTCTGTTACACATGAAACTTTTAAACACGAATGCATTTCTAATGGTTGGTTCACCCCGGCGCCTAACAGCAGTCACACAACCATTTGCAACAGGTCGCAAACAGTCATGAATGGTCGCACACTGTCGCAAAGTGACTGCTCTGGCTGATTGCTTTCTGACCAATTTTTCAGTCGCGCGACTGCAGTCGCGAAACAGCTGGAACCAATCAGCGATGTGCAGAAGTGACACCAGCATTTCGTTATAAGCAGGCTCATTTTAAATGTTAAAAATTCTTAGTGAACTTCGGCGACATTGAGCGTATCTATCTATCTATCTATCTATCTATCTATCTATTTATCTATCCATCTATCTATCTATCTATCTATCTATCTATCTATCGATCTAGCCGCCTACAACTTTTAACTCTCCTGGCCGTTTAGATAACGGTATCGATGCCAAACTTGCTTTGGCACACCACGACTGTATGAAGAATATATTTGACTAGTCATAACATGATAATCATGACATGTATGTCATCAATGTCATCATTTACATTTGATGATTCTGCAACTCTTGCCGTGGTTTCGTTCACATGGCATGTTGCATAACTTGTACGGCATGGCATGAATGCATGGCGAACACAAGTGACAGACCCTAACATGAAAATCATGACAAGCGTGTCATGTAGCAACACGACTACACACCACGGTTCTGATGCGCCCACGGCCCTTTCGCCAGCTTCACATATGCCAAATTTGGTATTACGTGACGTCAATGGATGACGAAGGTATGTGACTGGCACAAACATGATAATCATGAGATGCGTGTCATGTGGGAACAGGACCTTATGCCACAGTTAAGGCGCCAATACATTTCGACGTGACCGGGTGCGCGTGCGCGCCGACGTTCGTTTTGTCGCGTCACGCCGGCGTTGCCTCGCCAGGCGTAGGTCATGCAATATGCTCACAGGCGCGCATCATGCTGCGTTGCTTTGACGCATGCGCGTATCCACGCATGCGTCACTCCGCAGGCGTCACTCCGTTTTCCGCGCGTCGCTCCGTCATGAGAATAGGCAGACGCAGTGCTGTCTAGAGAACGCATAACCACGAAATGCAGCATGTCACAAATCACGCCGTTGGCCATCAGGCCACCCCGACGGAACACTGGTCGCGTCGGTCGCGCTTGGCGTCAAGTTATAGAGCGTTCGAGTTTTGCTAACATAGCGCCGCTGGGCCCACCGGGCACGCACGTCAACGTTACATTGGAGTATAATGGGTCCTCCATGATGCACTCGCGGCAGTTTTGCTAGCTCAACATATACCACGTATAATGCTACGTAACATAAATGGATGAAGAAGGTATATGACTGGTGCGAACATGATAATCCTGTCCCGCGTTTCATGTAGGAACATCACAACATACCACGCTCATAACGTGCTCGCGACTATTTTGCTTGCTCCACATATACTATATTTGGTATTACGTGACGTCAATAGATGACGAAGGTAAATGACACATGCAAAAATAACAATCATGACACGGAAGGAATGTGCGGCGTAATTTGCCTTCACCTCGTTATGTTGTGCCGATTTTAAAGTGACATAACAACGTTTATAATTCGTGCTTCGCACATCGTCGAATCCCGCTGTACGTGGGATCTATCAAATTTTTATTTCAGTTTTTATTGAGCTAGCCTCCTGCCGCCAGATACAAACGAGTGCAATCCTCTGGGTCTGTGGCACCATGGCCACCACGGAGTACTTGGCTTAGAGGTGGCGGGGCGCAGCGGCTCAAGCAATGTGTTGAATTTACATATAAAGAAAAAAAACGATAGTACACTATCTTCCCCCATAGTGAGAATCATTTTTGTCTTGAACCTAATTTGCCACCGCCTTCAATGCAGCCTACTACTCTGCGATCAAGAAGTGGAAAACCAATTCCCATCGGTGAATAAGTTAAAAATCTAGGCGTGACAATTGAAAAATACCGCAAAACCAACACCAAGGCACTCATGCGTCTCGAGAAGAGAGCTTACAGCTTCAGTAGCGTCATCTCCAGAGTTGCCAACAAGAGAGGGGGGCTGAAGGAGGATAATCACATGAAAGCCGTTCATGCGTTCCTCCTCAGCCACATTATTTACGCCGCGCCTTTCCTAAAACCGACAAAAAAAGAGAACTCAATAGGATTGACGCCCGTACCAGGACGGTGCTAAAGCGGGTTCTAAATCTTACGAAAAGCACAAACATGGAGCGGCTCTTACAGCTCGGACTGCATAACACAGCAACAGGGCTCTTTGAAGCTCGATGAACAGCGCAGCTATGGTTATTGTCACTTACCAAAAAAGGCACCACGATCCTCTCAGAAGCCGGGCTACAACGCCTCTTTATGCCACCAGAAAAACAGAGTATATCTGCTGAGATAAGAGGGGTCATATGTGTCGACCCGTTCCCCAGGAACATCCATCCAGTGTACAACGAAGGGCGTCTACGAGCAAGAGGTGAGGCCATCATGAGGAAGATCGGGCGCTCAAGCTCAGCTTCCCTTTTTGTCGATGCAGCCGAATACCGGAAGAAGGATGCGTATGTCGTCACTGTTGTTATGAGAAAGGATGCCTTGTAAACGCTGCCAAGGTGATCACGAGATTCACTCACGAAGCCGAGGAACTCGCATTCGTGGTCGTTTTTCAAGAACGAAGAAGAGATGTCACCACCTTTTCGGACTCAAGAACAGCCATCCGGTCATTCTCATCTGGCTCCGTCTCTACTACGGTGGCTCAAATCACGACTAAGTTACTTACTCACGAAAATGCAGTGTAAGTTCTCTGACACATATTGCATGCTTGCCGGCCTATATGGGTAATCTCTGGTCTTGCCCGACCGGCAATCCGCACGAGAAGGCTCACCAGCTAGCTTGCAAACTAGCTGGTGAGCCTTGCGAACTAGCTGGTGATAAATAGCTGGTAGCTGGTGAGGCGGTGAGCGACCCTATCAAACGGGTAGCCAACTTGGATGTAGGGACTTCAACGATCTATTGATTACATTTCCCGAGATTACCACAGCTCATAAACTAGAGCGCAGCGGTTCCCCTCTTCCGTACCCTAAATTGAATAAAGGATAAACATTTACACTTCAGCAACTACAGATACAAACGTACACTACACAAACCATACTGCACAGATTCCACCTAGATTGTTCACCCCACTGCCCGCACTGCCATCACCAGTACTGTAATTCTAACAAATGCTGTGGTTGTGCCCCTTTAACTCGTGGTCACAACTTCCAGGCCAAACCTCCTGGGAGGCTGCCACGCGCAGCACGGAACGCGTCTGCAAGCCATTCATAACGCGTCCGCTGTGCTCTACGACATATTTACAGAGATACAGAGACGGTCATGCCCACATTCACTTTTCGAATATACCCCCGCAGTGGCGTTTGCGAAAACAGGCGTTTTGTTTCGTAGCGAAACCACAGACCTGCGCTAACAGGAGAGTCTCGACTCCTGCCAACGCCTAGCCGTGCGTGGCTAGGCGTTGGAAGAAGTCGTTGGAACCTTTGAGCCATCCATCCCGGTGGAGGCAACACACTCTTTTGGCCTCGCGTTCACGTAGGCAGCCATCTTGTGCTGACCCACCCAGGATAAATCAGTAGTCACCTTTTCCTACATTTCTCTCCGTACATCTTCGTCTTTGTCTCTCAATTTTTATCTGTGCTGTCTATTTCTCCATTCTTTTTACTTATGTTTGTTCCTGGCAGAATGTGTTATTCCTCATTTTTGCAGTGTGTGTTCTTCCTCTTCCACATCCGGCTACAGCGGTGGCGTACAGCTGGCGTATGCAAGCCATTCCTTCATGTCTTGCAGCGTCCCCTCGTTGGGCTCAGTGATGGGTAGCTGCCACCGTTCCCGAAGACAATTCATAATTTGTGGCCAAATTTTTCAACCCTGCATTGAGCGTACCCAGAAGAGGGCATGGACTGAAGCAAGTTTTCCACTCTTCAAACTCAACAAAGACTACTTTCCACCAGCGAAACCTTTCAAAAATTTCCCCATTCCTAGTTTCAAAGTGCCTATTAGACATTCTTGAAACAGGTTACAAAGCAACGAAAATGGCCAACGGAGACCTACTCATTCAAGTCCGAGACAAGACACAATATGAATACTATTCAGCTTGAAATATTTAGGTGAGGTGTCACAGTATCAGCATATCGCTCGATGAACACTGTCCGAGGAGTTGGTCGGAGGATGACCTTGTTGATTTACAGATGCCAAACTTCTTGACAGCGAGAAAGAAGATAACGTATTCAATGTTAAGAGAATGAAGATGAAGAGAGATGACCAATATATTCCAACAAAACATATGAACTCTACTTTTGGCTCCTTATCATTCTTCCTGAAACACTTGCAACTGAGCTCACAAGCCTCCGTGTTGAACTATACATACTGAATCTCCGCCAGTGCTTTCATTGTGAGAGATGTGACCACGGCTTGCAAAGCTGTCATGGCCGGCAAACTTATGCACAATGTGGAGTTTCGAGACACACCTGGAACACCTGCGAAAAACCAGCACACTGAATAAACCGAGATGAAAATCATGCCACATACTCATGGTCGTGATTATTTTGCAAAAAAGAGATCAAGTTGAAGTTGAAGGAAAATATTTCGTTCAGAAAAGCAAGAAGGGTTTCACCGTTTTATGGACCAAGAACATATGCACTTGCAGCGCATCAGGGGGCAGTATCGCACCAGCTCACAGCACTCCTTCGTCCTACGCAGAGCGAGCCGTGGGATTTTATGCCTGCGCCCAAAGCAGCAGTAGTTTAGTGTACTCCACCTACTCACAAACAGAATTCGCAGACCCCAGGGTCGTCCGGTCTCAATGCCTCACCTCGCCAGGCGAGGTCTACACTTCAAACAACCAGCTCACACAAGTGGTCACTCAGTGCCTCCGAGGAGGCAATGGACAAGGCGGCACCCCTGGTGCCGACAGACTGGCAAGGCTCGTTGGAGCATACCAATAAAACAAAAAAGCATATAACGGAGTCCGGTGACGGTCCTGTTACGTGAATTCCACTTACCATCTCAACAGACAATCGCTTTTCGTAGGCACAGTAATACAAAAGTTTCATCATGAACACACAAAGTATAAAATAACACGTCAGGGGCCTTCTCCGGAACCTCAACGATGTCCAAGAACTTTTAAACAAACGCTCCCTAAAAGTGCTTCGTGTGCAATAAACACAATTAAAATCAAAACACACCAACGTTCTATGTAACTAGATTATTCTGCGAAACTACCGTGATAATGCTAAGACATCATTCAGTGGTGTAGCTATTGTAGTAAATCAAGAAATCGCATGCACACACTTAAAACTTCAAACGTTGCTTGATGTAGCGGCTGTTTGAGCTTCTCTTCTCGAGAAACTGATCACAATTTGCACTATATATATTCCTTCAAACAATCAGCTACAGACAAAGATTTGAAATCTTTGATTGATGAACTTCGCAAACCTTACCTTCTCCTTGGAGACTTAATTACACATAGAAGGCTATGAGGTGACTCTCGATGTGACACAGAAGGTTTACTAATTGAACAGTTTTTTCTCTCGCCGAGCGCGTGTCTCTTGAATTTAAGAGAACAAACATATTGTAATATCACTAACAATACCTATTTCTCGCTCCGCCGCGATGGTGTAGTGGCTTAGCTACTCGGCTGCTGACCCGCGGGTCGCGGGATTGAATCCCGGCGGTGGTGGCTGCATTTTTGATGGAGGCGAAAGTGTTGTGGGCCTGTGTGCTCAGATTTGGGTGTACGTTAAAGAACCTAAGGTGATCGAAATTTTCTGAGCCCACCAGTACGGCGTCTCTCACAATCATATTGTGGTTTTGAGACGTTAAAGTCAATATATCATCATTATCATACGTATTCTTCTCTAGACCTAAGCACAATAACTTCATCGCTTGCGCCTCTACTCCGATAGAAAGTATTCAGTACACCCTTAGGAAGTGACCAGTTTTTTCGTAGTTTTGATCAAATATACATCAACTGAATGTCCTTGAATGGTTCCCAAACGGCTCTTAAACAGCAAGAACTGGGAGCAATTTGATTCCATCACTCGTTCAGGTTGGACTGACACATGTACTTTAAGCATAGGTGCTGTTGTCGACAATTTCACAGCATTTTTTGTTGATGCCACAACAAAAGACATCTAACAAAGGAATAATCACTCTGGAAAACGAAGTTCACCGCGGTTTCAACTCCAAGCGCTTAAAAGTGCGCAAGCAGCAAAATGAAGCATGGTGGTTGTTTCCGAAGTCTCCGACTGCCGAGGATCTCGAAAATTTTAGAAAAATAAAGTCTGCAAGCAGGAGAATGCGCCGGCAAGCTAGGATGGAAAATTTGCGAAAACGTTTGTAAAGCACTAATTTGTGCACACACGAGTGCAAAGTTTGGAACATGGTAAGCAGTATAACAGGAAAAGAATCACGTTAACTTCCTCTAGTAAGTACACAAGTCGACAGCATGGAAGACCAGGCGAACTTTCTAGAACCCTATTTAGAGCAGTTGTCGAGCTCGTCACACTATTCTGAAGCCTTCCAACGATACAAAACAAAAATGCAAAAAGAGAAACTAGAGTGGAAATCCGCTAAACGTGAGGCATACAATGTACTATTTCGTTCGGCTGAGCTTCAGGCATCGCCATGTTGTTGCAATAAATCCGCTACCGAATCCAACCTAGTCGTATACGAAATGAAAAAAACATCTGCCCTCTGAAATGCTAAATGCCCTTCCTTCTCTGCATAACGCTGTTTGGGTTTTGCGGTGAGATCCCCACTGCCTGGAAAGAAGCCATTATTGCTCCAATTCTTAAATAGGCAAAGACCTATCCTTAGTTTCCAATAACAGGCGTATCACTTTGCCAATTGACGGTGCAAGGTCTTCGAAAAGATAATAAATATAAAAGTGATGCACTTTCCTGAAACAAACAGTCTACTTGAGCCACACGAGTGCGGGTTCAGAGAAACAAAAGCTACAACGCACAACCTTATCCGAGTCGAGGAACAAATCCATGACGTTCTTGTCCATAAACAATTTTTTGGTTCTATATTCCTCTACATGAAGAAAGCCCACGACACTACGTGGTGCTTTGGTATATTCAGACTCCTGTAACATTTAGGTGTGCGCGGCAGAAAGTTCTGTAGAATTGAACGTTATCTGTCCAGTTGGGCATTTCGTGTTAAAGTTGGCACTGTTCTGTCACAAACATTTGTGCAGAAGACCGGAGTGCCGCAAGGAGTTGTATTCAGTTGTACGCGTTTTGAAACCAAAATGCATTCTTTGCTCATGTCCATGCCACGAGATATGTTTTATTGCACGCATGTCGATTACGTGCAAATAAGCTTTAAATCGTGCAGCTTTCAATGCGTGAACGGCACGTTCAGTTGGCTTTGAAGAAGCTTTTTAAATGGACACATGATAATAGGCTTAAACTGAAGTCACAAAGAAGCACCTTTGTCTTATTCTCCGGAAAGAAAGGCTTTCATGCTGATCGGAGCTTTCGCATGCCTTGTTGATGTCTACCTGTTAAAAGTGAGCGTAAGATTTTACGCTTTATCTTAGGCAGCAAGCTAACCTTCATACCACAGATTACGTACCTAAAACACAAGTGCTTCAGAACGATAAATATGTGAAATAATTGTCACGCACTTCAAGAAGTAGTCACAAAAAGTGTCTCTTGAATCTCTAAAAAACCTGATACCCTCGTGCCTGTATTGCGGAGCAATAATATACGACTCTGCAGCACCAACTGCACTAAAGATGCTCGGCCCTGTTCAACATGTTGGGATTCGCCTTACTACAGTTTCTTTTCGGTCTCGCGCCGTTGAAAGTCTGTACGTTGACTAGAACAACTGGTCACTACATCTCTAGAAATCCTACCTATCTATTCTATACTTACTCCAAACAAACGCAAACAACGACCACCTAGTACACTCCAACATCAATGAATTGTCTGGTCCTGTTCTACTTGAAAACCTTCCGGGCACGAGACAGACCTAAGCATTTCATAAGAGGAGTCTAGCCGACAAAATGAATGAGCCACTTAGTGAACACCGTTTGGCTGCTCCCGTTGTATATGTCCCGCTATGGCAGTGGCACCTCACTGATTGCTATAGGTATTTTTCTAAAGTTACTAAAATCGTGCCTATTGCACATATTTATACACACTTCCTGGTACTCTAGCATGAACATTATTGTCTGGGATTTTTTACCGATGCCTCAAAGACACGCACCACTGTGTCCTACGCAGCGGTTCGTTCTTTGTTTTCAGGATTAGGTGTTCTAGATGACATTTCAGGTTTAGATGTTCCAAGTTTCAGGTTTAGGTGTTCTAGGTGTTTAGGTGTTCTAGGTGACATATTTGCAGGCCTCCCCGCAGCGTGAGTTCTCTGACAAGAGGTCGCTGCTGTGATGGCTACACTGAACAAAGAACAAAGGACATTTATATACACCCATTCCACGTCATTGAACTAATTTCAAGTATTTCTGCGTTTTCTTTTCGTCTTAGCTCAAGAAATTTTAAGGCCCCAATTCAAGCACTTATCATAACCAATGTTCACATCTGTATTCACGTGACCTGGCGCTCTTTTGCCAATGAATGGCCCTTGCGCCACAAACCAACTAACATCGTTATCAACTTCGCACATATGCGCGCCATAAGTGCATTTCAAGGTGGCAGGGGCAGTCAGCCTCATCTTTTTCATCAATCGTGCCGCAATTCATGTTGCAATTGTTCATAATATTTGAAAAATAAGAAGGAATTCTCAGCACAGCGAGCCATCTCGTGTGGCTGTAATTTCGGGTATAGCGAACCACCTGTTATAGGGCATTAGCTTAATTCTGGTTTACTGAGGATTGGGAGTGAAAGAGAGGGGCTATATTTTGTGCAGGGAAGCAGTTCCATCATTTTTTCATGATAGATTGTGTGGCATATTCAGGATGATGTCAACAACATAAGCACGGCTCTGAAAAGTTTTCTCGGTATCCTCACAGCTCCGCTGTGTAGTTCAAATAGTTTCAACAAGCCCGGCAAGCTTCTCTTTAGGCATGTGTAGGTACGACTTGTGGCGTTCTTTCTCCTTCAGTGCTGCTGTAGAGGCAGTGAAAGTATTTACAATTACTTGCTTTAGTGTTTTTATTGCCAAATATAGGCAATATTAGCAGACCGCACACGGCAAGCAATAGTTATCTCATTGAGCTTTTGCACGTTTAGGCAGTCGTTTTCACCTGCTGCCTGTGAGAAATTTCCTAAAAGTCGTTCGAGAGATAGCAGGAGAGAGAGAGATTGAGAGATGAAAAGCAGGGAGGTTAACCAAGCTTGGTTCAGTTGGCTAACTACATTTGGAGTGGGATAAAGGGGGAATAATAGAAAAGAAAGAGATATAAATTAAGATAAGTAAAAAAGTGATGGATCAGCTTGAGACTACATAGCATGGTCTCAACGCTGTTCTTTTAAAAGCGCTCGTGAAGTCTGGCGGTCCTTAAAAAGCACAAGAGGACTTTCGTGGCTTTGCGCGTATGGAAGGTTCCAGGATCTTCTTTTCTGTAAGCGGTCGTGAATCCAGCTGACGGAGCTTGTCTTCTCTAATAGATCGTTCAGACTGGTACTCTGGGCAGCGGCATAGAATAAGCCCAAGCGTCCCCTCGCAGGCGCTTATGTTGCATGCTGAACTGCTCGCAATTCCGAGGAGACAAGAATGCGCATTCGTAAATGCCACGCCCAACCTCATGCGACACAGCAAAGTTTCATTGCGTAGTGGGAGCCCGGATGGCAAACAAAGTTGCATCTTTGGGTCGATCGAATACAGGCCCGCATTGGTTAAAGCCGGCGTATTCCATCGTAGGATAGTTATACGGCGAGCAAGTGATTGTAGACGCCTGCAGTATCCGTTCTCGAAATTGGTATAGGGGTACGCAGGTCTTGGTCATGAGCTGTCACACATGTCCCGTTTATTAGGGAGGAGATCGCCGGGCTAATTCCAAGAGCCGAAGTATCGGCCCCGCGAACCGCACCACGAAAGCGTGGACAATTTAGAAGTGGTCCTTATTGGCGCGCAAGCAGACGCCGGCTGTGGCCCAAAGAACAAGTCAGAGCCGAGAGTTGATAAACAAACAAAATTATATTCTCAATAATGGCAGATCAGAAAAACAATACACAAATATACTCACTTCACAATAGCTGAGTACAATATGTCACCAATCAATCAACACACTACACAGTACAATTACCCACCCTCGAACAACGGACACAGCCAACAGTACACACTACAAAGCAGTCGCATGCATTGAACAACCAAGACCCTTAAAGACTAAAGAGATTAGAAAACCTATTCAGTCCAAGGTCCTTGGAACCAAAGTCTGAATGATACTCTTCCGAGAATCACTCACTCAAAGTCCAGCATTGTTGCCGTTCCGCTGTCCCGAAGTTTCTCTTCCAGGAAACCTCGCGTCTTCAATTGGCCACTCTCCAAGCTTCAAACTTCTTCGCCGGAAACACGTCGGCTTCACACACGCAGCTGTTGCCACGCGTCTTCGCTCAATAGCGGTAAACACACGCTCTTGCCTGTAGCTCGAGCCTTCACCCCACAGGTGGAAATCCTCTTCTTCTCCCGTTTTGTCTCTACAGAAAAAACCTTCGCCGACTACTCGGCGGAATCCCTACGCGCTCTGGCGCTAACTTCCGTCTCCTCCTGATCTCCCGTCTCCGCTGCTCGGTTAAATACCTTCCGCACGACATTCCAGAGAGTTCTCGTCATTTCGTCGGCGCGATACGCAGCGAAGGCTGGGAAGAGGCGAGACGGTTTGACTGCCCTCCGCGTCGGATGACTCAACTCGGTCTGACCACGCCTATTTCGTTCTAGAACTTTCGCGGTCTATCTTGGCCGCCGATGTGGGGTGAGGAGGTTCGTCGGCGAAGCCACGCTTCCAAGGGGAAAGCGCGCGCCCGGGGAGCCTTGGATGTTTGTTTTCTCTTTTTTTTTCTTTTGACCTCCCGGCGTCCCTTCCGCGCGTTAACGCAAGAATTTGGCGGCGCGCCCATTTTTAGCGCTCGTTCTGTGACACTGCCCCCCACTTTAAGAATATTATCTCATATTATTCAGAACCACACAAACGAGCGCGAACAGTCCCTACACACTCAAAGACTGTAACACAAACCATCGCTCATGACACTTCACATTCGCAATAGATCGCTCAATACAATCATACATTGTAGTTCAATTCCACAACACATGAAATATAGACACAGGTACATGACTACAACACTTCATCACTCATTCCAAACAATACAAACGTACAAAGTTCTCTCATTACAACAATTATACAACACTATACATCACACCACAGCACAGACACTTCGACGCTTGTGACACAGGATAACACAACATTAACACAACGTATGGCACTCAGCACTGCCAAACACATTCTTATTCGACTTCAGCACTTATCCTGTGTATTTCGAGCTGCGCTTGCGCCCTTTCTTGCGGTGCTCGCTTGATTTCTTCTTGTTTTTCCTTGTTCTTTTTCGGCGAGCCTTTTCCAACGACGACATCTGAGGCGGCGTCTCAGCCATCGTTGTCACTTCCGACACCGTTAACAGGTCATAACATTCAACGGGTCCTGTCGGTTTATTTACCGGCTTGTTCATGTCACGGCATTGGGCTTGGCTGGCCGACTCCGTCACCTTTACTCTGTCGGTCGGTTGGGGTCGTGTCGACGTACGTCCAGCTGCCCAGCACGTGAACTCATTCAACTCGATCGTCTTCTCATTCGCTGTCTCTTGCGCCGCGGCTTCACCTTGGGCTCGAGTGATGTCTGTCACGGGATGCTCCTCCACTGTATCTCGCGGTCGCTGGGTTGTCGAGGGCTCTATCTTCGGGTCTTCCCCCAAACATTCTGGATCATTCGGCCCTCGCGCCCCGTCGATGTTTCCAATGACAAGGTCATACAGGGGGTCATCATGCATAAAGCAGTAACCTTCCCGCTGAAGTACGGGGTTTCAACCTCAATTTCTGCTTCGGGAAGCATCCGAACCGTACGGTCAATCAGGCAAACCGGTTTCGTTCTGCCTGTCAACTGACTTTCCCGTACCAAATTTCTCCGCACGATAACCGTGGAGCTACCGGTGTCTCTTAGAACCGTAATCTTCTTGCCCGCAACCTTTCCAGGCAGCGTTGGGATTCGCTTCGTAACACCGGCTGACTGTTTTGACATTACAGCACGCACAATAGGAATTTTTCCCCATTTTTCAATTCTACGAATCCATCGGTGACGGCATTATCACCGGATTTCGGTGCCGCTTGCACACAGGATACCTGGTGAGTTTGACTCGCTCCGTTTCGACATGCATCTGCTTTGTGCCCAGTCTGACCACACTTAAAACATTTTACTGCCGTAGGGCTCGTAAAGATCGTTCGACAGTTTTTCGCGCGATGACCCACTCGGTTGCACAGAAAACATCGCGGAATGCTCTCTGGTGCACGCTTCTTTTCTTCGGGAGCCAATTTCTTCGAATCATCGGGACAATCTTTCTTGACCTTGGCCAAATTAGTTCCACCTTGCGCTTCCAAGAATTGATCAGTCAATTCAAGCATTCCTTCAATTGACTCAGCCTTCCTCTCTTTCAAGTACAGCGACAGGCTTTGGTGGCAACTAGTAAGAAATTGTTCTCTAATTAGGAGCTCTCTAAGTTCATCGTACTCCTGCACTGTCCCTGAAAGTTCAATCCATCTGTCGAAATAATGGCAAAGTCGGGCGGCATACTGCGTAGCCCTCTCACCATCAGCTGGTTTTTATGTCCGAAATCTGTCCCAGATTCCTTCCACAGTAAATCTAAGTCGCTTCAGCAAAGCAGCTTTCACCTTTGCGTAGTTGGCTGCATCGGTCGGCGTCAGCCTGCCGTACACACTGAGCGCTTCCCCACTCAAGCAAGTACTCAAAGCAGTTGCCCATTGATGTTCCGGTCAATTCTAGCTTCCTTGCAATGGTCTCGAATCTGTGGAGGTACGCGTCAAGGTCGTCCTTCCTTTCATCAAATGCTACGAGCAGCTTGCTTGGGTTCAAGCGGAATCCGTGGTCCTCTCGTTCGCTGCTTTCAACTCTAGCTTGGACGGGAGTTTCACTTCGCTGTTGCAAACGGAGCCGCTCGAGTTCCATCTCGTGCTGCCGCTGCCGTTCTCTTTCCTCTCTTTCTGCTTTCAGCTGTCGCTCCTTTGCCTCTCTTTCTTCTCTCGCCCTCTCAGCGGCCAGCTTTTCTCTCTCCAACTCTAACTTCAATTGTTGCTCTCTTTCTTCCTTCGCCCTTTCAGCGGCCAACCTATCTCGTTCCAACTCAGCTGCTTTTTCTTCTTTGGCTCTCTCTTTTTCTTCTTTTTCCTTCTGGGTGACCCACTTCCGTAGTTCGGCGCCGGAGAGACCCATCTTCTCACCAAGCGCAACTAACTTTTCGAGATCCATTGTGTCTCGCAACTCGCAAATAAAACCATGCCGCGTGCAAAAAGTATCTGCCTAAATCGGTCTATCGGAACACTCCCATGTACTCGTTAACGAGAACACTGAACAACACACAAAATCGTTCCGATAGCACTATCAACAACTCGAGGCTCTTTCTCACTACTTTGGACACACTGTGCACCAAAAGGTCCTGTTTCGCGGAAGCCAGATTAATTGCCACACCGGTCCCGTTAATTAGAGAGGCGATCGCCGAGCTAATTCCAAGAGCCGAAGTATCGGCCCCCCGAACCGCACCACGAAAGCGTGGACAATTTAGAAGTGGTCCTTATTGGCGCGCCAGCAGACGCCGGCTGTGGCCCAAAGAACAAGTCAGAGCCGAGAGTTGATAAACAAACAAAATTATATTCTAAATAATGGCAGATAAGAAAAACAATACACAAATATACTCACTCCACAATAGCTGAGTACAATATGTCACCAATCAATCAACACACTACACAGTACAATTAGCCACACTCGAACAACGGACAAAGACAACAGTACACACTACAATGCAGGCGCATGCATTGAACAACCAAGACCCTTAAAGACTAAAGAGATTAGAAAACCTATTCAGTCCAAAGTCCTTGGAACCAAAGTCTGAATGATACTCTTCCGAGAATCACTCACTCAAAGTCCAGCGTTGTTGCCGTTCCGCTGTCCCGAAGTTTCTCTTCCAGGAAACCTCGCGTCTTCAATTGGCCACTCTCCAAGCTTCAAACTTCTTCGCCGGAAACACGTCGGCTTCACACACGCAGCTGTTGCCACGCGTCTTCGCTCAATAGCGGTAAACACACGCTCTTGCCTGTAGCTCGAGCCTTCACCCCTCAGGTGGAAATCCTCTTCTTCTCCCGCTTTGTCTCTGCGGAAAAAACCTTCGCCGACTACTCGGCGGAATCCCTACGCGCTCTGGCGCTAACTTCCGTCTCCTCCTGATCTCCCGTCTCCGCTGCTCGGTTAAATACCTTCCGCACGACATTCCAGAGAGTTCTCGTCATTTCGTCGGCGCGATACGCAGCGAAGGCTGGGGAGAGGCGAGGCGGTTTGACTGCCCTCCGCGTCGGATGACTCAACTCGGTCTGACCACGCCTATTTCGTTCTAGAACTTTCGCGGCCTATCTCGGCCGCCGATGTGGGGTGAGGAGGTTCGTCAGCGAAGCCACGCTTCCAAGGGGAGAGCGCGCGCCCGGGGAGCCTTGGATGTTTGTTTTCTCTTTTTTTTTCTTTTGACCTCCCGGCGTCCCTTCCGCGCGTTACCGCAAAAATTTGGCGGCGCGCCCATTTTTAGCGCTCGTTCTGTGACATGAGCCAATCGAGCAGCTTCATACACGCAGTCAGTGCCGACAATTCCGAATTCTCATGGAAACCATTGAAATACAATATCGTGACCTTCCTCGAGTGTTTCGTGGCGGTCGCGCCTTATCTGATATACTGATTGTTCATGTAACCTGTGCTTTATAGCGAACCATAGTGTCTTTAAGGATGACCTCGAGTCGCAAAAGGTGGCCGATTGAATAGGTTGCTGCCAAAAAATGTACTTTACTGCACCTTGAAGTGCTGCGAGTTCTGATGCTGTCGACGTCATGGTGTGAGAGAACTAGTTTCGAAGCAACACATTACCATAAGGAACAACGAATGCTCCTGTGGAGCTGTGGGAATTAGTGGAGCCATCGGTGTAATTATCTATGCGGTCGAGGTATAGTTCGTCCAACAGGCGCAAAGTCAATTGCTTCAGGGCTAGCAGTGCCATGACTGCCTTCTTAACGACTGCAGGAACCGTTGAGTGCACGTCAGGCTGACGAAGACTCCATAACGCAGATGCTGGACGCATCGCAAGTTCGAAGCCAGGCAGTAATATGTCCTGGTTTTTCATCACAATACCGCAGAACGAAGCATGGGGCCTCCGCGCTGTCAAACACGCTAAATGAGGTGACGGAAGTTGTGATAAATGCCAAATGTGTGCTCTCAGCGTCTCGACAAAAACATACGTTGTGACCGGCTTCTCCTGTGCGATAACAATAGTTGCCACTGTCGAGGAGCATCTTGGAAGGCCAACACATGTCCGAAGTGCTTGGGCTTGTACGCTCTGTAGTCAACGAATGTCAGTCTTGCACGTTTGGGACAGGGCAGGAAGGCTGTACCTGAGAAATCCGAGAAAGAGGGCTGTAAAAAGCTGCAGCATGGAGTGCACGCAGAGCCCCATGATTTTCCGGCAATGAACTTGAATACATTCTCAATGCCAATGAGCTTTTTCTTCAGGTATGTGGCATGTGGGCTTCAGGTTAGGTCACTATGTACAATGATACCTAAGAATCTACGACTCATCTTATATGCAATTGATTCGCATCGATGCACAATGAGTAGAAAAACATCAGTTTCGTCAAAACTCAGCATCAACATCGTCGAAACTCAGCCGTAGAATCAGGACAGATGTTATAATGTTCCAGGTACCATACCATGCGGGTCAGCAGCATCCTCTCCAACACGTTGCTGACGCAGCTTTTGAATCAGGCAGCAAAAACTTTCTTGGAGGGGCATTCACTAACCAGACTTTGTGTTAGGCCTACCGTTGATGAAGTCGGTACAAGAATGGCTTTTGCTGTCAATGCAGTCATGAACAATTCTTTGGCGACTGCACAGAGTTTACATCACGTTCTAGTCTTCTAATCTTTGTAGACTGAGTTCTAGTCACGTTCTAGTCTTCTAAACTGAGTAGACGCTGCTTCAATGGCCAATTCAGTTGGCAGCTAAATAAACAGAAAGCACCCCGGCAGAAGTACGCCTTCTGGTTTCCTAACATCGTCTGCTGAAAGTTGGGCGTCAATGTCTATATTTTTTTTAATTTACACTAAGTTCTATTCACTTTCAACTGTTGTGCTATCAATATCAACTTCAATGCCACGAAAAAATGCTCCAAGCGTTTTACATTATGTACCTTCTTTGCAGTTACATGTGGTTTAGAGAGTACCCTTTTTCACTCAACTTATCGCAAGTTTTTCGTTAAAATCCAAGATTTATTCACTGTAATAGCAATGCAGTTTCTAGCAGTTTTTTATTCAGAATAAACTCGCTACGTCGTTTTCGCGATGGAATCATAGGTAGATCGCTTACTGTAGAATGAGCCGCGCTTTTAACCAGGGCTTCCATTCGTTGCAGTTTAAGTGTGCCACTTGCTCGGGCTTTTTTATGTGACCCTCCAAAAATTGCATGAGCGCCTTTTCGATGCGTTTTGTGAGCACGCAGCCTGCCGTATAAGGCTTTGGATGAACAGCGTTGTATGTCGCAAGCATTAGGAAGTGATGAACAATTTTTTGTGCAATCTGAGTATGTCAACAGCAGCAGAATATAATTTATTCTTCGTCGCAGGGTCACCAATGCACAAGGCGCTTTCATGCCACGTAGAGATGTGTAAGCTTGGGCACAAAGGTCTCGATTTTCGACGGAGACTAACACGTTTTAATTCTACTCTGGCTTCTTTGAAATGTTGGGTCGTAGTTATACAGACTGGCGGTATAATATATAAAATGCGGCAAGCAAGTCTAATTATTTGAGACGCATTTGAGGACACCGTGAACGTCGAACACAATTACGCTCACCCCTGCTAGAAAGCGCATTGCATTTGAGCAGCGCTACACACGTTGCTAGCTCAAAACTCTTCAGCATCACTTATCCTTCGCAGACCCAATTGGGGTTACAAATCTAGAAGTTGGACAGTAGGGGAAGCAAAAAATGCAGCAAATGAGGTCACAGCGCCCGAGCACGCCATCTAGAAAAAGAGAATGCTTGTTAAGGCATAGCGCAAAAAAGTCACAATTTGAACTTGGAAGAGAAAAGCGTATACCATTATTATTGCTATGATAATAGGAGCTACCATGTTAACATATATTTTAGCAGAAAAGGATTGCGCTCAGTCAGAACATTGTTTGGTGAAATGTTTCATTCCGCAATGGCCAAGGGCGAATATTTTTGAAGAAAGACGTTAAGCCGTGCAACCCATGAATGCGGCAGGAGTTTAAGTAATGGTCAGATGTAAAAGTTTTGGTCTAGAGACGTTTGCCAAACAAGAGCGGAACGTGACACAACAGGCGATTGAAAAGGC
Source organism: Rhipicephalus annulatus (assembly GCA_013436015.1). Classification (NCBI taxonomy): domain Eukaryota; kingdom Metazoa; phylum Arthropoda; class Arachnida; order Ixodida; family Ixodidae; genus Rhipicephalus; species Rhipicephalus annulatus. Next base: position 835,767 of record WOVY01000169.1, on the reverse strand, counting down.
ACAGTATAGCAATCTTCTGAAAACTAACGAATGACTGAAGTCCTAGCGATGTTTCAATGACCCTGATGTTTTCATCGCAGCCGTACCTGGAAGAGATCAATCTGGCCGCATGGTAGTGTATTCACTCTGAATTGGTAATGTGGTAAGCTAGATGTGGGCTCCACATTGCACAAGAACATTGAAACTAACTTCAAAAGGAAGTTTTGTAAGCCAGGCCTCGTGTGATCAGGTACGTAAGGAGGGAGATCATCTGCAACACGTAACCAATTGTTTTTTTTTATCAGCAGCAAATTCTGTGAAAGTGATCACACCATGTAACCTGCTGCTACTTATGATACTGTCATAACGATAAGAATCAGCAGAGAATAAATCTATCAACTTCAGACGGTCTGTGTAAACATTGTTTCAGTGCATCAAGGCCATTGCATCACGTTGCATCCATGTTGTTCAGCTGCATTAGTCAGTTTCCGTACCAGCATTCGGTTTCATTTAGGTAGTTTTTTTTTTAGAATCATGGCGTCAGTTTTATATGTAATGTGACCTTAAAAAGAACAGCCACTTGCCAAAATAGATTGTAAAATGAAGATCGCTTACGAATATTCCAAAAAAGAGTGCAACAAAAATGGAATACTATGGTGCTGGGGAAATGCATATAGTAGTGTCCGAACAATGATTAAGGACAATGGTTTATGCGAGGTGACTTGTCGGAAAGCAACTAATTGATGACAACTCAGCCACCTCCGGCTGGAGGCATATTAAGAGAGCTAGAACATTTCGAAGGATGTAGAATTTCCCTGGCTTAGACAGGTGGCCGACTTGCTATTCTGTGTAGGCAAGGAGCCTGGGGACGAAAAGAACGAGGGAAAAAAATCACCAAATTTAATAGAATGAAAAATGCTCAAATAGGTGAAAAAATACGTAAATAAAGATCTGCCTGACTATTATGAATCTTTGAGCAGGACATGCGCTAAAAGCGTCTTTCTTGTGTGCACTAAAAGTGCAACTATTAATTGTTGAGCTGACGAATACTATAAAAATATATAATTATTACTTTCAATGAATGTCTTTGTCGCGTGAAGCAGGCTACAAGGCCCAATACACAGTGAAATTCGAAGGTTTTTTGTTAAAGCACGCATTATTAATGAGCGCACGCTCATCAAGATACGCTTGGCACTCATAGCAACTTATGTCTCGCAATTTTAGGCGAGCAGCTGTTATTTCTATATGGACTTGCCGCCTCATGAAATTTCGTGAGCTATTTTCACAGACATTGTTTTACAATGGTGCAGTGTTTTCAGCTGTATAATAACTATGAATGGACGCATTCTTCTGAGGTGTGAGTCGATTGAGTGGAGTAATGAAAAACGTATTGATGTGTTACAATGTTCGAAGGTATCTTCTTTTTTTTCAGGAACAAGTCCTTTAGCCACAATATTTCGCTTATACCTTTGGCATTGAATAACTGCTGCTACTACAGTTCAGAATCAAAATCAGATATTTTGTTTAAAAAATTGGGTAAACTTACTGGCATTTAGTTTTCAGAAGTGGTACTATAGTCAAGAGATTGTGTGGCACCTCTTGTACAAAAGCAATTATGGTAGTTAACACCTTTTAGCAACAATTTCGAAAGGTACCTTTCAAGCGAAAAATAACACAGCAGAAAAATGTACAAGTGATTGCATCAAAGCTTAAATCATAAGACACGCGGTGCGATTTGACATTAACGTACAGTTAGAAACACCCTCACCAGGAGTGGTCGAGAAGCGTGGCTATGCTCGCCACGTGCTCGATGACGACGCCACCTAACGTGAGGTTACGTAACGACTTCATCACATGACATTGCCGCTTGCTCAATTATGCAGACAGTGCGCATCTAGATGAGGTGCGAAAAGCTCGCAGTGCATCTGATTTCAGAGAACATACACAATCAAGATAGGTACGTGAAGCTTCCAGAATTAGAGGGGGAGGGGGCTGTATAAATACGTGATCTGATAAGTCGGGCAAGAAAACAGCTTTCGCCTTCGAGCTGTCTTTGGTAAAAGCATAGCAATGGCACAAATTTTGGCGTACTATGAATACTACCGCTCATTTTCAGTCCTTCAAAAAAGAGTACTACATGTCTCATAGGATAATGTAACGGTGAGTTACTGCTGGCTTCACCACTAGCCAGTGAATGCAAAAAAAAACATGAAGTGTAGGATAACGTAGGTATGGTACTTTTTCGTTGATTAAAATTTTCTTTCTTGCGGCATGGTAAGTCAAAAGCATCAACTTGTCCAAATGTAGAAAAAAATGGCGCTCGTAACCTTATTCATTCTCTCGCTGCTTGGTTCATGCATGCATGATGCGCTGGAAAATTCTTTTTGCGTCACTCCTGCAACTTTTTAAAGGCGCGTGTCCAGCTTTCATGTGCAAGAAGTGCGTCCAGCATACATAAAAGTATATGAAGCGACTGGCCTGCATAGTAAAGACATTTCGTTTGCTACAGGAAATTACACGCATTTTGATGGTTTTGCGGGTGGTTGGATAGTGCGTGAAAGAAGGGGAGCATGACTTTGCGAAGTTAAATATTCTGCATGCCTAAAGCGGCGACCGTGTACGGCAAAGCTCATAGACACAGTCTGAATTTTCCGGTAAATAGTTGAGTGGTTCACTCTGAATGTTCGTTCAGATATTCCCATAGTTCCATGAAGGAACCAGGCCGTAGGCATAAATACTTTTTGGAGGGGAGGTATGGGTACGTCCTGGATATTAAGTGAGGGCTGGAAACGCAGATGTGGTCGTATGTTATTCTCTGTTCTGCACGCCATGGCAAAAGAAATATTTATTAGGAGAGGGCTGGGGTCACACATGCCTTGTGTGCCATCCTCTGGCTACGCCACTGGAAGGCAGCTGTTCATTTTAGACTCCATGAACGATGCTTGTTTTTTTGTTTTCCCGCAGTACTGCTGACAACTACATAACCAGAAAACACTCGTCTTATATAGTGACCGTTAAAACTTCAAACGGTGAGGAACATTTCTTGATTATGTATATATGCGTTCGTGAAGACGTTCTTGTTGCCATCCAGTACACCATGTAGCGTAACAAAAGTAGTGTCCAATGTGGTATTCTAGCTCTCTCTAAATTTTTGTAGTTGCAGACAGACGGAAAAGCTAAAATATTGTGCATGGCGTTTTGCAACAGTCTGTGCTCTCTTCTTTCTTGTCAGGTCTTTTTTTACATGCGAAGCATTTCTTAGCGAATTTTGCTGACATCTATCCATCTATCTATCTATCTATCTATCTATCTATCTATCTATCTATCTATCTATCTATCTATCTATCTATCTATCTATCTATCTATCTATCTGTCTATCTATCTATCTATTTATCTATCTATCTATTTATCTATCTATCTATCTATCTATCTATCTATCTTGCCGCCTGCGACGTTCAGCTCTCCTGACAGCATCAGTAGTGGTATCAATACCAAACTTGGTATGGCATAACATGACTGTATGAAGAACATATTTCACTAGTCATAACATGAAACTCAAGAGATGAATGGCATGAATATGATGATTTACAATTTGTGGTCTTGCACCTCTCCTGGGCGTTTCGCTAGCGTCACATATAACAAATTTGGTATTACGGGACGTGAATGGATGACGAAGGTATGATTTTGGTGCAAACATGATAAACATGAGATGCGAAATTGTAACAAAAATACTACATGCTACACCTATGATGTGCTCGTGACCGGTATGTATCTAATGTATCTAAGTATTTGAGATAAATTACAGATAACGCCATCGTCTCCATACATAAAGTTTAATTTGAGTAACACCAATAATTTATTCTTCATCATTTGAACAAATATTAAACAAAAGCGCACCAAGCACAAAACATTGAGGCCTATTTTTGATGTAATATGTACGTTAGATGAGATCACGTAGTTAAACATCACAAATTTAAGTGTTACAGCAGCGAATCTGCTATCCAATCAACCATGTGAAGCTTCTTTCTTTGGCTTTGTTCTTCACTGCACCCCTCTACACTCTCTTCAATGCAGTTTTTACAGGCTGCATCGCTTCGACATTTATGTCTTTATAATTCACATGTGAAACATGTGAGCACTAAGCATTGTGCTTATGAGGATTTTCAGCTTGTAGGTTGCATTCTGTTATTTGCACTTGTGCAATCAGTCTCTAAGTGCAGTGAAATTACAAGTTCATCGCATGTGATAATAATCATGCCAGGCGCGAAGAAGAACGGGAAGCGGGGCCAGGAGTGTAGTCAGGGGGTGGTACACTGGACACGTGGCCCCCCCTCCGCCACTCGAAAATTTTGGTGTCCATGGTATAGAGAGCGAACAATGGTCATTTTATTAGCCCCCGCCCCGAAAAAATTTCTGGCTACGCGCCTGGCGTGAGCGAACGCGTGGCAAAGCAGGGTAGAATACAATGCAAATCAATATCTGTCATATACAGATCATTTGAGAGTAGATTTCTTAAGCACGTCACGGGAATCATCGTTCTGGCATCATAAATAAGATAACTAGAAATGCCTGGAGAGGCTAACGCGCTCAACTGTGTATTTTCAGAAGCTGTTTTAGTTCTTTTATATAGACAGGGCATGCAAACACGGACACAAGAGAGCAGTCAAAATACCACAAATGCCACTCTAAAAATTCTTAAAGCTTCAGTAAACTTGATAAAGTGATGCAATTTGTGCAACATTTCTCGCTTGTGTTAAAATAAGATAAACGGTGGCACCCGCAATCATTACGAGGCGTTGGCGGCGTGAACGGCGTGAGCGAAAAGTGGCGTCGGTGGCTGTGCAGCACGGCAGCGCACAGCTCTAACTCCGATATTCTTGAGAACGACTGGTTGCCCTGTGCTTTGGCCTCGCGCGACCTAGCAAGAACTACCTACTTTATTGCGATAGCAGTTATGTGGACACTCTCGACTGGATTTTGCCGCAGTGGTCAGCGTGGACACTAGCGTCGCCGTCACTCACCGTATATGTATATGTATCTACTGTACTGGTGAACATCGACGCCAGCTTCATGACAGTGAAAAGAAAAGATGACGACTTTCCTGTGGTACGCTCTTTTTTTGCTTTATTGTCTGTTTATAGGCGCGTACGTGAAACCACAAGCACAACAGCTGAAACAAGCAGTAACAATCCGACACAAACTCAAATTACCAAAGTGCTGCCAAAGGCTCCACCCTCGACAACCACTTAGATAAAATCTCCTAAGTTTTCTGCAGTTCAACAAAGTTGGCTATAAATTCACGGAAATACATTTATGCAGGCCGTGCAACCTGAACGCAATGAAAACTCGCCAAACGGGCCCACCATATACAGTGAAGTCCACACAGCATAATCAAATCAAAAGGCATTTCCTCTTCCTCCACTACTGGCAAAATCTCATACCATATGAATTCATAGGTAAATCTTTCTTTACGTCCTTTGAAGTACATGCCAAAAATATGCTCCCTCTCAACAATGTAAAAAAAAACATGGTCTATAGTTTCCGGTTTTTCATAGATAAGGCAGTTTTTCCCCCAAGGTGAGTAAAAACCCAGGTCGGCTTCAAATGTCCTGACAGATATAATACCTGTGTGCTGCTTGAAAAAGAAGGACTTCAAGGTAGGAGCCACTTGTTTTTTGTGCTGGAGCTGTCTTGATTGCCTGGCGAATCTCTTGCTGGAACTCCTCCGAAGAACTTGCTTTTTACACTATATATATATATATATATATATAAAACGCAAATAAGGATGAGTTCTAGAAAAACACTCCTGTGCGCGAAATCGAACTTGGCACCGCTGGAACGTGAGTGTGAGGCGTTACCTACTGAGCCATAGAGCAGCACGTTAATACGGCAAGTAATTTATACCTACCAGTTACCACTGGTGGCAGGTATCTCGGGGGGGGGGGGGGGACTATCGTATTTTCAGCATCACAAGCCAGATGGCACAATGAGCGCGCGTCGCCAGATCGTCACGACGTGGCGACGCAAGCTCTTACCACCCACGCGTACTTTGCTTCACGGAGAGGAGGGGGTGGACCTATAGTCACTGGACGCTCATTCGCGCGCCCTTATTTTGTGGTGGGGAAAAGTGCACGTCTTGGTTGGCTTTTGGCTTTCACTTGAACAATTATGGTGTCCTTACCAAGCGTGCAATAGTCACTGCAATTGTTGAACAGTCTCCGTTCGCGAAGCTTGTGCTCTTTTTAGACACAGCGAAGTAGCAACAGAGACTGTTATGCATGTTCATCTGTACGTGTGAGTACGTTTCGTGCGTTATTTGGGAGTCAGAAACACGGAGCATGTTTTGATCGGCTTTCCATTCTGCGCGTGAACGACTGAAATGTTGCTATCGAGTTCATCGCTTTGCTTTGCGCCAACGTTATGACTTTCTTAGATACGAAGCAGCTCTTTGACTCGCTTCTGTAACGCCGTACTTCAGTCCGCACCGCTTCACTCACCGCAGATGTTCGAGCAGTGCCAAGTTGCTCATGCCCTCATAGCAGCGCCAGTTGACTTCTTTCCCTTGCCTGCTGCGTGCTTCCCGCGTGTCAGCTCTGCCAGTCCTCTTTTGTAATACACCACCCTCCCCAACACCCATGTCTTTCACTCACCTTTAATTCCTTCCTTACCTTTGTCGCCCTTAACCCCCAGGTGTCATGGTTGTGGTGTCCTCGCCTGAGAGACAGCTACTGCGTCATTTAACCCCACTGTTCACCCTCCTTGAATTCAAGAATCTATCATCGCACTCACTTCACCCTCTGCACCGCTTGCAATTCCCGAACCCACTTTTCAAGTGGGGCATCATCTAACCTGGCACTGCACCGTGCTCCCACCAGGCTGCAGAAACTAGGTGCCTTTCTTCTTTTCTAACCACTACCACCACCATCATCTCACCCGCGCCACCTGTCCCCATCTGTCGGCGAGAAGGCGCGAGCCGGTAGGTGCGCGCTATGCGCGTGCCTCGAGAATCTCGCGGCGCCAACAATGTGGATAGCGTGCCGCTGCTTGCCGCGCGATCGTGCCGATGGGCAGGACGCAGACGCCGCACGCTTCCCGCTGGCGTGCTCGTACCTTTCCAGGCTGTCACCGGCATCGCGAGCATTAGAAAAGCTGAGTGCGTTTTCGAATTGTGGCGTAAACATCGACGAAGCGCCTGCCAGGAAAGCCTAACGCAAGCGCTGACAGTGGAAGACCAGCGACACTGACGAGGTGCGAGTCAAAAGAACAAATCACGTTCGAGGATACAGGTGGTGCACAGGTAACACCGAAGAGACGCAAGCCAAGCAAGCCGAGCACAAGCGTTTTTAACGCGTCCCGCCTTCCGTGCCTTTACGTTTTATACTTTCGTTTACTCGAGTAAACGCTTGTCCTATTTTCGCTTCAAACCATTGTACCAGTACCCACGTTGACGCCAGTTTCAACCGGGTCAACGCCATGTGCACCGCAGCTGCTTCGTATTTCATCAGGATTCCCTTTAGGATGATGGGGCATAGCTTGTTATAAAGGCAAGCATTTCTGAGTGAGTTTAGGTAACCTTTAGCGTATCTATCTATCTATCTATCTATCTATCTATCTATCTATCTATCTATCTATCTATCTATCTATCTAGCCACCTACAACTTTTAGCTCTTATACCAAAATTATACCAAAATTGTACCAAAATTGGTATTACGTTACATGAATGACTGACGAAGGTATATGACTGATGCCAACACAATAATCAATGATGAGCGTGTGATGTAAGAACGTGACTGCATACCACGCTCATAGACTGGTCGCGGCGGCTTCAATAGCTCCATGTGTAGCAAATTTGGTATCACGTAACACAAACAGACGACGAGGGTATATGACACCTCCAACTTGATAATCGTGGTATGCGGGTAATATAAAACATGACCGCATCTACGGTCACAGAGTCCTCGAACCTGTTTTGCTAGCTCTTGAGACACCGCGATAGATATTACGTGACGTGAACGGTCGTCGAAAGTAAATTGCTCGTTCAAACGGGACAATAAGAACAGCATGTCATGTAAAACACCACTACTTCGACACTCATAGCGCGTTCGTGGCCATTTGGCTAGCTCCACATATACCAAACTTGGCGTCACGTGACGCGAATGCACGACGAAGGCAAACGACACGTGGAAACATGATAACCATGACATGCGTGCCATGCGAAACATAACTACACGCTTAGCTCTTAGCCCGTGCTCGGTTGTTTCGCTAGCGTCAAATATACCAAATTTGGTATCTCGGGACGTAAATAGACGAAGAAGGCAAATCACACGTCCAAACATGATAATCATGATGTGCGTGTTATGTAAAACATGTCTACGTGCTACGCTCATGGTGAGCTCGCGGCTGTATTACTAGCTCCACATATACCAAGTTTGGTATCACGTGACGTGAACAGATTACAAAGATAATGACACGTCCACACATGATAACCATGACTCACGTGTCATGCGAAACATGACTACAGATTACTCTCATAATGTGCTCGCGGCCGTTTGGCTAGCTCTACATATATCTAAGTCGGTACCACGTGACGTGAATAGACGACAAAGGCAAACGACACGTCCAGGCGGGATAATCTTGACATGCGTGTCATGTAAGTATGACCACATGCCACGCTCATAGAATGCTCGCGGCCGTTTCAAGGCTCCACATATGTACAATTTATTATCACGTGACGTAAATAAACAAAGAAAGTAAATGACACGGCCAAGCAGAATACTCATGACTTGGAACTCATGTACGGCGTAATTCATGTCCAATTTGTAACGTTGTGCTGATTTTAAAGAGCCCCACTACAGTGGCCAAGTGGCTAAGGTACTCGGCTGCTGACCCGCAGGTCACGGGATGAAATTCCAGTGTCGGCGGCTGCATTTTTGATGGAGGTGAAAATGCCGTAGGCCCGTGTGCTCGGGTTTGGGTGCACGTTAAAGAACTCCAGGTGGTCAAAATTTCTAGACCTCTGCATTACGGCGTCCCTGATATGACGTTAAATCTCACATATCAATCAAATCAATGATTATCAAGAGACATAATAATCTTTGTCATTCGTGCTTCGAATATCAGTGATTCTCACTGTACGTGGGATCTGGCGGTATTTTTTTCATTATCTCAACGGCGATTGATCCTTCACTAATCATTATTGTAGGAATTGCCATCGCAACAAGATCTGATCATATCCATTCCCCAATCTGAAATGGATTCCTCCAATTAAAATTATACTAGACAGTCATCTCTTGGTTATATATACTGAGCGCTAACGAGAAGAAATTGCTTGAACTGAAATAACGCAGTAGTTGCAAACGTAAATAAAAAAACGTTATTTCATGATTATATTAAACAGGTTTTATTGGCGTAAACGTCATGTTTGCCCAAACTTTGCCTGTAGAAAGCATGTAATGCGAACCGTGATGAATGATTCAATTTGACAAGATTTATTGTGGATTTAAGGGGCATAATAGGAAGCGTTATACATAGGTCTCTAATATATATTGTATAAAATAGTGATAATTCTATGTGTAGCACTTGTCTAGAATGAGATCTGACATTGCTAATGAACTGCAAGAACGTAGAAAAGTACGATTGCCCCCGAGAACCTTGACCCCGAATCGCTGGAGGAAAGCGTTTTTTTATGCTAAACCTTCAGCATCAGCCTGTTTTCAGAACGATCGCGTCAGAAGGTCTGGTAACAAAACATGCAGCGTGTTGACGTCTCTCACAAATGGCACATTCACCGCATAGGTGAATCAATATAAGTAATAGCGACAAATCGCAGTGTTATACGATGTACTTACTAGTGGCAGCAAACTCTTTTGAATCGAATCTAGCGTAAATATTAACAGCGCTAGCGTAAATTCATGCAGCCGTTCCAGGAAGAGCACTGTTTTTTTTTTTGGTCTCTTTAGGTTAACAGCACAGCAGGTACAAGAGTTTAGAAGCGTTTGTTTGATGAATGCGTGCCAGCGGTTAAGGACCGGAACCTTGAGGTATAGCTTCGCCACTGCAGTTTGAGCATGAAACGCCCCCTCACTTATCACTATCCTCTGCGTTTCTTTATGCTCCCTAAAGGTGGGTTGGGCTACAAGTTATCATCCAACTTATTTAACATTTACATTATTCTGTCTTTACTGGTCTTATAACTACTGCTTGTAAGTGCCGAGCGGATCATATGGTTCCAAAAGCTGAAAATAGACAACAAAGCAGCATAATATTCAATTCGAATGCAAGCATTGCACCGGCAGCATGGCCAAACTAATTGTATTTGGCACAAGAACCAACGAAACTCTCCGAGTATCATAAATTCAGTCAAACTTGGATGCAAATGTTAGCTTCGTAATACGCGTATGTTTTTAGCGAGAGCTCCCCGTATTTAGTCGCACAGCGCCAATACGCGGCAGCAGTAAGCGACAACGTAATACGAACTTGAGGGCCTGCAAAAAGCGTTCATCCACGCACTCTTCAAGAGTGGAAAGGGTATGGTGCCTCTGCGGAAGGCCTTGAAGGTGCAATGATTTGGCGTCAAGCCCCAGGATACCCTCTTCCCCAGACAGGGCTAAGTCATCAAAGCTAACGTAGGACAGGGACACTTAAGCAGCTCTAATACAGGTGAAACTCTCCATCACATAGTTTTCTCCTCAACAATCGTAGACGTGGGCTGGGTTTCTCTTCAGGGAAGGAGGTGAGTTTTATTCGGAGCGCCCCACTCCCTTTTGTTTGAATGTATAGGGCTCACTATGCACTCACACGCTCACTTGAGGCTCTGTGCCACCCCTTCCCGTGACATCAATATGTGGGGCTTACTTTGTGTCCCTCTCTTTGATTAGAACAGGTTGATGCCCCCTTCCCCAAGTGGGGCCTGCCGTGCGCACGCCTATGACATCAGTTAAATTTGGCGCCGCTGGTGAACGTCCACAGAATGCTATGTACTTGACCTTTCTCGACGCTACAGTGATGTTAAAAAGCTCTCCTACAGCAACGGCAATTTTATGTAGGGATTCACATGGTTGTTTTTTTCAACCTTGAGGCAGTTCAAGACACATAAGTTCGCGAATTGAAGTACCGCTCATTCCACAACATAGCCACATACATGATTCGCGAACAAGCATTGGTGGGATCATAGCTGTTTACATTCAACAGCATAATGATGACAGAATCGAGATTTCTTTTATTCACTGATAACACAGATTTTATAGTGGCTCTGTTTCCAATTACATCGGCGCATGAAGTTTGAAATAATTAAACACATAAAACTGTCGTCATGAAACAGACAATCTATAGCCTGTCTATCTTCTTGCTGCCACGCAGCTTTCCTCGTGCGTGCCAAGATCTATCTTGCTTTGCTTACGCGCAGTATTGCACACATTTCATATATATACTGCCCTTTAATAATAAGCACGTTTCTGAAACGTGAACAGACGTGTCAGGAGAAAGCGAAAAAGGTAATAAAGGCAAGCGACTTCATGTAAAGTTCTCAGTGCTTTTGATAACCCACGCACTTTCTTCGTTGCCACTACGACAACAAACCTAATCAAAGTTTCTTTAAGCAGCGAGGAAAGTACATCATTATCATAGCCGTTATCTTGGGTCGTCACGCTCAAAGGAGTGTGAAACAGAGCGCATTCGTAGCCTTTCTAAAATAATTTTCGTCGTGTGAGGGTAAGGTAGCGCGTCTGAATTCGTGAGAGTTTTGTGACACGATAACGAACAAAAATGACATTCATGGTGGTTTTTTTATTCAAGGGTTCGGCTGTGTTGCGCGACATAACCGTAGAATTGACACTCTGTGCCACATCGCGTGAATTGCTTAGTGGGTTATTGGTTCAATGGACTCCTGATAACGAAAGTTTTGTTTCCGACTTTTTTACAGCAATTGGTGAATATGCCACTGCTAGTCCTAAAATGATTCGTGCATGCTCTGGCGCATCGGATATTTATAGGCAGCGTCGTTAACTTAGAGCCATTTACGTTATTTTAACAGTTGTATAGCAAATACCTGCCAGAATAAAAAAGAAACTGGCACCTCGCCGCAGGAAAGCTCTTGTGTATACGTGTGATTAAGATCTCGTCACGCTAAAACGACCGGTTTTCTAATCGGGGGTACCGTACGGGGTGAAAAACAGAACTGTATGGATTATTTGCCCACGTCACCTAAAAAAGAAAGGCTTTGGTATGTGTAAGCAGACCAAAACTACCCTGAGAGCCACCCGACCACACAGCAAGAGGGGTGCTGAGCAGAAGTCCTCGCCGGGAGCCAGTCGGGGTATTGTGAGCGCCCCACAAATGATCTTTGACGTTGACAATTATTCATGGATCGTCACGCGGGTTGTCTATCGACGTGAAACCAGAGAAGGTTGCGATTGGTGTTAATAACTCAGATGAGCCTTCACACTTACTCTTGGAATAAGTTACTGTATCTCAAATCGGCGACGCTCATCGGTGAAAATCGGTCAGAAGGGCCTCCACATGCATTTCTCAAACAAAGAAAGCATTTCGGGTCTCTATGTACGGTGTCAGGGGTATTTTAAATCAACAAGTTCATTACAAAGTGCTCAGAAATACCCACAATCTTCTGCACCAGCATCAAAGCATCAAATAAGTGCCTATTAAGAACGTCTGCATATATGCTTCACAGTTTTTAGTTGGTACATTGCTACTCGTGAAATATGGTAAGTAATAAGGTGTTCTACAAAATAGCGACTGCAGTAGGCAGATAAAATGCGTTAAATGGGCGGACCTCAAGTGCACAAACATCACAACATTGTGTACATTTCCACCTAGCAAAGAAGCCCGGCCAGCGGATGAGAAGACAAGGAGAGCAGGGCCCTAAACTTTATGGTGGTCCATTCTTAAATCTGACGCTTAAGTGCCAACTTCACTTTTGTTTGTGTGTAGACTGCAATCATACATCATTGCCTATAAGAGTATTGTTACGTTGTGTGAGTGACTGTAAACTCAGGGCTATTTCTGACATTACAGATCATGGGCATCCGTTCTTAGCCACTCTACCTTTTTTTGTTGACAATACCTGCTTTGTACTTGCAAGTGGCAACTTCGGAGGCCGTAAGTTCACTTTTACGAATCATTTATCTCTAATAATATCCGAGCTTTGAGGTCCCAAAAGCATAACATTGTTACAATTGTGATGGGTTTGTTCACACTGAAAGGCCAGTGCTTGACCCGACGTGGTGGTCTAGTGGCTAAGATGCTCAGCTGCAGACACGCAGGTCACGGGTTCGAATCCCGGCTGTGGCAGCTGCGTTTTCGAGAAAGGCGAAAATGTTGTAGGCCTGTGTGCTCAGATTTGGGTGCACGTTATAGAAACCCAGGTGGTTTAAATTTCTGGAGACCTCCAATACGGCGTCTCTTATAATCATGTGGTGGTTTTGGAACGTAAATCTCGCATATAAAGGCCAGCACTCAAGCGACACTGCCCAACAGTCATCACTTGAGACTGTCTTTCTTCCTCTTTTTTTCGCGCACTTGGAGTTCGCGTTGCATTTTCCTCCAGGCAAAACGATGCTCACCGAGTGAGTAAAAGCGATTGCTTGTGATAGGGCTTCAAATGGGCAATGTGCACGATTCGCGTCTTACGAGAACGCTGGTTCTGAGTAGTGATTTTTGAAACAACGTAAGTGACGTCACTCAAGCTCTGAGTATTCACAAATGGTCTAGAGTACTTGGAAAGAAGCTTCTGGTATAGTCTCCTTTTTCGAGCAGGCATCCACAGCCAGACAAAATCACCTATCGGGAAAGTCAAAGGCGAATTTTTTGCGTCGTAACCGTCTTTCGCGTGAGCCTGAGCGGAGTCGAGTAAACAGCAGTCAAGCAAGTTCGGAGCCGAACAACTCGACGAGCTTCTTAGGCGCGACAAAATGCCAGAGCGACACTGGCATTTTTGCTTATCAAAAAAGCAAGAATGGTGTCGAGAAAACTTTGGGGATGACGGGCATAGAGAAGAAAGAAAGACGTATAACCTGTGACCTCATGTTTTGCGGTATTAAAGACGTATGTCATCATCATCATCAGCGTCGTCATCATCTACATCATCATCATCATTATCAGCCTGACTACGTCCACTGCAGGACAAAGGCCTCTCCCATGTTCCGCCAGACAACCCGGTCCTGTGCTTGCTGCTGCCAATATATACCCGCAAAATTTTTAATCTCATCGGCCCACGTAACCTTCTGTCTCCCCCTAACCCGCTTCCCTTCTCTGGGAATCCAGTTTGTTACCCTTAATGACCAGCGGTTATTCTGTCTACGTGCTACATGCCCGGCCCATGTCCATTTCCTCTTCTTTATTTCAACTATGATATCCTTACCCCCATTTGTCCCCTAATCCACTCTGCTCTCTTCTTGTCTCTTAAGGTTACATACCATTTTTTTCCATTGCTCGCTGCGTTGTCCCCAATTTAAGCTGACCCCTGTTTGTAAGTCTCCAGGTTTCTGCTCCGTAGCTAAGTACCGGCAAGAAACAGCTGTTATATACCTTCCACTTGAGGGACAGTGGCAATCTACCTGTCATAATTTAAGAGTGCTTGCCGAATGTGCTCCACCCCATTCTTATTGTACTAGTTACTTCAATCTTGTGGTTCGGCTCTGCGATTGTTACCTGCCCTAAGTAGGCATAGTCTTTTACAACTTCAAGTGCACTATTATCTATCTCGAAGCGCTGCTTTTTTCCGAGGTTGTTGTACATTACTTTCATTTTCTGCAGAATAACTTTAAAACCCACATTTCTGCTCTCCTTGTCTAAATCCGTAATCAAGAGTTGTGATTCGTCCCCTGAGTTACTCAGGAATGCAAAGTCGTCGGTGAAGCGCAGGTTACTAAGGGCATTGTCATCATTATCAGCCTGACTACGTCCACTGCAGGAAAAAGGCCTCTCCCATGTTTCACCAGTTAACCTGGTCTCTAAGGTTACTAAGGTTACTAAGGTTAATGGAGGTTACAAAGGTACTCTCCATTAACTCTTATCCCTAACTGTTCCCATCCTAGGCTTCTGAAAACCTCCTGTAAGCACGCGGTAAATAGCATTGGCGAGATTGTGTCCCCCTGCCTTACACCCTTCTTGATTGGTATTCTGTTGCTTTCTTTATGAAGCACTATGGTAGCAGTTGATCCCCTGTAGATTTCCTCCAGAATGTTTATATATACTTCATCTACGCCTTGATTCCGCAGTGCCTGCATGCCGGCTGATATTTCTACTGAATCAAACGCCTTCTCGTAATCTATGAAGACTATGTATAGTTGTTGCTTATATTCTGAGCATTTTTCTATTACCTGAGAGATAGTATGAATGTGGTCAGTTATTGAGTAGCCTGTTCGAAATCCTGCTTGTTACTTTGGTTCATTGAATTCTAATGTTTTCTTTACTCTGTAAGCAACTACCTTTGTATATAGCTTGTTTACTACAGAGAGCAAGCTGATCGGCCTGTAATTCTTCAAGTCCTTGTCACCGCTTTTCTTACGTAATAAGTTGATATTAGCGTTCTTCTAAGACTGTGGTACTCTTCCCGCCAGGACACACCTCATAAACAGGGTGGCTAGTTTTTCTAACACAATCTGTCCTTCATCTTTCTGCAGATTTGATGTTACCTGATCTTCACCAGCAGCTTTGCCTTTTTGCATGCTCTCCAAAGCTTTTATAACTTCTTCTATTATTACTGGTGTGGTGTCACCTGAGTTACTGCTATTTCTTATAGTATTAGTGTCGTGGTTGTCTCGGCTACTGTACAGATCTCTCTAAAACTTCTTCGCTATTTTAACTATCCTATGCATATTCGTAGTTATTTTGAATTGTTTGTCCCTTAGTGCATACATCCGATTTTTGCCTATCCCAAGTTCCCTCTTCACTGCTTTGACGCTTCCTCCGTTTCTCAGAGCGTGTTCAATTCTCTCCATCTTATACCTTCTTATATCGCATACCTTACGCCTATTAATCAACTTCGAAAGTTCTGCCAGATCTATTTTGCCTGTTGTACTTGAGACTTTCGTGATTTGACGCTTCTTACTTAGATTCTTCGTTTCCTGGAGAAGCTTGCCAGTGTCCTGTCTAACTACCCTGCAACAACTTTCACTGCACACTCCGTAATGATACTCGTCAGATTATATTTCATTGTATCTACGCTAAGGTTGGTTTCCTCACTAAGAGCCGAGTACCTGTTCTGAAGCGACACTGAGTTCCTGTACTTTTCCTCTCAGTGCTGCCTCATTTATTGGCTTATGCGTATCAGTTTCTTTCGTTCTTTATTCAATTCTAGGTGAATTCGAGACCGTACCATTCTATGGTCACTGCATCGTACCTTGCCAACCACTACCACATCCTGCACAATTCCTGGGGGTGCACTCATTCTAATGTCTATTTCGTTCTTATTTTCGTCATTAAGGCTCCACCATGTCCACTTGAGGTTTCCTCGTTTTCGGTAGAGGTATTCAAAATCCGCAAATTATTGCGTTCTGCGAATTCCACTAGTACTTCTTTTCTGGCGTTTCTAGTACTGATGCCATAATCTCCTACTGCCTTGTCTCCAGCCTGCTTTTTCCCTATCTTTGCAATAAAGTCACCCATCACTATAGTATACTGTGTTTTTACCTTACTCATTGCCGATTCTACGTCTTCATAGAAGCTTTCAATTGAAGCGTCATCATGACTGAATGTAGGCGTAAGCTTTTACCTCCTTCATCTTGTATCTTTTATTCAGTTTAATTACGATACCTACCACCCTTTCATTATTGCTATAGTATTCCTCTATGTTGCCAGCTATGTTTCTGTGAATTAGGAACCGCACTCCCAGTTATCTTTTGTCTGCCAAGCACTGATAGCAAAGAACGTACCTATTCTGTAGCATCGTATTGACCTCATCTGTCCTCTTAACTTCACTGAGCCCTGTTATATCCCATTTAACGCCCTCTAGCTCCTCGAATAGTACAGCTAGACTTCCCCCACTAGTTAAGGTTCTAGCATTAAACGTTGCCAAGTTCAGGTTCCTATGGCGGCCTGTCCAGATCCAGAGATTCTTAGCACCCTCTGCTGCGTTGCAAATGTAACCACCGCCGTGGTCAGTTGCTTCACAGCTGCTGGGGACTGAGCGCCGTGAGTTATTTGACATGTGCATGTGGTAGGTTGTGGACAGATGCTGCACCAGGGTGGCCAATCTTTCTTTGGTGAGGGAGTGCGTTCCCGGCAGTGGTTACCGGTGAGGCCGCACCCCAGGCCTCTTAACGCAGTTCCATCACCAGGCAGATTTTTTTTATCCGGATGAGAACTGAGTGGCACCGGGATTTGAGCCACGGATCTTTCGCATGCGAGGCGAGTGCTCTACCCACTACGCCATCACCGCACTCATCATGCGGCGATGGTGTATGTAACGAAATGTAATACGGCATCGCAGTTCTTGCCATCCGCTGCGACGTACTTTGAAAGCATGTTGATGAAGTTACGATTGCTGCGTACAGTGAGGCCATCGGTCTGAAGGTGGTATGGTGTAGAATGCTGGTACTGGTACCCAAAAAACCGAGGCAACTCTTCGACAAAGTCAGCAGTAAACTGCCGCCCACGATCACTTATCACCACGCGAGGAGCCCCTTGACGGAGTATATTTGAGTTCAGAAGAAACCACGAGACATCAGATAATATGGCTCAAGCAACTGCCATCGTTTCAGTATACCGCACCAGGTAGACTACGCACACAATAATTCAGAGGTGACCGGTGGTAGACTTGGGAAAGAAGCCCAGTAAATGTATGCCGACTTTTTCGAACAGTCATGTCAGCGGCTTACCGGTAGAAGAGGGCCGGCCAATGGCGCGGTAGGTAGTTTGTGGCGTTGGCATACATCACAACTCGCGACGTGTTGCTTGGTGGTCCTCCATAGTCGAGGCCAGTAGAAATGTTGTCGGAAACGGTGAAGCGTCTGGGCCAATTTAAGGTGCCCAGACGTGATATCATCGTGCATTAGATGGAACGCCGCAACACGGAAGCATTCTGACACGACGAGAAGTAGTGTGGAATCATGGCTGGAGTAAGTCTTGTGGTATAGTAGGGCATCATGAACGAACAATGACGTGCCACATTTAGAGCTACGAGCTACATCGATAATTGGTTTCAGCGAAAGGTCACACTCTTGCTCATAGCGAAAAACGTGCATTTTTAGGAAGTTGGAGAATATTGGAGCCAGGTGGTTATCGAAATTGTCATCAGTATCTATAGTCGGAGATGAAAGACGAGATAAGCAGTTGGCCTCTGCGTGGAATCAACCGCTCTCGTAGATCACAGAAAACTTATATTCTTGATGCCGCAAGGCCCAATGAGCCAACCGGCCAGCTGGGTCGCGTAGTGCAATGAGGCAACAAACAGAATAATCATCCGTGACGATCTTGAATTACCCACCGTACAAATAAGGTCTGAATTATTGGACGCCGAAAACTACTGAAAGACATTCTAGTTTGGTGATAACATAATTGCTCTCAGCCTTAGTCAAAGTGTGACTTGCATATACCACGACGTGTTGGAGGCCTTCGTGATACCGAACTAGCAAGGCACCAACATCGATATTACAAGCATTTGTATGTAGTTCCCAGTGTGCCTCCGGGTCAAAATGGCGCATGAGGGCTCTGGCAGTAAGCAAATACTTTAGCTGCTCGAAAGCAGTCTCACACTGAATGATCCATCGAAATGAGGTGTGTTTGCGTAGAAAGCCTGCCAGTAAATAAGCAAGCTGAGAGAAGTCTTTGATGAACCAGCGAAAAAATTCCGCCATATCCACGAAGTGAATGATGATGAGTGGGCGAAGCTCCGGAGGTAAACCTGGTAAACCATGAATCTTCTGTACATTTTGCCCACTCGATTTTATTACATCGCTCCCCCTAGCGTACGTCGCCGCACTAAATCGAACGATTGCCTTCAACCAATGACACGCGCCATATGTGACATCATTCCTATTTTATAAGATCTCGCGTCTTTCATCAACTACAAGTACCGCTTTCTAGTTTATAACATCTTGCATCTTTTCATCATCAGCTACAAGTACCACCATTTAGTAAACACTACAAGAACTAAACGAGAGGTGGCTACATACAGGAGACGGTACCGCCATCTAGTGAACACTGCAAGAACTAAACTAGAGGTGGCTACATACAGGGGACGGTACCGCCATCTAGTGAACACTGCAAGAACTAAACTAGAGGTGGCTACATACAGGCTACAGGGGACGCACAGCCCACGCCCTAAGGAGCTTCGCCCCTAAAAAAAACACAGGCCCACAAACCTTTGATAATCCTTCACAGTCGTTGGTTGCTGAAAGTTGCGGACAGCATAGGCCTTTTGCGAGTCTGGTCGTATATCATTCCTGTCGGTTAAAAATTCAAGCACGAGGGCTTGACGCTCACCAAAATGGTACTGCTTTGCGTTTCAATTGAGACCAGTTTGTTTGACGCAATCGTGATGGAGGAGAGAAGTCAGGTAGAGGCCTGGTTAATGACGGTCGGAGGTTTGCACTGGCATGTCGAGATGATGACATCCGATGGCAACCGTGACCCGTCGGGGAAGACGGAAGCTGCTGGGCGAAATCTGCAGTGTCTGTACGCACTCAGTTTTCAGCGTATAGCGCTCTCGCATTTAGTAAGGATGTGGTTCGAGGCACGCGGCGACTGAGCATTGGTAGTGAGCGTCACCTGCTTGAAGACGTGCGTGCTCTTTTCGAACTACCTGAAGTGCGAGGAAGGAAAGTTCTTCGCAGGCGGTGACGTCCATGTTTGCAACAGTAGGAACATTGTCTAAGCACCAGAACTAAGGTAAAATTCTCCGGGTCTTCGAATCCTCGAATGCGCGACACTGCTGCCTGAAAGAAGAAGCAGTGTTCAGATTTTCTTTTCTGATGACAAATTGTATACCTCCGCCACCATGTCTTTTAACAAATGACCCTGTTTTTCTTCATCGGGTAGTTTCGCGTTGACAATTCCGCAAATCTTCAACACCTCTTCAATGTAGATCATGCACGTTTCGACGGGCAGCTGAGCACTACGTGAGAGTGTTTGCTCAGCTTTATTTTTCATTGAACTCGTGTCCCGAAAGCAGGCCTTCAGTTATTTAACAAATATATCCCAAGTGCTTAGTAAAAGTTCGTGGTTCTCAAACCAAAGCAGAGTGGTCCCGGCAAGGAAGAATACTATACTTTCACGAGCTTCGCCGGGCCACTGTATTCGTAGTAGCGGCTCACTCTGTCCTAGTGTTTTAGCCAAGCATCCGCGTCTTCGTCAGTTTTACCTGATAATAGCAGTGGTTCAGGTGCCCAGTACTTAGGTTGTCGAGGTTGCGGCCACCTTGTGCCATGTCGGTCGCACGGGTGGATGAAGCAGCGTAGCCCATCAATGGTCTTGCTGTCTTGTCCGTCATGTTTATGTGACCTGAATGTAGTCAGGCTAAGTGTCTGCTTTTATGAAGGCCTTCTGCTGTGGAGTCCAGGACGACCAATTATCCATCACCTGAACTAAAACTCTTACGGACGTGATGGGTGTATTTACACCAAAACGCCAGCGCCTAACCGACACTGCCGAATAGCCATCGCTCGAGACCGTTCTTTTTCCTCTTCTTTTGCTCTCTTTCTGTACGAATTGCAATAAGATAATGAGAAACGTTGTAGTGAAAGGCACCAGAAATTTTCACCATCTGGTGTTCTGAGACGGGCAAATTTTTTTTATGATTAATGGCACACAACACTTTTGAAATAAAAAAAACGCTACATCCACCGCCGCAATATAACCTGCGTCCATATTGGCCCACAAAAGAATCCACGTGCTTAAGCTCAGCAGCATACGGCGTTACGCAATAAGCTAACTTTACCCCTGTCACACGTAGCAACTAAAGTGCACTTTAAGCGAGTACACTTAGCCGCGAGTGTCATTTGCGCGCTGTAACACGAGCAAGTTTAGTGTCACTCGCTGCAAGTACACTTGCCGACAAGGGCGTTCCCCAACCTCACTTCACTGCGACGGAGGCGATGGTGCGTAACCTCGGTACCTATGATGGTCATAGGTGTGGTTTAACGTAAGAAAACCACCATATGATTAAGAGACGCCGTAGTGGAGGACTCCAAAAATTTCGACCACCTGGGGTTCTTTAACGTGAGCCGAAATCTGAGCAGACGGGCCTACAACATTCCCGCCTCTCTCGGAAATGCAGGCGCCGCAGCCGCGATTTGATGCCGCGACCTGCGAGTCAGCAGCCGACTACCTTAGCCACTAGACCACTGCGGTGGGCCCTCTGTGCCAACGGCTTGTGCAGAATCACGCTGTTGCCTAAAGCGGCTCTTATAATATATTCAGACCATTGTTCTTGTTATGATGGATATATTTATGTATAAAACAAGTCATAAAATACAACAAAAACCTCACTACTTTCATCGTCGGGCTCTTTGCAGCCACATCCTCTAGGAGGATGCGGCAGCACATGCACAGCAATAGCTGCGTTCATCGTGTTGTTTACTTTCAGGTACACTTGCACATGTATAGGTGAGTTGTTCTCTAGTCAAATAAAAGGGCATAAGGCACAGTTGCTACTTCCACGAAGACAACAAGGTCTAAAGATGAGACCCAGGCGCAAAAATAACAAATATACGTTGTGCTGGAAATCCGTCAATCAACACTGCCATCATTTCCAAAGTACACTTCACTTTCTCTTGTAACAGCAAACCGCCAAAATGACACTTCGTGAGCCTCAGTACACTCGCTGAAAGTGCACTAAAGTTGCCATGTGTGACATAGGTATGAGTTATAACATCTGAAGCCGACTTTCTTATTATAAAAAGTGCTTCCCTAACAATTACCTGCGAAACTAGACTGGTAGGTTGGATAAATGTGTGAAGTCCTGCAGCTATGTGAGAAATTCGGGCTAGTTGGTATCGAAAATAACAGGTCATGGTACCAGGAAATTAACAGATGCGGACCAGAAGAGGAAACACAGGACTATGCGAGATGTGAAGTATTGTAATTTAGTGAGGTCCCACGTCTCTTCTTCTCGTCCCTGCCTTTGTTTTAATAGTACTATGGTCAATTATTGTGGATTGTATTCACGCTGCACATTGAATAATGCCGTACACTGTGTTATTGTGCGAAAAAAGATGTGCAAAGACTCACTGTTGGAAACAGTATCGACAATGCCGAAAGCCAACGATGCAATATGAAGCAATATGAAAATGACCACTGATCATAACAAAGTAAATATTTCGCGCCACCTGCCATGGTAGACAGATCGCGGTGTTCAGTTACTGTTGCAAAAGACGCTGACTCAACGCTGCTGCGGCAGCCGCATACGGATGAAGGTGGCATGCCAGAGACTCGTATATTCGGAATAATGTGCGCATCGAGGAAAACCAGGTGGTTAAATGTTTCAGAGCGCTGGCTGCCTCACAAAGATATAGTTACTTAGAACGTATAACCATAGCAGTTGCCATTCATACTGAGTTATTGGCAGCACAAACGAACGATTCACAGGAAGAGGAAACAAACAAGCGCATTGTCTGTTTGTTCGTGTCTTCTTTCAGTGTTCCGTTAGTTCACACTGCCGATATTTCAGTATAAATCTACACCAAGCAGCCCACACATATTCTGCCGTTGTTAATCATATGTCATTCCGTTGATATAATAACAGTCTGCCTGGATTAGTAAAAGCCTCTTTTCAGCCATGTAATATTTGTCAAATCCCACACACGACTTGTTGGGCATTTGGACAACGCACTACAGCGGAAATGTGTGATGTACGGAAGGTTTGGTGCAGATTTTCGATGTAAGCAAATGTTCGCCACAGCCGAATTCTAAGAGTCCGAGCCGTGACGTCATGCAAGCTTCCCACCAGGCGGCGTCGCTACAACTTCTCGGACCTAACAGACATCAGCTGGATGCATTGTCAAGGCGTCGATTATTTCTCTTTCTTTGAGTTGTTACATTATGATATATTCGCGGTGCAGTCAAACTTTCGGATGGCATTGACAGCTGTTTCAAGGAGTAGCAATGTTTCAGGGGTGACTGTTATGCTTTCAGTTGTAATGATGTTCGCGTTATCTCGTATTGAACCAAGGCGCCCTCTTAGCGTCTGTCTGTGTTACTGAGATACAAACCACTAGGAATAAAAGGAACATAATGTATCTTCATTTCTTCAGAGTTCACATCTTCATCTTATCAGTGTTCACTTTAAATAGGCTGACAGCTTCGCAGCTGTGCTCCCGAAGATGTTTGGTTTATTAAACGAAGTTACATACCTATATGTCGCAACGCAAGTGCACTATAAAGTATTTACGCCAATCGTCACTTTAGTATATTCAATATTTTAGAAACAATTTGGTATTCATTGTAGTCCACCATTAAGTCAATCCCACCTGACAGCAGTCTGTTTTCCTTACCCCACCGTGGTGGCCTGAGGTACTCGGCTGCTGACCAGCAGGTCGCCGGATTATATCCCGGCTGCAGTGGCTGCATTTTCGATGGAAACGGAAATGTTGTAGGCCCGTGTGCTCAAATTTGGATGCACGTTTAAGAGCCCCAGGGGGTCAAAACTTCCGGAGCCCTTCACTACGACGTCTTCCATAATCATATGGTAGTTTTGGGACGTTCAACGCTACGTATCTATCAATCAAGTAGTCTGTTCTCAGTAGATAGCTTCAAAAATCAATTGCAAAAAAAATAAAAGTGACAGTATGAAAAAGTTTTTTGTGTTTATATTATTGCTTACACAGAATTATGCATTCTCCGTGTACATCAAGATAGAATGTGATCATGGCAAACAACTCTAACAATAGATTGGGCAGTCATTACATGGTACTCATACGCCTGTATCGGAGTTCAATTCCGTGCCACAGTGGCTGAATTTTCACGACGTAAGAGATTGAAGCGTTTGAATGATGTGAATTAAGACCAGATAATTGATTTCAGTGGTTTTACATGCCCGGGGGAACATAGGAGTAGGAGGCACATGGCAATTAGGACCTCGTGAGACTTTGCATGTGCGCTTAATATAAGTACGTGAAACAGCTACTTTTGCAGTTAGAGAACCCTAGAACGACGCTGTGGTCATTCTGTTTTCATGGTTATCGCGATGGTTTCCGTGCATGTTGAGGAACGCTGTGTGGGAATTGGTAAAGGGTACCAAATAAAATGTGCCAAATTTTCCGCCGAGTATGAGCGGTGCGTAGGACACCTTAACTTTATAGACAACACTAATTATTCAGAGCGTTACAACTGTTTGAACTAATGCGTTAAAAGTGATATTTCTGTTTTTGTGTGTCGCAGAATGCATCTTGTGGGTGAGTGACGCCTTCCGGCAGAGCGTCCCAGAAAAATGCATTGAAGGATATAAGAGAGTATGCCCTACTGGAACCTTGCTTAACAACGATGCCTGTGGCGACACGCCTTAGAAGAAATATCTTTGTTTTATTAGGTGTGTTTATGTTGGTAGTGACTGCTTGTTAATTAAATTACAGGTCATGCTATGTTCGTGTGGGTCTACTGGCCGGAGCCATTTTGGCAAGTGCGATTTTCGCTACGTGATTTTATAGTATCTCCCCTCAGCTACAGTTTTTCAATTTTTTCCGCCTCTTCTACCTTGTTCTACAGTATGATTTGTTTATGATTGCATACCATCGTTATATATCTCCGATTAGAGCGACACTATGAAAGTACTTCGTAGTGGAGAAAACACATTGACTCGTGCAAGTTGTAGTTAAACCACTTCAAATTGTTTGATTATACGGACGTGCTTTTATTGCGCTGTCAACGTAAAAGCCTCACAGACGTTTGCGTCGATTCCCAATGAAGAACTTCAGAACAGCTCGAAAGATGTTTCGCAAGCACGATGTATCAAAGCAAACCACTCGGTAAAATATTGTATTTGCCAAGTACATTTATGATGCCAAAAACTTCAGTGCATACCGTCAACAGGCTCCCATAGGAAGAGATAAGGGTGATAGGGTGTTGTTTGTTTAAATTATCACAATTCTCACGGCATTCCGTGACCTGAAAAACTGCATTCGGTTGCTGCGTGTGTACCACATAATTTTCACAAAATCACATTTTTCAAATGCGACGGCCCGATAACGGCTTCACGCGGTGTCCTACACGGGTTTTAATGGTGGCATCAGTAAATATAGCAAGTAAGGGTCCATGAAAAGTGCGTACTTGTGTATTCAACCTCTAAAGTGATAGGCGTTCGCTCGGTTGCAATGTAGTCGGCTTGAATTGTACAAACAGAGGCTTCAAACGATCAGCTCTCTAAAAGGTAAATATATAGCATGTTCGAAAAATTTCTCTGTCTTGAAATCGTACCCCTAGAAGCTAATCTTTCAGAGAAAGTGTCCGGAAGAATGAAGTGCGAATTGAAGTCCGAGAAAATGTGAAGAGAAAGGTAACAAATACTGAATTCATGCTCGAACATGAAAGATATTCTGTTAAGGTACATACGTCAATTTTGAGCAGCACGCAACCATGAGTTGTAAGCAGTAACACGAACCTGCGCAATCCCAGTCGCCGGACATACATCAGTTGGAGACGCCCAAGTGCCTTTCTGGCATCTTTTACGCCTTCGCAAGGACTCGTTATGTGTACAAGATGAAACAATAAAAGACGAAACAAACTAAAAAATGACCGCAGTTTCCCAAGTGGGAACACTGGATAGCATGCGGAGCTTATATGTTAAACTGCAAAAAATGTGTTTTGTTGTTTGAGACATGCATGTGTGTTATGAGTAAACACGAGTAAACACGAGTGAACACGCACGTATGCTGCGAAAGACGATGTTTATTGAAGAGACGCTTTGGGTATTTTGAGCAACATGGCTTTATGGTCCGTAAAGTGAAAGGTGAGTGGGTCGGGTTGCAGCGGTTGAAGGTCGAAATATTCAAAGACGTGGTCAATGCACGTCCCGCGAACCGTGGTCGGATGATTTTTGCTGTCGTGCGTTGCTCGTTTCAGCGAGTGCCGCGACTCCATGTAGTGAACCATCAAACAGTAGTCCTTGATGACATTGACGTTGAAGTCGCCAACTATCACAAAGGGTCGTCGTTGCGGTCGTGGTTTCAGGTATTCTTCCACGGCTTCGTCGACGTACTTATCCACGGCGGCACGCGATAGGTTGGGCGCTAGGTACATCGTCATGACGCCAATAGCGAGCGTCCGATGTCGCTTCGGAAAAGTGTATACATTTTCCGAAGCGACATCAGATCTAGAGCGGCCGCACAAACCAACCGACGAATGGCGGCGCGCCCCGACACTCGGTTATTTATAGCGAGCGCCGGCCCTAGCCTGCGCATCTAAAGCACGCGTGGCACGCGAAGGAGAGAGGCGAGCGCAGTGCGCGCTGTCTTGAGAGGAGGAAGGGACGCACAGATGGCTGGCGTAGGAGGAGGGGAGGGTGCGGACGGCGACGGCGCATTACTAGCCCCTAGTATAACATGCTCCGCATGTAAAACACTCGCTTTTTCTCAAGCGCCATCTTATGGTGGTATTAGCCCCGCCGCGGTGGTCTAGTGGCTAACGTACTCAGCTGCTGACCCACAGGTCCTGGGTTCGAATCCCGGCTGTAGCGGCTGCATTTCCGATAGAGAGAGAAATTCTGTAGGCCCATGTGCTAAGATTTGGGTGCGTGTTCAAGAACCCAAGGTGGTCAAAACTTGCGCAGTTCGGGGTCTCTCATAATCATATGGTGGTTTTGGGATGTTAAATTTGATATATCAACCAAGTAGGAAGCACCTAAAGGAAACTCCAGTCAGTCAAGTTGAGAACTTCTATCCATCTCTCTCCCTCTCATTCTCTCTCTCTCTCTATATATATATCTCATCATCATCATCAGCCTGTCTACGTCCACTGCAGGACAAAGGCCTCTCCCATGTTCCGCCAGTTAACCCGGTCCTGTGCTTGCTGTTGCCAATTTATAACCGCAAACTTCTTAATCTCATCTACCCACCTAACCTTCTGTCTCCCCCTACCCCGCTTCCCTTCTCTGGGAATCCAGTTGGTGACCCTTAATGACCAGCGGTTATCTTGTCTACGTGCTACATGCCCGGCCTATGTCCATTTCCTCTTCTTTATTGCAGCTATGATATCCTTAACTCCCGTTTGTCCCCTAATCCTCTCTGCTCTCTTCTTGTCTCTTAAGGTTACACCTACCATTTTTCTTTCCATTGCTCGCTGCGTCGTCCTCAATTTAACTTGAACCCTCTTTGTGAGTCTCCAGGTTTCTGCTCCGTAGCTAAGTACCGGCAAGATACAGCTGTTATATACCTTCCTCTTGAGGGACAGTGGCAATCTACTTGTCATAATTTGAGAGTGCCTGCCGAATGTGCTCCACCCCATTCTTATTCTTCTAGTTACTTCAAGCGCGTGGTTAGGCTCTGCGGTTATTACCTGCCCTAAGTAGACATAGTCTTTTACAACTTCAAGTGCACTATTACCTATCGCCAAGCGCTGCTCCTTTCCGAGGTTGTTGTACATTACTTTCGTTTTCTGCAGATTAATTTTAAGACCCACCTTTCTGCTCTCCTTGTCTAACTCCGTAATCATGAGTTGCAATTCGTCCCCCGAGTTAATCAGCCATGCAATGTCATCGGCGAAGCGCAGGTTACTGAGGTACTCTCCATTAACTCTTATCCCTAACTGTTCCCATTCTAGGCTTCTGAAAACGTCCTGTAAGCACGCAGTGAATAGCATTGGGGAGATTGTGTCCCCCTGCCTTACACCCTTCTTTATTGGTATTCTGTTGCTTTTTTTATGACGCACTATGGTAGCAGTTGATCCCCTGTAGATTTCTTCCACAATGTTTATATATATTTCATCTACGCCCTGATTCCGCAGTGTCTGCATGACGGCTGATATTTCTACTGAATCAAACGCCTTCTCGTAATCTATGAAGGCTATGTATATTGGTTGGTTATACTCTGAGCATTTCTCTATTACCTGATTGATAGTATGAATGTGGTCAATTGTTGAGTAGCCTGTTCTAAATCCTGCTTGTTCCTTTGGTTGATTGAATTCTAATGTTTTCTTTACTCTGCTAGCAATTACCTTTGTAAATAGCTTGTATACTACAGAGAGCAAGCTGATCGGCCTGTAATTCTTCAAGTCCTTGTCATCTCCTTTCTTATGAATTAAGATGATGTTAGCGTTCTTCCAAGACTCTGGTACTTTTCCCGTCAGGAGACACCTCGTAAATAGAGTGGCTAGTTTTTCTAACACAATCTGTCGTCCATCTTTCAGCAGATCTGATGTTACTTGATCCTCACCAGCAGCTTTGCCTCTGTGCATGCTCTCCAAAGCTTTTCTGACTTCTTCTATCATTACCGGTGGGTTTGTCGTCTGGGTTACTGCTAGTTCTTATAGTATTAAGGTCGTGGTTGTCTCGGCTACTGTACAGATCTCTGTAAAACTCCTCCGCTATTTTAACTATCCTATCCATATTGGTAGTTAATTTGCCTTCTTTGTCCCATAGTGCATACATCCGCCTTGTGCCTATCCCAAGTTTCCTCTTCACTGCTTTGACGCTTCCTCCGTTTTTCAGAGCGTGCTCAATTCTCTCCATGTTATACCTTCTTACATCGCATACTTTACGTCTATTAATCAGCTTCGAAAGCTCTGCCAGTTCTATTTTGTCTGTTGTACTTGACACTTTCATGATTGGACGCTTCCTAATTAGGTTCTTCGTTTCCTGGGAAAGCTTGCCGGTGTTCTGTCTAGCTAGCCTGCCTCCAACTTCCACTGCACACTCCGTAATGATACTCGTCAGATTATCATTCATTGTATCTACGCTAAGGTTGGTTTCCTCACTAAGAGCCGAGTACCTGTTCTGAAGCAACACTGAGTTCCTGTACTTTTTCTCTCAGTGCTGCCTCATTTATTGGCTTATGCGTATCAGTTTCTTTCGTTCTTTATTCAATTCTAGGTGAATTCGAGACCGTACCATTCTATGGTCACTGCATCGTACCTTGCCAACCACTACCACATCCTGCACGATTCCTGGGGGTGCACTCATTCTAAAGTCTATTTCGTTCTTATTTTCGTCATTAGGGCTCCACCATGTCCACTTGAGGTTTCCTCGTTTTCGGTAGAAGGTATTCAAAATCCGCAAATTATTGCGTTCTGCGAATTCTACTAGTACTTCTCCTCTGGCGTTTCTAGTACTGATGCCATAATCTCCTACTGCCTTGTCTCCAGCCTGCTTTTTCCCTACCTTTGCAATAAAATCACCCATCACTACAGTATACTGTGTTTTCACCTTACTCATTGCCGATTCCAAGTCTTCATAGAAGCTTTCAACTGAAGCGTCATCATGGCTGGATGTAGGCGCGTAAGCCTGTACTACCTTCATTTTGTATCTGTTATTCAGTTTAATTACAACGCCTACCACCCTTTCATTAATGCTATAGTAATCCTCTATGTTGCCAGCTATGTTTCTGTGAATTAGGAACCCTACTCCCAGTTCTCTTCTGTCTGCCAAGCCCCGATAGCAAATGACGTGCCCATTCTGTAGCACAGTATAGGCCTCATCTGTCCTCCTAACCTCACTCAGCCCTATTATATCCCATTTAATGCCTTCTAGCTCCTCGAATAATACAGCTAGACTTCCCTCACTAGATAACATTCTAACGTTAAACGTTGCTAAGTTCAAGTTCCAATGGTGGCCTGTCCGTATCCAGAGATTCCTAGCACCCTCTGCTGCTTTGCAGATCTGACCGCCGCCGTGGTCAGTTGCTCCGCAGCTGGTGGGGACTGAGGGCCGTCAGTTAATTGACGAATGCCTACGGGAGGGGGTGGCCAGATACTGCACCAGGGTGGCCAATCCTTCTCTGGTGAGATCATCGGTGCGTACCGGCTTTAAGCCGGTACGATCAGACAGTATATAACAAATATATATATATATATATATATATATATATATATATATATATATACATATATATATATATATATATATATATATAGGGGAAAGAAGTGTATACCTAAGGGCTCGTTTTTCCGTGTTTTAACACAATAATAATGAGATCTAACAGACAGTAATGCCAAGGAATGTACAGGGGAAGTTATTAGAACCAATGGAATGTAAATAAGAAGAAACAAGAAAAGTGGATGAAAAAATAACCAGCCGTGAGCAGGAATCGAACCTACGACCTTCTAATAACGCGTTCGATGCTCTAACCACTGAACTATCACAGCGGCCTTCCCTACATCCACTTTTTTGGGTTTATATGTGAATTTAGAAGTAGGAGTGACAGTCAGCGCCATCTATAGGCCAAACGACGAGTGTAGAAACACTCTTATGCGCATGTTTGGCGTCACGTAGCACGTGAACTTATTATGAGCGGGCAGCTGATTAATTGTCCCTCTTATACAACCTAAACACACCAAGTCTGCCAGTACGAGACCCTCTTTCAATGAAATAAGGGAAAGAAGTGTATACCTAAGGGCTCGCTTTTCCGTGTTTTAACACAGTATTAATGAGATCTAACAGACAGTAATTGATTGATATGTGGGGTTCAACGTCCCAAAACCACTATATGATTATGAGAGACGCCGTAGTGGAGGGCTCCGGAAATTTAGACCACCTGGGGTTCTTTAACGTGCACCCAAATCTGAGCACACTGGCCTACAACATTTCCGCCTCCATCGGAAATGCAGCCGCCGCAGCCGGGATTCGAACCCGCGCCCTGCGGGTCAGTAGCCGAGTACCTTAGCCACTAGACCACCGCGGCGGGGCTAACAGACAGTAATGCCAAGGAATGTACAGGGGAAGTTATTAGAACCAATGGAATATAAATAAGAAGAAACAAGAAAGAAAAGTGGATGAAAAAATAACCAGCCGTGAGCAGGAATCGAACCTACGACCTTCGAATAACGCGTTCGATGCTCTAACCACTGAGCTATCACAGCGGCCTTCCCTACATCCACTTTTTTGGGTTTATATGTAAATTTAGAACTAGGAGTGACAGTCAGCGCCATCTATAGGCCAAACGACGAGTGTGGAAAGACTCTTATGCGCATGTTTGGCGTCACGTAGCACGTGAACCTATTATGAGCGGGCAGCTGATTACTGTATATATATATATATATATATATATATATATATATATATATATATATATATATTGTTACGGGGAAGATTTATTCACCGAGAGCTGGTCTTGCTAACGGCTGAAAGAGCGCACAGTCATGCAGGCCAACGGGAGAAGCTGGAGAGTCCAACCCACTACAACCACGTTGTTGTCTTCTTCATTTGGGTGCCAATTCAGCTGTGTCGGGGTGACAGTTTCATACACGTATCATCACCCCGGCCCGTAAGGCACCGTCTCGGTGCCTGTTAAATGAGCGAGTCGGTGTTGTAGGGCTTGAGACGAGAAACGTGGACTACTTCCGTTCTGGGTGCAGCAGCTGATGAGTTTGTGGTAGCGGAAATCTTGTAGGTCACAGGTGTGACCTGACGAATGATTCGGTAGGGCCCGGCGTATCGCGATAGTAGTTTTTCGCAGAGGCCAACACGTCGAGATGGGAGCCACAAGAGAACAAGAGATCCCGCAGAAAAAACGGCATCTCTATGTCGACGGTCGTAAAGGGACTTTTGTGCTGTCTGCGACGACGATAACCGAGCGCGCGCTACCGCGCGTGGCGTGAGGGCCCGGGTGATCGCATCCTGAGCGTACGAAGTGGAGGATGGGTGGTCTGATGAAAGCAGTGTGTCGAAGGGCAGTGAGGCATGACGTCCGAAGAGTAGATAAAAAGGGGAGTAGCCCGCTGTTTCATGACGCGACGAGTTATAGGCGAAGGTTACGAACGGCAGAGCTATGTCCCAATCAGTGTGGTCGGTAGATACGTACATGGAAAGCATGTCCGTCAATGTGCGGTTTAGGCGCTCCGTAAGGCCGTTAGTCTGAGGGTGGTAAGATGTGGTGAAGTTGTGACGGGTAGCACAAGATCGGAGTAGGTCATCAACCACACGAGATAGAAAGTAGCGACCACGGTCTGTGAGCAGGTGAGTCGGAGCGCCATGCTGGAGAATAATGTCGTACAGCAAGAAGTCGGCAACGTCGGTTGCGCAGCTGGTTGGTAGCGCTCGAGTGATTGCATACCGAGTGGCATAGTCTGTGGCCACTGCAATCCATTTATTTCCAGTTGTAGAAGTAGGAAAGGGACCTAGCAAGTCCAACCCCACTTGATAAAATGGCTCGGCTGGAACTTCAATAGGTTGAAGAAGACCGGCAGGGGGAGTCGTAGGCTTCTTGCGGCGCTGGCAGAGGTCACAAGATGTGACGTAACGGCGAACAGAGCGGTACAGACCCTTCCAGAATACTCGTCGTCGAATGCGGTCGTAAGTTCTGGAGACTCCTAGATGTCCAGAAGTTGGAGCGTCGTGGAATTGTCGCAGAACATCCTTCCGCAGATGATGCGGTACGACGAGTAAAAGTTCCGCGCCGTCGGGGTGTAAGTTGCGGCGGTACAAAATGTTGTCTTGAAGCAGGTATCTGCTGAGAGAAGGGTCAGCATAACGCGATTGAAGGCGGTCAATGATGGTGAGCAACGATGGATCTCGGCGCTGTTCGTCAGCCACGTTCAAAAAGTCAGTGATGGCTAAAACGCAGGCATCGGATTCCAAATCAGTGGAGCTAGGTGGATCAACGGGGTGCCGGGATAAGCAGTCAGCATCGCTGTGCAGCTTTCCACATTTATAAACAACCGAGAAAGTGTACTCCTGTAATCGAAGAGCCCATCGGCCGAGTCTCCCTGTAGGGTCCTTAAGCGTCGACAGCCAGCAAAGCGCATGATGGTCCGTGATGACTGCGAACGGACGTCCGTATAAGTACGGACGGAATTTCGCGATAGCCCAAACGAGGGCTAAGCATTCCCGCTCAGTTATAGAATAATTTTGTTCCGCTTGCGACAAAAGGCGGCTAGCGTAGGCTATCACACGGTTGGTGCCATTCTGTATCTGAGCGAGTATAGCACCAATGCCATGGCCGCTTGCATCGGTGCGAAGCTATGTTCGAGCCGTTGGATCAAAATGAGCCAACACAAGTGGTGAGGTGAGGGCGGTAATTAGCGACGCGAAGGAATGTTCTTGGTCCCTTCCCCAAGAGAAGGCCACATTCTTTTTGAGGAGATCCGTGAGGGGCCTAGCAATATCCGCGAAGTTGAAGACAAAGCGGCGGAAGTATGAGCAGAGCCCAATAAAACTGCGAACTTCTTGTGTGGAACGCGGAACCGGGAATTCTCGGACTGCACGGACTTGTTGAAAGCATCATCAGCAATGCCTTTCAACACGTTGCTGATCTTGTCCGCCTCGGACATGTTTTTGTCCGTCTTCCGGCACAGTGCCAGTACGTCTTGTATGTACGTGACGTACGACTCCGTCGATGATTGAACACGCGACGCGAGGTCCTGCCTGGCTGCCATCTGACGAGCAACTGACCGACCGAACAAATCGCGAAGCTTTTGCTTGCATGTGTCCCAGCTGGTTAATTCTTCTTCATGCGTCTCATACCAGGCGCGTGCCGTACCCCTTAGGTAGAACAGAATATTTGCCAGCATAAGCGTTTCGTCCCACCTGTAGTGCTTGCTGACGCGCTGGAATAATGCGAGCCATTCTTCGACGTCCGTGCTGTCCGTGCCGGAAAATGTGCCAGGGTCGAGAAGATGGGGGGGAATCACAGGTGATGGAGCCGGCGCGGATGGCGAGGCCTGAGTGCCAGTTTCAGGCATCGCGGCTGGAGAAAGCTGGCGTCCACTGCGGAGTTCCAGAGCCGGGTTGTGTGAAGAACCCGCACCTTCCACCAAAAGATGTTACGGGGAAGATTTATTCACCGAGAGCTGGTCTTGCTAACGGCTGAAAGAGCGCACAGTCATGCAGGCCAACGGGAGAAGCTGGAGAGTCCAACCCACTACAACCACGTTGTTGTCTTCTTCATTTGGGTGCCAATTCAGCTGTGTCGGGGTGACAGTTTCATACACGTATCATCTTCATACACGTATCAATATATATATATATATATATATATATATATATATATATATATATATATATAAATAAATATATATATATATGGCAACATACATCTAGTAGCCCTGGTGACCACCTGTAAAAGGGTACGTCATATATGTCGGGCTCGTCACCATACGACGAAGCACTTCAAAGTCGCCTATGTTGTCAAACCTGTGTCTCGACACTCAGGAAACACATATCTGTATACAACAAGCCAGGTTGTGTGGGTATGCTCAACAGACGACTGGCAGTTGACTGACAGGAGCTGGGAAAACCGAAATGATTGCTTTTAACGTAATAGTGTTAACGAGCTAAATTCGCAACAGCATCGGCGTTGAAACAATGGTGGAGATCGAGAAATCGACATCTTGTCTGTGAGCGATATACCTAGAAGTGAGCAAATAAAATTAATAACAATAGATTATGAGTCCGTGTGAGGAGCACAACCAAGCCGTATGCGTGGAAAACAGGTATTCTACCCCACAGCCACGCGTCTGCATGAAAATACAATGACAATTACTTCCGCTGCTTAGAAAAGTCCTAAAAAATGACAGCATATCTACAGAGTGAATAATGGATAGTGGGGCGAAGCATCCGTCCGTCCATTCATTCTTGCTTGCTTCCATCCATGCGTGCACCTGAGTGGCCGCCCGTGCGTCCACCCGCCCGTCCGTGCATGCATAGGTTCGTGCATTCGCATGTTCTTCTGTGCGTCCGTCCCTGCTTTCGTCCATGCATCCGCTCCTGTGTCCGCACTTGCGTCCGGCCGTCCGCGCAGCCATCCATGCGTCCGTTTATGCATCTGTCTGTGTGCCCATTCGTCTACCTATTCAACACTCCAAGTACCACCATCTCACATCTTTTCATCATATATTCCTCATTTAGAAGCACCGCCATTCAGCGGATATTTCAAGGACTGGACGAGAGTAGGCACACGCACACTTTCTTACGGCTTGGGCTTCGTGTCGACTTCCCACCTTTAACCTCCTCGAGTTCATCGTATATAATAGTTCACCGTATTCGTGGCCCTGCAGCCCAACGCTCGCTAAACCTTTCTAATACCTAGGTTGTTACGCCCAGCGAGTATAACGTAGCAACCCTTTCTTGTCTTCTGTGCGTTGTTGAACAATAAAAAATTTGCAGCGTGTGCATCAACTAAAAGCCAAGTTTTTCTGTCTCTTAATCCCCCTTAGCAGCCATTGGCATGTACATTGAGCACTATCTTTTACTGTTCAACAATGCACAGAGGAAATCTCTCACCGGCACCGCCTTGGAGGTCAAAATGTAAGACAGGTTACGCACTACGACTAATACTACGAGGGACGAACGAGTGCCGTTTTAAGAAGCTTCGCCCCTAATAACACACATGCTTCGCAAACACACGCATATTGTGTACAGGCTTGACAATGCAACATGGAATGCCCTGGTTTCATTGCGTGGTATTAAGTTAAAGACCTAGTGTTAAGCTTCGATACATTGTCGTCTGGCGTCGGAAGTTGTAACTGCTGTTATACCTTCGTCATTTACAACCGGCCACCCTCTAGAAAAGGCACACACGTTACAGCGCGCATTGTCTGAGACCACGTAGAGTTTGCACAGATAGTTCGACAACAATTCACGTTTATAAATGTTCGTGCTATTTGCAAGCTTCGTCGCCCATGGCGTCCACAGTGAGTATCAGAGTACGTCGTTCAGGAGACGCCAAGTGCGTCCTTCAAAAACAGTTAAGTCTTTCTATCAGTTTCACAAACAGTTACTTTCTTGCACTCGGTGCCTTTGATAAGATGGTGCGTGCGTCTTGCACGGACAGTTACGTCTTTATGAAGCATATATGGGATGTCCGAAGCTGCTCATTGCCGCTGTGCTGTCGATAACTGTGCAGCTCGAGCTAGACCTAGTTATGGTATACTGAGTGCAGTCTAAGGTATAAACATGTGCGTATCTGACGAGGCGAGATGTAACGGCGACAATAAATTGGGTCTTGACGCAAGCAAAAATGAAATATTCTCGTTTTCTTGCCTACGTTGCTGCAGAAGCTGTCAATGCTGACAAAGTGCGCGCTGCACACTGTCATCAGTGATATAACCAACTTCCAAATTTTCAACTTTACTATTCATTCCTTTTTGCTCGCTGCAACTTTTGGGAATGAGTTGAGGCAGACTTTCATCGATGCTCTGTTTGCACACAGCGAAACGCAGCTCTTTTGATCTCTTTTGAAGCCTTTATAATTGGACATCTCATGACCGCGATTACGACTCGAACAACACAAAGCAAATGCACACAGGAGCGCTGCGGCCCCGCCGACCGATACTTTTTAAAAAATTCTGCCGGAAGACGCGAGGCAGCGTGACACTACGAAACTTACAAATTGGAGGCCAAATCAGAGCAAAGTGGACTTGGCTTCAACCTCTCTTTTGTCAAACAAGGAGAACTCATTAAAGAGGCACTACCAGCTTTGATAAACGCAGATGATTTAGCGCTAATGGACGACAACAATTAAGATTTGCAGAGATTGATGGACATCTGTTTTAATGAGGGAGACAGGTTAGATTTCAGATTTAGTAAGAAAAATCAGCAGTCATGTTTATTTATAGATAATTGAGGTAACCAGCTTATGAGATTGCAGGTCACGCTAGAAATAACAGATAAATATAAATGTCTGTATGTATGGATAAGCAATGGGATCAACTACCTAAGGGAACACGAAATATACGTAACAAATAAAAGTGACAGGAATGCAGCAGTGATGAAAAATAGGGCACCGTAGAATTGATTGATTGATTTGTGTGGTTTAACGTCTCAAAACCACTACATGATTATGAGAGACGCCGTAGTGGAGGGCTCCGGAAATTTCGACCATTTGGGGTTCTTTAACGTGCACCCAAATCTGAGTACACGGGCCTACAACATTTCCGCCTCCATCGGAAATGCAGCCGCCACAGCCGGAATTTGATCCCGCGACCTGCGGGTCAGCAGCCGAGCACCTTAACCACTAGACCACCGTGGCGGGTCAGTCCGTAGAATTAAAATACGTATGATGTTGTGAGAGGAATGTGGAAAGGGGTCATGGTTCCTGGGCTTACGTTCGGCAATGTGGTCTTGTGAATAAGATTAAGCAACGTGTATTAGGTAGGCTTGCTTTAGGAGCTCACGGGAATACACCAAATCAGGGAGTACAAGATGATATTGGATGTACATCATTTGAGGGAAGGGAAGCTAGCTGCAAGTTAAAATTTGAGAAGCGATTGAGAGAAATCTGGAAGGAACATTAGGCTAGGAATACCTTTCTAGCGTTGGGCTAGGAAGGTATTCAGCTACTTGTACCCGGAGAATGTCGATACAAAATGGAGGAAGCGAACCAGAAAGTTGACTGGTAAATACTTAGAAAACAGCAGGGGGCCAAACCAAAAAGAATTATTGGTTAAGAAGAAGGTGAAGGAAACGGAGACCGATATGTGGAGAAGTAGCATGATTAAGAAGTCAGAACTAGAAATCTATGGAGCTTTTAAGCAGGAAATAGCCAAAAAAGAATTTATGATAATACTCGGTGTAGTTCTCCACTGTTTGAGGCCGGGACGGGAGTATTGCGAACCAAGACATATCGGGCAAATATGAAAGGGTCGGCACGGTAGTCAGTGCGTGTGGAAAGGAGGAGGAAACTGCCGAACACTTAATAATGTGCTGTAAATGGCTGCACCCTATAGTTCAGGATGATGGCACAGAGTTCTTCAAAGCACTGGAATTTAGGGACAGGAAGGGCCAAATAGACTTTAAGTGGGTAGAATTTACTAGAAGGAGGTTATCTGATTGGTGACTCAAGTCAAAACACAAGTGAAAATTAGACTCTTCACTGCAAAGTCCTAGTTTTCAACTTTACTATATAAAGAAAAAAACATAAATCTAGTTTTTCGTTAACTAAGTACTATGGCTAGGTGGCGTTAGCCACCACCCGATCTAAAGGGTACAGTCATATCAAACCATTCATCCATGCGACAGCAAATTACTCATGTAGAGACTGGATTATAGGCAAATGCCTATTTGGGTCCTATCGTACCATTTTGGCATATAAGCATGAAATAGAGGTTAAGAAAGGCTTTTATGGTTTTTTATACTGCCTACAAATGCCTATTTTGGGTGTTTGTGCCTAAATGACTATAAGTGCCTATAAATGCCAATTTTTCAAATAAGCACCTATATGAGCGCTATTCAAGCCCAAATGTTTTTCGAGCTTGGTGTAAAACCGTTAGTCATGTAAAAATGCAACATTGGTAATTACAAACAATATAATGTTACACGAAGACAAAGCTGATATGTTGCGAGTGATTAGAGGAGGCGCACAAGGAGTTCAAAAGACGCTATTTCTGCAGCCTTACGTGAAAGCACGCTCTATTCAAAATCCTGGGTTGGTGGATACTGGAATCGTTGATGGACACGGTGGAAATATTAGTAGATTTGGTGGAAACTGTAGTGGGCATAATGGCTGACGACGGCGAGAGTGGAAAAAACGGTGGCAGATGGTGGTGGTGGTGGCGAGCCACTGGTGGTGACGGTGAAAAATGCCGGCATAAGACGGCTAGAGGGGAAGTAAATGATGGCAGATGGTGGTGGTGGTGGCGAGCCAGTGATAATGATGGTGGATAATACCGGCTGATGGTGGCGAAGCAAAACCCATTTGACAGAAGGCTTAGTGAGCAAGGTGGATGCTGGTGGCATGATAAAAAAGCACATGTCAGTGTGTGAAATCACTCATTTGTGGTGTTTCATTCTTGAATGCGCTGAGATATATGTTAATGGTCAAAAGAAACAAACGCTGCTAATTAGGCATCTAGACGTTTGTCTTTTCTTTCTGTGGTGTCAACAACGCTTCAAATTTTGTGGAGTGTAAAACATGCGGCCGTGAATATGTTTACATTTCGCGCACGTACTTACATCTGTTTGACATCCGCGATGTTATTCTTTGTTGTGATGTTTAGAAGACTAGAGGTGTTACTGTGAACAGGGACAATAAATGTTTTACATCGCCGCGCAGTTGTCGAAAAAATATTTGAGCTCCTGTTTGCAATTGTCCCTTTTAAGGTTAGAGCAGAACACAGCGGTCACTTGGTGCCGCCACGCTATAAAGCAATTCTGGCAGTTCTTGCACACTTTATTGCCTGAGCCATACTTATAGGTTTAGAATGTGCGTGCGAATATGCATAGACTTTCACAATTGACATGCGTCGAAATGCACACCAGCGAATTTGACTTTCACTCTTCTGTTCTACCAACATGATTTCCACCAAAGGTTAGTCCTACCAACCGAGCCTGTACAAGCATTATCGGCCTTTCTGGGTTTCATAATGCACAATTTTGACGAGTAAAAATGCACCTGTGGCATAATTTACCCAAAAAGAAGCCTCTTTTATTGTGTACAGTGCCCGCGCTAGAAACGACAAACATCGATGCGACGCGCTTGCAGCGCTTCCACCAAATGTACGCCTCCCCTCACCGACAGCCACTGGTCGCACTTGCCGGCACTTCACTGGCTTTTATGCGAGAACACAGACACGTCAATTCGTATGCTCACTGAACCAATATTATAGCATAAGGTTTCTGGTATGCTGCATCCGTTTTAGCCAAACCGTTATGTAGTTGTCCTTAACGACAGAGCAAGAGTGGCCTGCTGGCACGACTGCGCTGTGCGTTGCGTGAGAAACATCACAATCATTGGTACTTCTCATACAGCAGAAGTAAGGCGAGCTGCTTGAGGGCTGGTATTGAGAAATCTGGTTTTTTCTGGATGCCTGGTATTGTCAGGTTGATGACTGGCTGTTTGAGGCACCATGGAGGAATTGAAGGTCTCGCCACGGGCGTAAAACCAGTTGGTAGGGAGTCTCCATCTGTAGTTATTGTTCGACAAAATGACGTATGAGGTCTATCCACTGGCAGAGAGGCTAGGTGGTGATGGGGAGTCCGGCCCACATGCCTTGTGTGTGCTCTCAAAGCTTCAATTTTAATATGGGTCTGCACGAGGTGGTTTTTGCCTATAGCTATAGTCGCCATAGTTGAGGCACCCTGAGGCAGACCTAGATATATTCGAAGCGCCTGTGCTTGAACGTTTTGTATCATGCATCGACTTGTTTTGCTGGCGTTTGATAATGCAGGCAGACTGTATCGTAAAAAGCCAAAGAAAAGCACCCTATACAGTCGTAACATAGCATTAGGCTGCATTCCTCAAGTCTTTCCAGCGAGAAATTTGAAAAGATGGCATATGCCTGTCAATCGCTTTTTCAAATACGACACATGCGGGCTACAAGATATGTCTTTGTCGACTATGACACCCAGAAATTTGTGAGATCGACGATACGGTATATTTTGACCGTTAATTGACACTCTATAATTCGACATGGGTTTGCACGTAAATGCCAGAAGAGCGCACTTTCCAGAGCAAATTTCCAGGCCTCGATTGCGTAGATACAAAGTAGTTGCAGTAGCAGCTCTGTATTCTCGCTCGTAACTGCAGGTGAGTTACCGCAGATGTACAGATGCAGATGTCATCAGCGTATGTTGATAGATAAATATTGTTTAGTAGGTGCGTATGGAGAGCGATTAGTGTTATGTTGAATAGCACAGGGCTCAGTACACCACCCTGAGGGACGCCACGACAATTGAAATGTGTAGACGTGTTCCCGGTCTCTGTACTCATACAATAGGATCGCATTTGGAGATAACTGCGTATCCACTTAAACATTCGGCCACCCACTCCAATCTATTCTAGTGCGGTAAGGACGGCTTCATGTGTAACGTTATCATAGGCTCCTTTGACGTCAAGGAACAGAGAGGCGCAAAGACGCTTATGGCCTTTCTCGTGTTCAAAGTACGTGATTAGGTCGATGACACTATCGATCGATGATCGACCACGTCGAAAGCCAGCCATGGCATTTGGGTAGATCTCGTGATACTCCAAGTACCACTCGAGTCGGCCGAGAATCATTCTCTCCATCACTTTACCCACGCAACTAGCCAATGTGATCGGGCGATAGGAGGAGAGTTCCAATGGTGATTTGCCAGGTTTTAGTATTGGTACTAGACGACTAGTTTTCCAACTTAAGGGGACAGTGCCCTCTAGCCAACAATCATTGTATAGCTTAAGTAGAGCTATTCTCGCGCGCTCACCCAGATGACCCATGGCTCTGTAGGAGATTCCGTCAGGTCCTGGTGCGGAGGTCTTGTTGCATGAAGCGAGTGCTGCTTTGAGCTCCTGAATGGTGAACGGGTAGTCCATACAGGAGTCACGTGGTGGCGGACAACTGCTCGAAAGTGGTGAGCTGCTGATGGCTGTATATTTGCCCTGATAATCCGGCACAGAACTCTTCGGCAACGTCCACATCTGGTCGATTTTGGTAAAAGGCTAAGGCCTTGAATGGTGACTTCTGACTGGGCGATGACCGCAAACCTCTAAGCGTCCTCCATATCTGCGATAAAGGCTTACGAGGGTCGAGTGGCTCGCAGAAAGTAATCCAGCGTTGGAATTCTAGCTTGTCCAACCGACGTTTGATCTTCTTCTGCATACGTCTAGCAGTCCGTAAATCTTCTATGTCCTTCGTGCGCCGGTACCTTCTTTCAGCTCGTCGTCACAAGGCTCGAAGCCGCTCCAGCTCTATGTCGATGTCCATGAGTCTTACAGGGCATGGGATTGTACACACAGTCTCTTTTACAGTGCTCTTGATGGCCTATTGTAAATCGGATATGTGTTCTTGGCATTGGTGCTCCATACGGGACTGAAATGTTTTCCAGTCCACTCTTTTAACGATGTCTTGCACTTTAGGAGGCGACAATCCTCTGATCTTGACGTATGTTGGAATGTGATCACTCCGGTGCGTTTCTATATCCGTGAACCATTCAGTATGTTTCACTAGGCTTAGCGAAACAAAAGCCAAGTCGAGACAGCTACTGTATGTGGAGCCACGTAAAAATCTAGGACTGCCACCATTCAGTAACCAAAGTTGGTTGTCGGAGGCAAAAGACACCAAGCTTCTGCCCTTCATGTTGGTATTCTGACTTCCTCATAATGTATGATGAGCGTTAAAATTCCCAATTATAACACACGGGTCAGGAGTTAACGCTATGATGTCTCGTAATCTTTTTTGATCGAAACGGCTTGATGGTGATAGGTATGCGCCAACCACAGTGATGTTGAGCCTCCTCTTTTTCTCTCTTAAGATAACGTATTAATTTCCGTCATGAGGTGGTACAAGTTGAAGGATGTAAGTGAGGTCTCGGCGAATGTACACCAGAACCTTGCTGCTTTCAATAACAGTAGGCGACATAAAAGGTCCGTATCCCGAGAGTCGTGTTGCACTCGATAAGTTCGGCTCACAAATGACGATTACGGGAAACATATTGACGTACATAAATCGACGACAGTCACCAATGCGCAATCTCAGTCCCCTGGCATTCCACTGCAGTATTGCTGCTTTATGAACCTCATCCCGGAAAGACAGTGGTGGGTTAGCCATGGTCTACTCTAAGGCTGCTATCACTGGACTAAGCGCGTCCAGTACTTGAAGGGCACTTTTGGCTGACGGTGTATTCATGTCGCTTAACAACATGCGAATGGCATCCACTAATAATCTTAGCATCACCATCACGCGATGATCTGACTTCGCAGCCGTTGCAGAATTTTGTGCTTGTTCTTGTGGCGGCTTCTGTTGAGGCTCGGCAGGTCGTGTAGGCGGCTTCTGTTGAGGCTCAACAGATCGTCTAGGCTGAAGGGGTGGCCATTCCTTTGTAGAGAGAGATCTTCTAGCATCTTCTCTTTCAGTGCAGATGTTTGCCGTGCTAGGAGCCGCGCCTGTCGATTTCACTTGAGTTTCTCACTTTCTCGTCAGATTTTGCACTGTCCTTCGTGAGTACCTTCGACGATGACGACGTCTTCGCCTTACTTTTTGCGCAGCTTCTCTGTGAGTCAAGTTGTCTCGCACCATTTGCCTCAGAATATAACTCTCTTTCTTAATCAGAGGACAGTCCTTGGAGGAAGCACTGTGAGCTCCTTGGCAGTTGAGGCATTTGAACGTAGTTGCATTACAGTCGTCTTCTGAGTGGTGTTCAGCGCATCGGGGGCACACTGCAGAATTTTCGCAAACGCCCTGCACGTGGCCAATCTTCTGGCACTTGAAACACTCCATAGGCTTCGGAATAAATGGGCGAACCTGGTGACAGAAATGGCCCACCTTCACGTAAGAGGGAAGACAGTCTCTCTTGAATGTTAGTCGCACACAACGAGAGTTGCCTAGGCGACCAGCATGCACAATGACGTTGTTTTCACTCACTGGTTTTATCAATAAGTACAGGAAGATCTTCATTGGCGATTTCAGTGTCTATGTCATAGATAACTCCTGTTACGATGTCACTATTCGCTGGTATGATGGATCGAACATTGATGTTTTACAGCTCTGACACATGCTTTAGCGTGTTCAGTGCACTTGGTTCCTCACGTCGATTGCCAAAATATTCTTCCTCGTGTTTATCCTGATGTCCTTAATCTCGTTAGGCACAATGTTTTCAAGGTACAAGGACAGTGCTTGCCTGTTGAGGAAGCGTATATTGGCAGTAGTAGTCTGCCAATCTACAGAATGGAGAATGGACTGAGGCCATCGCTGAGGCGCTGTCCTCACAGTGGCTGTACTTGATGCCAATGATGCGTTCATGATTCTTCGTTTGGCCTTGCGGTAGAGCACAGGTTCGAAGTCGTCTTCCGAGGACTCGTAGTCTGATGCAGAGTACAGCTCGGTGTCCTCGCTCTCACTAGATGGATTTCCACGCTTTCTTGAAGCAATGCCCGTGGATGAACTGGTACTTGGCGGGATCTCCGGGGATTGTACATCCATGACCACGATGTAGGGAGCTGGAGACCCCGCTGTTGCGCTGTGGAACGCAGAAAAAACAGCACA
This sequence comes from Rhipicephalus annulatus, assembly GCA_013436015.1. Classification (NCBI taxonomy): domain Eukaryota; kingdom Metazoa; phylum Arthropoda; class Arachnida; order Ixodida; family Ixodidae; genus Rhipicephalus; species Rhipicephalus annulatus. Next base: position 791,799 of record WOVY01000169.1, on the reverse strand, counting down.
GACCGCAAGATGTGTTCCACAAGAGAATCATGTCGAAGGTGTGAATAGTGCTTATGCGGGTGATAGGAGTGATAAAGTCGCGCCCGTCACATTGTGTCACTAGTGACTCATTCATGGTTTTTCCCTGTGAAATTCACTCCAAAGCTATTCACTCCACGCATTCCCAAAAATTCTGGGTCGTTTTGAAGTCACGATGTCATCAGGATTAAATTCGCTGGCGTCCGGATTAAATCGGCTGGCGGTTGGATTAATTTCAGTGGCACTTGGATTAAAATGAATGGCACCTGGATTAATTTCAGTGGCGGCTGGATTAAGTTAACTGGAGCCTAGATTAATTTTGCTGGCGCTTGGATTAAATTGAGCGGGAATACCTGTAGTATATACCATGAACTCGAGGTGGTTAAAGGTGGGAAGTAGACACGAAGCGCCAGCCGTAAGAAAGTGTGCTTGTGCCACCTCTCGTTTATTCCTTGGAATGGACGCATGGGCGGACGCAGGGTGGATGCATGAACGAGCGCATGGACGGACACATGGATGGACGTGCGGACGCACGTACAGACGCACGCACGGACGGGCGGATGGACGCATGAGTGGACGCATGGATGGACGCATGGGTGGACGGAAGCAAGAACGAATACACGGACGGATGCTTTGCCCCACTCTCCATGATCCACCCCGTGGATATGCTGCCATTTTTTTATTGTCCATACAACTGCAAAAGTCTTCGACACGTCAAAACGATATCGTTAAACTAAAGGTGTCACTCGGTCATCGAGCGAACGATTGAGCATGTGTTTCTGCGTGGGTGTGGTTCATTCAAGCAAGAGCGAAAGAAAACATAACATAGGACCATGCTTTTTTGATTATTTGCGGCTCCGATGACACACCTGGAACCAATGAATTGGGTAGAGCTGTTCTGGCTGTGATACGCTTCACGAGATTTTCACGTCTGTGTGAACTCACAGCAAAGCATTCCTCGGCGATTTGCCGAGCCTGTCTGTAGTCCGCACGTATTGTCGGCGTCGGCTTGAGCGTAAGAGTTGAGCCATGGACGTTACAGGTACGTAACCATATTGTCCACAGCATTTTGTTGAAGCATTATCGCAAACGTATTGCGGATGAAAGAGTGACCGTTATCACTCTTGTCGTTTGCATGAATAACTTCTCCAGCACATTTTTATGTGCGAGTTTTTACCGTAATTATTTGGGGTTATCTATTTTTGCATCACGCATTTGCATATTGTATCCGCAGAGCCTCTTGTTGAACTGAGTCTGTTCTAGCATTAGTACAAATGAAAATATGTACGTGTGACGTAGGCTGCAGTAACGGAGATGAAATTTCTCAAATGAGCCACATTTCCGCCTTTATTATAGCTCTTATGTTTTGATGATGTTCTGAAAGCTGAAGCTACTTGTCAACATAGCTTATATGCTATTTTCAGACTTATCTAAAACCACAGCAACTTTCTCTGTTGCAAACAGCGCAACTGAACATGCCAGAGGCACCCTGATGCACTGTTTTTGAAGGCATCTTAGGCACCTGCTGCGCTACTTTTCACGTGATAATACAGGACGGTGGTGCGCTTTTAGCTGGGTCGACTGGGTCAAGCCAACGCGTTGTGGTGTCGCTCTGCCCCTACCATGTTTACAAGCCTGGAGTAGGTCCATAAGTGGGTGAAAAGATAACATGGCACCGACAGGGTACGAGCCTGCCACCTTCGAACAAAGCAATTTTTCCGTCCACTTTTATATCTTCAGCTTAACAGTAAAACTCCTAATATCATTGATTAGGAGTAATTCAGGAATACTTGATCAAGTAGTAACTCGATTTCAGACTACGACGATGCACATCGGCTAACTTTGTTAAGGGATGTGATGTCGTGTCATGAGTCGTGACGAGAAACACCATTTGATTTTGATTGGTTTGACGCGAGAAAAAGCGTTTAATACTTATATGGTGGTAGCTAGGCAATACGAGTGAATACTAAAAACAGCAAGAACCTTTTTAATACTTTTGAAGAAGAACTCATTCCTGTTTCCAAATGATGTATTTTCATGGAACAACGAACACAACACTTATCCTGCGAACGAGTCTATGGCACGCCGGCAACTAAAAGCCTAAACGCATGCCGCGTTTCCAACAAGCCAAAAATGCAACAGGTGGTGGGCGCCGGTGTTGCTGTATAAAGATTCTTGCACGCAAGCCGAGAAGTGACCCCGCCCAAAGCGTATGTGTCTACCGTGGGAGCGTCTGCTATCCGATGCACGGGGTGCCGTCGAAAAGAGCAGTAGCAAGGTATTGTGTGAAAGACACCATGAGGTGACATTTCCTGAATATCTTTCTGAGACGCACGCTGTGGTTGGAAGCAGTCTTTGACGTCAGCAGGCAATTGAAATGTGAAAGAGAACGTTTTTCGTCGTCGTCTGCTCGAGGTTTGAACTTTGAGGACTCGTAACTTTACTTTACGTGCACCAATTTCCACCATTCTAGTTGCATTCGTCTCAGTAATCATCGCTATACGCGTTTTGGTGCTAAATTTATTTATCTATTTATACTGTTAGCCAAAGGCCATTACAGGGTGGGATAAAGAAATACACTTCACTTGTTGACACAAGCACTACAAAATGAAGTCAAGAAAGAAAACACAACGGGCAGTTTAGCAGAGGACCAATCCAACAGGTAAGTTAAGGTTTACACCGTAGTGACCAACGATTTGCATGGTAGCATAACTTCTAACAACACACTTGATGAAGGTTATACCGTACACATCACAAACTTCGGCGTCGTCATGTAGAGTTATAGAAAAATATACAAAAAGGGAACATTTCCGGGTAGAAGAGATGAGGTAACAATGCCTAGATATAGTTACCTAGAGGAGTAGTATGCCAGTACCATCTTTTCAAATTTTTTTGTAGAATTAATTTAAGTTATGCTATGGGGTAGTGCGTTCCATTCGTCAATTGTTTTTGGGAAGAGGGAGTTTTCAAACGTGTCGACCTTTGTAGGCATAGGCACAAACTGGTTCATGGCTAGATCTAACAACCCGTGAAATACGGAACATTCTGTTTTCCATGAATCTGTAGGGGCTGAAGTTGAAGCAGTTGTATTTAATTAAGTGTATAAATTTTAATCTAGTCACTTTTCGTCGCAATGAAAGCTCGGGCAATTTTAGTTGAGTCAGCAGTTCGGTCACTGAGTCTATGTGTCTATACTTCGACAATATAAACCTTGCCGCACGCCTCTGTATTTTGTCAATTTTCTTTACTTCGTTTTTTGTATGTGGATCCCATATTATGCTTCCGTATTCTAGTGCAAGAACTAATAAAGTCAGGTATGCTGTTAGCTTAAAATCTCGGGAAGCATATTTCAACTTACGTCTAAGTGACCAGAGTTTAACCGCAGTGGCATTACGTAAGTTAGTAGCCTTTTCCAAGATAAGTCATGTGATATTGTAATGCCTAAATAATTAAAGTGCCTAACTAGTGTCAAAGGCTTTCCGTCTAATATGAAACTGAAAACTGACACATTTTTGTTTCCTGGTTATGCGTGCGTATACCGTTTTCTCTTGGTTTACTTTCATCTTACATCGTGTGCACCAAACAGCAATGAATTGCAGTGCTGAGGCTAACTATAGGTGATCATCATGAGATGATATTTCAGAATATATTAAGCAATTGTCTGCAAACACACGAAAAGTATTTTGCTACTACGTCCACTTGTAATATCTTTCATATTACAAAGGAACAAAACAGGTCCTAATACTGATCCCTTGGGTACACCAGACGTTCCATTTAACATTCTCGATTTCTTTTTTTTCTTTGCCCCGCCGCGGTGGTCTAGTGGATAAGGTACTCGGCTGCTGACCCGCAGGTCGAGGGATCAAATTCTGGCGGTGGCGGCTGCATTTCCGATGGTGGTGGAAATGTTGTAGGCCCGTGTGCTCAGATTCGGGTGCACGTTAAAGAAGCCCAGGTGGTAAAAATTTCCGGAGCCCTCCACTACGGCATCTCCATAATCATATGGTGGTTTTGGGACGTTAAACCCCACATATCTATCAATCAATCATCGATTTCTTTCCTTTCACCTCCACGTATTGTGTCCTTTCAGCTAAATATATTTAAATCCACTTAATTTAATTTAACTTTACTCGGAGATCAAGTAATTTACCAATAAAATGCGAGTGGAAAACGCGATCAAATGCCTTGGGTAAATCTAAGCAAATTCTGTCTATTTGACCTCTTTTATCAATTATTTCAGCGAAATCATGCACTGTTTCAGCAAGTTGCGTGATTATGGATAAGCGTCTTCTAATCCATGCTGGTTAGGATTTAACCTGTTAGAGCTTTCAAAAAAACTAAGCAAGCTTTTGATAATATATGCTCGAATATTTTACAGCATGCGCATGTAATGTATACTGGTCTGTAATTTTGTACTTTATGTTTATCACCTGTTTTGTGTACTGGTACGACTCGCGCTATCAGTCAATCAAGTGGTAACTTATGCTGATCAATAGACGCATGAAAAATTATCAGTAAATATTTAGCAATTCATTCCCCATATCTTCTCAGGAATTCATCAGGAATGCCATCCGGGACAGGCGACTTTTTGGCATCAAGATTTAACGGGAGAGAAAAGTACGGCTGTCCCGAAAGTGTCACTGGGCCCCTTCAAAGCTGGGGCACTTACTGTGGCTGTGGGATTTTACTTATCCTTTTCAGTCACGGTGTGCACAAATGGTGATACACAAATGGTGTTTAACTTGTACATAAACGATCTTGCTTATATACCATATTCCCAAAGTGTAATTATGTATGCTGATGACACAAATGTATTTTTTGCTGGAAAGTCGCTGCAAATGCTACAAATTTCAATAAATAATTACTTAAAACTACTTATGTCGTGGTTGCACAGCAACCAATTGCAACTCAATGTCAATAAAACTAAATACATTATTTTTGCCCCTATTAACAAGCCGATCAATTTTAAGCTAGCAATACTGTTTCAAAATGTGCAAATAGAACAAGTAGAGGCTCATAAGTTCCTGGGCATATGGTTTAGAGGCGATATGTCCTGGACGACACATGTGGAAAAATTGTCCGCTGAACTGAGTAAAATCACGGGATGCTTTAATAAAATCCGGGATCTGATACCGCTTTGGCTTAAAAAAGTATTATATTACTCCATGTTCTACTCTCGCCTTACATATTGCATGCTAGTCTGGGGTACAACATACTCAAAAAATTATCAGAAATTGATAATATTGCAAAAGAGAGTCCTTAGATGCTTTGAAAACTACACAGGTAGGCTTCGAGATTTGCGAACGCATGATTTGTTTATTAAACACAATTTGCTAAAAGCTAACCAAATGTACTATTATAGAATATTTCAGCATATAAAAAAGAACAAGCTCTACACAGCTAAATCACCCCAATCAAAATGTCGTTATTCTCTACGCAATGAAACTAGGGTAATACCGAAGTTCCGAACAGCTTATGGCCGGCAGCATATAGGCTACCAGGTTCCGCATTTAATAAATCACCTAAGCCCCCTTGATTTTAATACTATGTCGAAAAAATCTATGAAACTGTATATTATAAATCATCAATTGGAATATGTATGATGCGTATCATTTTCGTGTCATACTGTTATGTTTTTTGTTTTTTTTTTTTCTTCACAAATGAATAATGCCATTCACACTCGTTGCCTATGTTATATTTTACTGAAGTCAGTATATTTTATTCTGTATAATAACAATCTTATGTATTTTGCGATTGTTTATTGTGCATATTTCTTTGGTATTCCGGGCTGCTTATCCGGATTGATTTGATTTAACCTACATGTTATCTTTTTATCATGTATTATTCATCAGATGGTCTGTATACTGCTTATATGATCTTTAATTTGATATGAATTTCTGTGATGAATTTTTGTATTGCCATATGTACCGCTGATGCTGAGTGCCAACAGGAGTGGGAGCCCTTTGTCAGGCCTTTGTAGCCTTTTGCTCCTGCTCCTTGTTTCTGTAATGGAAGCAAAAATAAACTTCAAACTTCAAACTTCACTTCAATAGCGCGTTACGCAGCGCGTGTTTGATCAAATGACTTGTAACTTAATGTGCACATTGGAGCAGGCCTCCTAAGTGGTCAAGTGGCGTTTATTTAACATCACCCTGCAGTGTATTGCTGCAGAGGATCACTTCGCTGGATGTACTATCATGTTCAACGATTGTTCGATTTGACGAATTCTAAGACATATGTGAAAAGTACTTTTTTTTCGCTCGAAACGAGTGCAGCCCAAAAAGAGTGTATGTATTTCGAACCTTAAAGCGAATTTTTTATATGCAAGTACGGAAGCTGACTAGTGGCAGAATAATCAGATATTTAGTTACACACTCATTAACTTTAATTACTAAAACTCACACGACACAACACCTTCCATCATTTTGTGTTTGGAATGCTACACTAATAAGAGCCTACATTCTCAAAAAACAGCAAGTAAAAAGGGTGTCTTCTTGTCCCACAACAATAAAATCATCTATATTGCGCTCCATCCTTGCGCTATCGCCCAGCGCCCGGTATATCCCAGTCACGATCGGCATGCCCATTATCAGGCTTACATTGCATTCTCGATAGGAAAGTGTCCAGTGCCGAGTTTTCAAGAAAGGTAGCGCATGCCTGATGACGATTATTATTGTGGGACAAAAAGACACCCTTTTTACTCAATATTTTTTTAGAGTGTAGAAATTGTGCTCCGCAAAATTAACACGTTTCTGAGAGCGCATCATATTCATGACGAAAGGGGTAATTTTCATTTTATAAGTGTTATTTTACGTTCATTCTAAGACACAATGTAATAAATAGCATGAAAGAAAGAAAAACGGGTGAATAGTCTAGTAGTGAAGACATCCGCTTTCGGATCATTAGGATAGGGGTTGTAATTCCAACATCGGAAAACTTTCCTTGCTTACTTTATTCATGCCGAAGGCTTTATCGGTGTAACTGCAGCTGCTCGTTGCCTTGAAAACAATCCAGTTTCTCCATTGCATGACCCTACGACCATGTGCGTTATTTACGTAAGTATCTTTTTGTATGGTTCGACAGTTTTGCCTGACATATAGCGAGCTCTGCCTCACAAGAAGTAGTGGAGTCTCACGTCGCAGAGCTAGCATCCCGGTGAAGGCCTGGAAGTTGTAATACTGACGTGTCAACTGTGGGCTATCGTTTGACTCGCGTAAGGTTTTTCGCTAGCCCGTCCATCCATTCGTTCGCAGCTCACGCTTCGTATATGTTTGAATCGATGAGCTAGGCCATTCTTCATAGCTGAGCTAAGCCACTGCAAATGACTATCATGTATTGTCTGTGTGTTTTTCCACACGCAAAGTGATATTTTACAAACTCAACGATAGTGAGATCACCGCTACCAACAAATGTCAAATTGCAATTGTTAACTGAGATGGCGTTCCTGTGTATTTAGAAAGGTGCGCCGCCAGTATAAAAGAAATTTTTTCCAGAAAGTTTCACTGTGTACAGTCTACGCTAGCTACAATCTCTTTACCAGCGCGCGATTATGAATGAATGTAAGTTGTAGTGACTCAAGTCCTTGAAAATGTTATACGAATCGAATCTATGTGATCGTCATCTGCCAGCGGTGTTGAAGATTTATGCTCAACATTTCTTCAAGAAACTCAACTTAGTTCATATGTATTTTTAGTGAAATATCTCAGCAGTGCCTGAATGAGAGTCTGGTGCCACGTGTTTAGGAAAACGTGAACGTGGTTCCACAACTTAAGTCAGGTCATAAACATCTTCTCATAAAGTACACGTCTGATTCACTTACTTTTATATGATATAAATTTTTGAACACATAATCTTCTCTAACTTTGTGATCTTCCTCCAAACTCTTTCTATAGGATGGCAGAGCATATATTCAGAAAACATTTTTCACGTCAAACATGTTGCTTATCTTACTCATTCCTTACATGATATTCAAGGTCACGGTTCATTGGCCAGGTGCATTTGTTAGATTTCGTGAAGGCTATTGACAAGGCGATTTATCACTTAATAGTACAAAAGCTTGGAAGCCGTACTGCTGGTGGCGGCGATTTCAATTGAATTTAGTTTATCATATTTAAATGCTCAATCACTCGCAAGTTGTTGTTGCTAATAACTAGAGCTAACTCTCTCCTCTGGTCACTTCCGGTGTGCTCCAGGGCTCTGTTTGTGCCCCTTGATATTCCTTATTGATGTTAACGGTTTATCAGGTGGTAGGTTTTTTGTAGACGATTACGCTGTTTACCGGGAAATAGCACCTTATTCTTACACAAGTTTATACAATAGCACCACAAGTTTACACAAGTTTACACAATGGCACCTTATTCTTACACAAGGACTGACTTTTTGATATTGCTAGCTTGGCCAGAACTTGACTAATAAAGCTCAACACAAAGAAATGTAAATGTTACGCATTTCATGAACTACTGAATAACCTTCTAACTTCAGCTTTAATGACACTGCTCAAAATTTTGTAACTCCATGTAAATACTTGGGAATTCACGCAACATCGCACTTTAGCTGAGAGCATCACATCAACTACGTTATTATGATTAGCCACCGTAAGCCAGAGTATCTACAATGCAACTTTAGTCGCTGCGTCAAAGTGTGAAATGAACAAAGTAATATACAATATATTGTCCAAAACTCAATTATGCATGCTCAGTTGTGATCATTTTGAACTATAATGAACTCACGCATTTGAATAAGTACAGAATCAAAGGACTGTTGGATGCCTCACGTCCCACAGTCTTTTGATTTACATTCATTCGTGATCGCGCCTCTGAATGCAAGCACACCATTGAGTTCCTGAGTGTAAGAATGTAAGCCTTGGAAGCATTACGCCTGTCCACAGATTTCGAAGAACTTCGAACCTATCTTATTCCCTTAACACTCCGTGCTTCCCAATGCTGTTGATGTTTTTTCCTAAACCTCCATGTATTTATCTCTCTCATACACCCATAGTCCGAGGTACTTCTACTCACTTAACCTCGGTAGTCTTGGCCCTGTATAAAGACCGCCTGGTCTTCGCGATTATCGGACGCTATCAATCCACACCTTGTTCCACTAAATCCTAGTCCTAAGCCCCACCTTTTCTTCCGCATATATCTGCCAGCCACTGTTTATCGTGTTCACTGTCCGCAAATAGGATAACATCATCTGCAGCAAATGCACCTGGAAGCTTCTGGTCAACTATTACGCGAGCCTGTTTTTGTGGAAAAAAAAAACAATGTTGCTACCGTCTAGCGCTTTCTCCCTCCTCACCATGTGCAGCATAAATAACAACAGTGACAAAGTATATCTATGTCTCAGCCTCTTGTTAATTTCAACGCTGTTATTGCTACTTATTTTTTCCCACTCTGTGCAAACTGTATTTCTCAACATATTTCCCTCAAAAGCTTTATGCAGTCGTCACCTATTCCTACTTCATTCAATATGTCTCACAAAATTTCCCAATTAACGTTGTCATACGGCCCATGTAATGTCCAGTCAAGCTTCGTATAAGGGCCTGCTTTCTATTTTAGATATTGCTATACACTGAGTGAGAACGAACAGGTTATCGTCTAACCACCTGTTCATTCCGAATCCATTCTGAAGTTCTCTGAGAATAATACTTAGCTCTACCCACGTTTTTATTTTTATTTTTACTGTCGGCCTATCCAACCTGTATAGCACAGACGTAATAGTCGGTGGTCTATACGAGTGAATGCGAGCCTTTTCTCTCTTGCCTATATATCTTAAGTTCGTTCTACGTTTCTCTTTTTTATATTGCCTTCTTCTGTGAGAAGCTTTCTACAAATTTAAGCAGTGCTTGATTAGTGCTATATCATAGTTCGTTAACGAGGTGGACAAGAACCACATATAGGCCTGGAGTAGCGTCCTTAGAAATTTTTCCTTCAGCTGTGCTGCAGATCATAAATGCGGCATCACTATTGTCGGGCTTCCGACATTGTTCCCACGATGAATGAAGTTTCCACAACGGGAAACCACCAACGGTAGCTTCCGCCCTGTTGAAGCTACCGATATCTCACCTTGTTTTTAGAAACAAAAAGAGCCGTCTAAAAGATCTCGTTGAAAATCTGCTAATGTTTTTATCATTATGCTGCACAATTATTAAAATAACAAAGGAAGTGGAATCAAGAGCTTATTTAGTTATAGTAGAATCAGTAAATCAAGATGTCTTCAATTGAAGAAACGCATAGGAGAAGGTATTTATAATATAATTAGGCGCTTTAAATAGTCGCGCCCTACAAATTATAAGACTGACTAGCAATGGCAGGAAGAGCGCAAAACTTGAGTAGCTGAATTGTCTTTTTTTACATGAGCAGCCTTCTTCGCTTCTGCACACTGCGGTGATTTTCTCTTCCAGAACAGGGTCAATTTAGAAAACTTATGGGCAGAACACCATGGTAGAGTGTATGATGGTGAGGTTTTAGCATTTCCATATGTACAATCTCATGTCTCGAGATTGTTGATCAGTGCATTGAAAGAAACCTGAATTTGCTTTGCGACCGGGCTAGCTCATGGAGTTCATAGCCATATAACTCCGTCACGTGCATACGATGCTAAATGGCTTCAATACATAACGATGGTGTATATATTTGACGATGCCTGCTAACAGTGATGTGAAATCTGGCTCTCTAGCGACCTCCTTCAGCACATAGTGCTTCGGAAACTCCCCTCGACTCACTCACCTAAGCGTGGAAAATAGGTATAGCGCATAACGTACTGGGAGGCTCGAGTCCTTATAGGCAGAAGACAGGAGAGAGAGCAGTCGTACTCTGCGTAGCAGTGTTTTGGGTGTATACGTTGTGAAGAGAGTCACAGGGTCCCAGTCGTGTAATCGGTAGTGATGTAGAGTCTCAATTTTTATAAAAGGGAACGCGTGGCCGGCGCGCTCCAGCGGCTGCTGGTAGCGTGTTCAAGCGAGAGCGAGTGCAAACACAGTCATTTTTGCGTCATCTTGTGGCGAGGAAAACAACCATTCGTTACTGATATGGAACCAGCGGCAAGATTGCGACCCCCTTCCCTTTCAAGGCAATCACGTGAGAGCTGGTAATAGGCTTAAGGGGGAGGAGTTGAAATCTTGCCGGTCTATATCAGCAACAAATGGTTGCTCTCGCTCGCGCTTGATTACGCTGCGAACAGTCGCCGGAGCATGCAGGCCACGCGTCGCCGTGTTACCTTCCATAAAAATACACACTGTACATCGTCGGCATATTATCTGATGTTCGATTAGATATTTCTTTTAAACTGAGCGTTTCATGTTTGTAACACGTGGTGTTTCGGTGAAACACCTAGTCCCGAGAATTACTTGACGACGTCAGACGAAAATACACGCCCTTCAGTCATTGAGCGGCTCCTGTAATTTTGATTGATTGATATGTGGGGTTTAACGTCCCAAAACCACTCTATGATTATGAGAGACGCCGTAGTGGAGGGCTCCGGAAATTTAGACCACCTGGGGTTCTTTAACGTGCACCCAAATCTGAGCACACGGGCCTACAACATTTCCGCCTCCATCGGAAATGCAGCCGCCGCAGCCGGGATTCGAACCCGCGCCCTGCGGGTCAGCAGCCGAGTACCTTAGCCACTAGACCACCGCGGCGGGGCGGCTCCTGTAATTTTCATGCTGTAGAATGACGTGGTGTGCGTAGGCATGCGTTAATTTAATTTAATTCGTGGGGTTTAACGTCCCAAAACCACCATATGATTATGAGAGACGCCGTAGTGGAGGGCTCCGGAAATTTTGACCAGTGCGTAGGCATGCGAACGAGGGGGCAGAAGGGGTGGCCGCCCTCCCCTTGACACCTAAGAGGAGGCTGTAAAATCTACTACATCTATTGACTACAGCGTAGGGCGCCCTTCTCATCACTTAAATAGGGGGTGGAGGGCACTAAATCTACCCCATCTTTTCATTTAATAAAAAGGGAGGCCTGCCCTGCGATGAACCCCCCCCCCCCCTTGAACGGGAACCCTGGGCACGCCTACGGTGGTCTGCAATGAGAAGCAACATTTCTAGCCATCGCAAATGGCGAAGGTGAAGTCTCCGCATAGCGTGTGATTGATGACAACAATTATCCATACTTTGGTAGCAGGAGGAATGAGAAGAATACAAATTATCGGCGGCGTAGCCGAAAGAGTTCAGAGGGTGTCAGTGGTCGCTACGGAGCAGAGAAATGGCAAGTGGGATCATTGCGGCGTGGTGCGCGACGCAACAGTTGTAGCGATGAACAACAGGGGCGTAGCCACGAACTCTTCTCGCTGGGGGGGGGGGGGGGCAGTTCAACAAGACTCTATGTATGTTTGTGTGTGTTGGCATGCATGCGTGTACATACATGCAAGCAAAATTTAAAAATTTTGAAGTGGGGAGGGGTTTCAAATCCCACCCTTCCCATGTCTCCGTCATTGGAGGACGCAGCGGTTTATTGTACGTTAGCAGAGCTAGATTCAAGTAAACGTCTTCACATCTTCGGTACATACACACTGTCGATCAGCATACCCGGCAGTCAGCATTTAAATATTATTGAGTGTTCGTGGTAAGATTAGTATTCTTCTTATTGTTGAACACATGTAGACTACTGCTCTCTAGAATGCCAAGGCACTCGAGTGCATTTGAGTAGAATGAATTAATGAAATAATGAATGAATGAATGAATGAATGAATCCTAAGGACGTGTTACGCTCTCCAAAAATGCTAAGGCTGGTACGTTAATGACCTCTTGATAAATTTTTTGTCACAGTAACTAAACGGTTATTAAAAGAAGACTTGCAACTGTGGATCAATCATGTAAGCAAACTTCTGCATTATCATTTCACAATGGAGTGGTCGTGATCATCACCATGATAAGCAACATTACTACGCTAATTGTAGGGTACATGTTACTCCCATGTTTCACCAATCAGCCCTGTCTTGTGCGTACTGCGCCCGCGTTAACCCCTGAAGCGTATGAATGTCTTCTGTCATTTCGACTTCCTGCTTCTCATTATGGCGCTTGCCTTCTGTTACAATCCATACTCTCCCTTTTGAAGGCCACCAGTTGCGTAGCCTTCTGGCTACATTTTTATTTTTGATCAATATAACATTACCTCTCATCTTTTTTCTCTCCTACTCTGTTGTCTTCTTGCTCTTGATGTAGTGACACTTATCATATTTATTTTCAAGGCACGCGGCGTCGTACACAATTCAATTTGAACGCTCTTCGTCCTATCGTAAAGTTTCTTGTTTGTTTCTTTGTAGGTACCAGTAAAATTCAGCCGTTATATCTTTTCTTTCAAAGGATAGTGGCTAAACGAATATTCATTATCTTGTCACGTGACATGTCACGTGTCATGTGAACGAAACCACCGCAAGAGCAGCAGGACCATGAAATGTAAATCATGACATTCATGACATACATATCATTATTTTCATGTTATGAAAAGTTAGATATGGTCATCTTACAATCATGTTATGTCATTCTAAGTTTGGTATCAATGCCCCGCCGTGGTGGTCTAGTGCCTAATGTACTCTGCTGCTGACCCGCAGGTCGCAGGTTTGAATCGCGGCTGCGGTGGCTGCATTTTCGACGGAGGCGGAAATGTTTTAGGTCCGTCGTGTGCTCAGATTTCGGTGAAGGTTAAAGAACCCCAGGTGGCCGAAATTATCGGAACCCTCTACTGCGGCGTCTCTCATAATCATTTGGTGGTTCTGAGACGTTAAAACCCACTTATCAGTCAAATCAAGTTTGGTATCAATACCGTTAACGAAAGGACCAGAATAACTAAAAGTCGTAGGCGGATAGATAGATAGATAGATAGATAGATAGATAGATAGATAGATAGATAGATAGATAGATAGATAGATAGATAGATAGATAGATAGATAGATAGATAGATAGATAGATAGATAGATAGATAGACAGACAGACACCCAAAGTCGTCAAAGTTCGCTGAGAAAGGCTTCGAACTTAAAAAAATACGAAAGTGGCGCCAATCGCGTCAATGGGCAGGCTCCTCTCCCGAGTCTCCCCTGGCGCTTCATAGCAGATAGTAAACGACACTAGCTGAGAGGCTGTTTGGCTCTTGGCCGCAAAGATGGGCATGTGCTCATCTTTTCGTTAGAGCTTGTTTCGGGTGCCGCGGTTGTAGTCGATGCGGCGAAAGAGTGGTTGATAAAGAAAAAAAATATGAGGAGATACAATAAATACCATGATGTGACGTGTATATAAGCAAGTGGCATTCAATGACAAAAAACAACACGGCAAGCACGCAATACTCAACGCGATAGCCCCCCGATTGGTGCAGAGGAGCTCAGTGGCGGTGCTCTTAATGACAGCGCCACTGCTGTCCGAGTATACTCGGTGGTCCTAAAAACCTGCAGCATGATGCACTAGCTATTGTGAAGGTATTGTACACGCCATATTGTTTGTCCATTTAGGCGAGTGCGCGCTCCATGAACAGACGCCACTGGTGTACGCTTTCAGCATACCCGAGGCTCGACAGCTCAATGAAAGCACGACGCAGCAGTGCCAGAGCTGCCCCAGCAACTGGCGCGTTCAATGCACCCGCGTGCTTTCACATTCGTAGTTTTCTAGTGGACACTCTAGAGGCTCTGCTGTTGCTGATGGGAGAGGAGGTAGAGACGAAGGCACGTAGTTGGCGCTACGTTAGTTTTTTAACGTAATTGCGTTAAAGAGCTCGTGTCGAAGGAATTCCACTGTCGGCGTCAACCCGTTGATTGTGAGCGAAAATTCTCGAAAGTACTGAATAAAACAAGGAATTAAGTTTTTGGTCCCATTGAGGATTGAACCCGAGACCTTCTGGTGGTAAGCAGGTTTTCTACCATACAGCCGCGACGTTACTTGCAGCTGCTTCGGGAAGAAAACACTACATTAATAGCACGTAGTTGAGCCTCCTTAACGCATTTTCTTCGACAGTTCTCACGACAAAAACGAGCCCAATCGGCGATTTGAAGGCGGATTTGGGAGGCCATCAAACTACGTCAAACAGGCCGAGATAGTGCAGCCATCACTACTAAAACACACAGGAACTTTCAAATAGCTCTAAAAATGGACAACTGTGTCCAACTTGCGCAATACACATCATCCCTTTCTAGAGGCTTTGATCAAACAGCAAACGCTAGATAAAGTGCTGCCATCTGTGAGGCATTGTGAGACACTTGTTTTAAATTAAAACCTGCATGTACCATTCGCGCGTGCGCGCTGGTGCAACCAACTTCAGAAGCACTAAGCTGGAAAACGATCCATGCACGTAAGAAGAATAATAGGGCGAAAGACGTGGACATTACCGCAGGTAGGCAAGGGGACGCCACGCAAAAAATGAACGCCACCCCAAGAGTCCTCGCCTTCTAAAAGTAGACATCAAGTTCATTATCAGACCAAAGGATGCCTTTCAAACAGCTGATTGATTGATTTCTAAGGTTTAACGCCCTCAAACCACCTACGGCGTTTCAAATATGAATATTTGAGACGCCGTAGTGGAGGGCTCCGGAAATTTCGACTAGCTAGGGTTCTGTAAGCTTTAACACAGCTGGATACAGCGTTTCCCAGATAGGTGACCGCACGCTGAGAGCAACTGAGCTGACGCCTGAAAAAGGGGTAAAGGACTGGCCGAACATTGTAGTGAGTACACCTGTGGTCGCAAGAGCAGAAAAATACACTGCGATGAAGGCTTTCCGCATAAGAGACAAAACATACGAAGTCACCGCATACAAGACGGCGCTGGAAGTTACGTCGAAGAGAATCATCCGAAGGACACCACACTACAATACCTACAAGGATATTGAGACAAGCCTAGTGAATGAGAAGACCCCCGTATTTTGCGCGCCAAGAGGATGGGTAGCACCAATCACGCGAATCATTGTATTCCAGGGCACGTGTTATACGTTACGTGTATAACAGGAGTAGTGAGTACCGCTGCGTACTGAACACGAAGCAATATGAAACGTGTTACGTGTGCAGAGGCCTAGGCCACCGATTGAACATTTGCCCACAGCCGCAAGCAAAAAGGTGTCGCGGATGTGGAAGCGCTGAGCCTACCGCCGATAATCAGTCCGAACCTAACTAAGTGCCTTCTCTGTGGCAGGGACCACACAACTGGTGACAGAAGGTGCAAAGCCAGGTTTAGGACCCCATGTAGAGTCAAGAAGCGACAGTGGGAAAAAACAACAACAAGAAAACGCACGAAAAACGAAGAGCGCATGCACGACACCGCTGCGTTGGATGAGAGACTCAAGAATCGCTCCAGCTCGCGTTCCCGCTCCTGCACTCGCTTTCGATTCAGAAGCCGCAAGAGGTGCCCGAATGGCTTCATTAAGTGGAAAGCTTCCTACAGTTGAAGTAGTTTTGAAAAAAGTTTGACGCTTTTGACCTCTTTTTTGTTCATGTTTGTCCTTTGTTTGATGTTTTGATTTGACTCATTCGTGGGGTTTAACGTCCTAAAGCCGCCATATGATTATGAGAGACACCGTAGTGGAGGACTCCGGAAATTCCGTTCTTAACGTGCACCCAAATCTGAGTACACGGGCCTACAACATTTCCGCCTCTATCGGCAATGTAGCCGCAACAGCCGGGATTCGATACCGCGACCTGCGGGTCAGCAGCCGAGTACCTTAGCCACTAGACCCCCGTGGCGAAGCTTTGACGTACATTTGTTTGTGAATGTTGTATGTACACAGGCAATAAAGGAAACAAAATGGCAGCATATCCATGGAGTGAATGATGGAGAGTGGGGCGAAGCATTCGTCCGTCCATTCGTTCTTGCTTCCTTCTTTCTAGGCGTCCGTCCGTGTGAGCATCCATGTGTCCATCCATCCGTTCCGTGCGTGCGTCTGTTCGTGCGTCCGTTCCTGCGTTCGTCCATGCATCCGCCCCTGCGTCCGTTCATGCACCCATCCATGCATCTCTCTGTGTGTCCGTTCGAATATCTATTCAACACTCCAAGTACCACGATCTCGCATCTTTTCATCATAAATTCTCCATATAGAAGCACCACCATCCAGCGAACATCCCAATGACTAAACAAGAGGTGGCACACGCACACTTCCTTACGGCTTGCACTTCGGGTCTGCTTTTCACCTTTAACCACCTCGAGTTCATGGTATATACTAGTTCACTATATTCATAGCACTACGACCCAATGCTTGCTAAACCTTTCTAAAACGAAGGAGGTTACGCCCGCCGAGTATAACGTAGCAACCTTTTCCTGTCAGATAGGGCTTAATGTACATGCCAATGGCTGATATTGGGAAATGAGGGACAGGAGAATTCGGATTTTATTTTCTTACGGCTTACGCTTCGTATCTACTTCCCAACTTTAACCACCTTGAGTTCGTAGTATATACTAGTTCATTGTACTCATGGTACTGCGGCTCAACGCTCGCTAAACCTTTCTAAAACTAAGGAGGTTACACCCAGCGAGTAAACATAGCAACACTTTCTTGTCAGATAGTGCTCAATGCACTTGTCAATGGCTGCCAATGCGGATTGAGAGACAGGAGCATTCGGCTTTTAGTTAACGCGCACGCCACAAACTTTTAATCGTTCAACAAAGCACAGGAAAAATCTCCCACCAGCACCACCTTGCAGGTAAATATGCAATACTTGTTACACACTAGGACTACGACTACGACTACGACTACGAGGCACGAATGGGTGCCGCTTTAACGAGCTTCCCCTTAGAAGAGAGAAGCTTGCAGAAGGGAGACAGAGATCGGTCGAGGGCCAGTTCCGAAGCCCGTAGCCCGTCAACCCCAAGGTCTGGAACAATAATGCCGCAGAAATAGATAGGGGAAACCGGCAGTGGATACCCCGGACCGTTCGAGGTGAGTGGGGCAGATGCCGTCTCCGGCTGACGCGTGAAGGTCGAGGCTGCTCCCCCCAGTGCTAATGCCGACACTAACGAAGAGTTGGCACAGATTGATAAGATCTTTATGCAGCTTACTAAAGACAACGCTACGCTGCGAGAGGAGATCAGCATTCTTTAGGCAGAAAACGCTAGATTGCGAAATGGAGGCAAGGATAGTCAAAACATAGCACAAGTAGCAGCGGTTCCGGAGGAAACAATTGATAGTGATGAAGAAGTGACAGTGTTCGCAAAAGGAAGGGCTATAGATGTAGACTCACATTGCAGCGAAAGAATAACGTACAGACAAGAGAGTAAGACAAAGCTTGTGCAGGAAGAGGTAGAACTGCGAGTCGAAAAAGATAAGAAAGCACTTCGAAAAAATGGAGGACATGTTTGTTAAGAACAGTAACTTGATGCAGCAGTAGTTCATCACAATGCAACAGCAGATACAGCAACAATTAAGCACTATGCAAACGCTCGTAGGTGAGCTTGAAGCGAAAGTATTGATGACAGTCTGTCTACCTAGCAGAGGTTCGCAAGGAAGCTGATGGGCGCCTATAAACACGACAACAAAACTTTACAACAGGCCAGCGGTAACAAAGACGACAGAGATCACTGGAAAGCAGTAATCCCACCATGCCTACTGTGGTGTACACGTATCCCGAAGGAGTACGGCCACCAGCGTGGGTCCGGTCTTAGCGAGCCGCCGGGCACGCGTTAACCGTCGCCGTGGCGGGAAACACGATACTGCTCAAGTCGCAACACTTTATTGTGGCAACACCATACGCAGTACAGCCCGTTGCAAAAAGGCGCGGCGGGAAAGCAAGTAGGCTTATCCACGCCACGGGCACAAAGTACTACACAGGGTGCCACGAGCACGTCTCCGCGGTAAAGGTAATCCACGGAGACACCGGGACAAAGGGGCCCGGTAGCTCGAGCGAGGGCAAAGGCGCTCGCGTTGGCTTCGAAGGGAGACGGGTCGGCGTAGCTAGGCCGCGCACTAGGACACCGTACTGCCCTTCGGCCGTGAGTACGCAGCGGGGCAACAAAAGATGAGCGTTCGCATCGGGCGCGAGGCGCCGTCAGCGAAGTCCGACGAGCCCCGAGCGACAGGACTCGACGGACGGAAAAGAATGCGTGGCTCACCGTTTGAAGTCCCGGACTGTACCCACCGCTCCCGACACAGCGCGCGAAAAACCTCTCGGGGGTCCCCGGGCACGGCGCCACAGTCAACATCCGCTACTGGGTGAGGGAGTTAAACGTCACTCCGCCCTTCCCAGCGCGGCAGACAGCAAAGGAGGGCAGACATCTCGGGACATGAGAATGGCAGAAAAGGCGGCAAAGCCCGCGCAAAGGCAGCGGGCCAGCCTCAATTCCCACATCCCCCTCTCCTAAATTTGCCCTTTACCGGTCTGCAAAAGGCAGCCGGACGTCACCCATGCAGTTAAAATGACACTGCTATGAGCGACAGCTAACCTCAGTCCAGCCCTGTTACTGCTGCTAAAAAAAAGATTACAAATGAGGAACAAAAACATAAATAACAAAATAAACACATGACACTATACAAATAACTGCGGAAGGGAGCACAGAAACGTGGCAGTAGTGTTCGTGTTGGTGCTGAAGTGGGATAGCGTCCACTGCGCGGAGGGGCGGAAAAAGCGTGACAGTGTCCGCTGGGTGCGATGCCCGAGTGCGAGGTCAGAGGTACGGGAGGGGGCTCACTGATGGCTTGTTGCTGCTCTTGATAAGCCGCCAGTCCGACGAAAGCCGCTTCGGTTGTTAGGAGGCCCCGCATTTCTGGCTCGATGAGGGAGCTGGACGTTGCGGGAAGCCGGGCCTCCCTGACCGGTTTTGGTTCGGCCTCCCTGACCGGTGGTCAGGGAGGCCGAACCAAAATTGGCTGCGAGGCGCCCTGGCGTTGGCCGACAGCATATAGCTGCTTTCAGCTGGCCTCGCGCAGGAGCCATGGTGGGAACGGCAGCAGGACTTTGACGGCGGCCGAGAGCAGAGCACAGCCAGACGGTCTGACGTCAGTGTGTCAATGCCCCCCCAGCACCTCCAGTGTCTGCGTCGATGGAGGGCAGCCATGACGCACTCTTCGCAGGCTCGCACTAAAGCGTCACGCACTTACACACGCACGCACACACACCGCCGACGGCTGCGCGAGCGTAGGCGCAAAGCGTCCTTCGTCTCTCTCTCTCCCGGCAAGCACCGACACTCAAGGTCACACACAGCTCCCTTCGCGGTAGACGAAACGAACACGAAAAAAAAGTAAAAACAGAGCAAAAACGACACTCAACATGTGGCAAAAACATAAAACACAAATAACACTTAATATTAGACAAAAAAACAAAATACACACGAACACTTCAAAAAAAAAGAAACACTGGCAGCAGACAGGGCGGCGTAAACTTCTTTACGAGAAAAGGCCGTAAAGAAGCTAACCTATACTGAGGCTAGACAGTAAACTGAGGGCCTTCGGTTGCGGAGAAGTCCGCCGTCCGGCGCGAAATCACAAAGGTGACCGCTTCCTCAGATTATACCGGTGCGGGGTCCGAATGCGGTCCGCCGCCCCGGGTGTGCCTCGTTGCTGGCGCGAAGTGCCGCAGGGCTCTTGCGCGAGCTCGTCAGACCGTGATACAAAGGGTTTCAGGTCTGCGATATGGGCACGGCTGAGTTTTCCCGTATGGGGATCTTTCAGCAAGTACGCGAGTGGAGTGCAAGCTTTCTCCACTCGGTACGGACCAAGCCACTTAGGAGCGAGCGAGGTTGAGAACCCCTTACTGGCATCGCTAAGGGCGTGGTTGCGCTTCAGGACAAGATCGCCCACCTCAAAAACTAGGTCGCGATGCTTGCGGTCATATTGGGCCTTCTGCTGAGCCCTGGCCGACGCCAAACTTTGCCTTGCTTTGCAGAAAGCTCGACAAAGCCTGTCCCGAAGTGCCGACGCGTAAGCAGAGCAGTCTGCCGGCGCCTCCTCGTCCTCGAGCTGGCATTGAGTGACGCTGGTCACCGGATTTGCCAACTCCCTTCCAAAATTTAGGAAGGCGGGCGAGAAACCAGTTGAGCGACTCTCGGATGTTCGAATAGCGAACGCGAGCTCACTCAAATGGTCTGCCCAGTCCCTTTGACTTTCGGCAAAGGCCGCCAACATCGGTTTGAGCGTACGATTGACGCGCTCCGTCAAATTGGACTGGGGATGGTAGGGTGAAGTGGTGCAGTGATCAATTCCGAGGGAACGGCACGTGACACCAAACACCCGAGCGGTGAAATACGAAGCATTGTCAGTGATGAGCCTTTCCGGGAAGCCGAACCGGCAAAACACTTCCTGCAGCTTCTCAAGCACCGCTCGCGCTGTCACCTTCCGAAGTGGGAAAAGTTCCACCCATTTCGAAAAGTGATCAGCGACTACCATCAGGTGAATGAACCCCTGCTTACTTCTGGGAAATGGTCCCATTAGATCGCAGGTGGCCACTTGCCACGGACGCTCACTGACAATCGGTTTCATCAGACCGGGCGGTTTGCCACCCCTTGATTTCACCGTTTGACAGACGCGGCAAGAACGGCAATAGCGAAAAATGTCTCGCTTCATGCCGGGCCAGGTCACAACGCGGCTCAGTTTTCCAAAAACTTTCGAGCCACTCAGGTGACCGGCCATGGGTTCGTCATGAGAGGATCGCAACAGTGCGGCTCTCAGACTTTTGGGCATAACCACCTTAAACGGGTCTATGGACTCGTCGTCAGTGGCTATATACTTCAGCAGGAGCCCGTCATGGTCCAGCAAATATGAATCCGCCGGGGACTCAGCGACACACGCTGGTTCGAGCCCCCTATTCGCGCCCGCTGCAGGGCAAGCAGCGTCACGGCGCTCCGTCTCGTCGAGACAGTCGTTATCGGCGCCCGCTGCAGGACAAGCAGCGTCACGGCGCTCCATCTCTCTGAGACCGTCGCATATTTCGCGACAAAACGGGTCACTTTGCTGGGCCTTCAGAAGCTCTTCTCTGCTGAAAGCGATGCCTATTCTCCCAAAATGGGGGAGTCTGGTATCGCGCCCACTCAGGACCGCAGCAACAACCGCTTGAGTCGGCGTTACGGGTTCGCTCTCGGCCTCGTGGCCTTCGGAAAGCTCCCCCGCTCGGCCGCTTCGCGGTGCGCCGCTTACCTGGTTAGCAGCCAAGGTTTGTCTGCATGGGGACTCACCCTTCACGCCGAACGGCGGCGAAGCTGCTGTTTCGCCCCCGACGCTTGCAAGTGCTAAGGCACCGCTAGCGGCGGTCGCACCGGGATCAAGGTCCTCGGCCGACAGTGGGGCACGAGATAGCGCGTCAGCTACCACGTTGGTGCTCCCCTTTCGATACTGCACCGAAAAGTCATAGTGCTGTATCAGGAGAGCCCAGCGCGCCAGCCTGCCGGCAGGCTCACGGAGCCGCATCAGCCAGCTGAGCGCACTGTGATCTGTTTGCACTACGAATTTCGTCCCATCAAGATAGACGTCAAACTTCCGCAGTGCAAACACGATGGCGAGGCACTCCTTTTCGGTCACGGAATAATTTTTCTCCACAGAGACCAAGGAGCGGCTGGCAAAGGCCAACGGCTGCAACACGCCATCGTATTCCTGTAGGAGAACAGCTCCTAAACCCAGATCGCTCGCATCAGTTTGTACAACGAACGGTCTGGTCAGGTCGGGGAGCTTGAGCTGCGCTGTCTCCGCTATGGCGTTAGACAGTCGGCAAAACACCTCCTGCTGCTCAAGTCCCCATTCGCGGCAGACAGCAAAGGAGGGCAGACATGTCGGGACATGAGAATGGCAGAAAAGGCGGCAAAGCCCGCGCAAAGGCAGCGGGCCAGCCTCAATTCCCACACTACTCAACACAAATATTCAATCTGGCAATGAAATTGCAGGGGTTAATCTAGGAAACGATATCATTTACAGTGTAGCGAAGCCTCCGAACTATGAAATGGGCCGAACTCTTAAGTACCTTCTAGTGGGGCTACCCAACAAGGACGCCGCTCGCGCTGAGGGCCCGTGCTTGGCTGTGACTGTCGCCATTGTGTATTCTCGCTCGTTGCCGGCTAATAAACGCCTTAACAATTTGGTGGAGAGTGCTGCGATCCCTGTCTATGCCTTTGGAGCTACGATCACGTACCCTGCCATCTACTATGTACCAAGACGCTTCTCAGCAAACGCCTCCTCCAATGCCACCCCCTTGTCCCGGTGTCCCCAGAATCCACGATCCACCCATCTTCACTGGCGCTGATGGCACTGACGTGGAGGACTGGCTCGCCATTTACGACCGCGTGAGCGTCCCCAACAATTGGGACGAGGACGGCAAGCTGACCAACTTGGTGTTTTACCTTGCTGGTGTCGCCAGTTTGTGGTACAACAACCACGCGTCCGATTTTGCCACCTGGTCCGATTTCAAGACCGCAAACGTCAACGTCTTCGGCCGCCCTGCTGTTCGCAAGCTGCAAGCCGAGCAGCGCTTGCGTGAACGTGCTCAGGAGGCTGGTGAGTCATTCACCAGCTATATTGAAGATGTCCTCGACCTATGTAACAAATCCAATCACACCATGTCCGAGTCTGACAAGATCCGAAACATCATGAAAGGCATCGACGATGATGCCTTCACGATGCTGCTCGCCAAAAACCCCGGCACGGTGGCTGAGGTCATCACACTGTGCCAGAGCTACGAGGAGCTCCGCCGGCTGCGTTCGATGACCCGACGCTCCCCACCACGAGCTGCAACGCTTGCTGGCTTGTAAGCCAGTTGTGACCAAGTGGCGTTGATGGCAGAACTGAAGTCCTTTATCCGTGAGGAAATCGCGCGTCAGTTCTCCCTCCTGCCCTTTTCCCACCAACCTGCTGTTCAACAATCGGCTACTACCCTTCTCCCTCCCATCCGCCGAGCGATTGAACAGGAAATAGCGGAGGTTATGCCTGCTTACCACCCCCAACAGCCTCCGGCTCCTGCGTCCCTGAGTTACACGCAAGTGGTCACCAGGCCACACCAAGTCGTTCAAGCACCCGCCCCTCTGACCTACGCTGAAGCTGCTGCACGACCTCTGTCCGTTGCAGCGGGTATGCCCGCTACGTATGTTGACGTAACCCCTCAGCCTCAGCATCAGTCCACCATGCAGCCAACGTTCCGTCCATCAGCCCTTGCGACATGGGTGAGACCTACCCCGGTGAACAGATGGCGCACACCCGACAACCGGCCCATCTGCTTTGCCTGCGGTTACGCCGGTCACGTGGCCCGTTATTGCCATCGCGTACAGCCGGCTCCAATTTCTTCACCTGTTGCTGGCCAACTCAGCCGTCCTTATCGCGAAGAACCGCCGTCTATGCCACCTCGATCTCGCCCAGGTCCATCTCGAAGATCACCGTCTCCACGACGCCGTTCCCTGTCTCCCATGCGGCCAAGTGCGGCAGCTCATGAGCGGGAAAACTAGTCGTTGCAGTCCCTGAGGCAAGGACTGCGACGCTATCGCGATGTGAAAGCCCTCAGAGCAGCCCCTCGAATGTCATTGACGTGCTTGTGGACGGTGTTTGTGCATCGGCTCTTATTGACACTGGAGCTGCCGTATCAGTTATGGACGAAAAACTCTGCCGCTTACTTCGAAAAGTGACGACGCCACTTTCTGGGTTATCCCTCCGTATTGCAAGTTTGCACCGGATTCATCCTACAGCAGGGTGCACAGCTCGCGTTGTCATCCAGGACGTTCTGTATGTCGCCCAGTTCATCGTCATTCAGGCATGCTCTCATGACGTCATCATGGGATGGGACTTTCTCTCCCGCCATGACGCCGTCATCCATTGTGCCGCCGCCGAAATTGAGCTCTCACCTTCTCGCATTTGACGCCAGAAGACAGTCCCCCGACACTGAGCAAGATTCTAACGAAAGACGATACAACAGTGCCTCCAAACTCGACAACGGCTGTGTCTGTCTACTGCACTGGTCTCTCCGACACCATTGGACTTGTTTCGCCATCTGACCGCGCTTGCAGCAGGAAAGGGTTGCTAGTACCTTTCGCGACCATGCAGGTCAACCAGGGCAACACTGCTATTTTTGTAACCAACCCGTTTCCGTACGCTGTTACCTTGCTTCGAGGGGAATGTCTCGGCAGAGTGGAACCAGTCGACGACGCACAAGTCCTGGACGTACCCGATGACACGCGCGCTCCTAGGTCGTGTACCATCAATGCTGTTTCCACTTCTGATTCGTCGTCTGCTGATGTATTTGGCCCCGCCATTGCTGTCAACCTTACGGCCGTACAGCGTTCCCAACTTCTGGACCTGTTACAAGAATATCGTTCTTCTTTCGATGTCGGGCGAAGTTCTCTCGGTCGCACGTCCGTTGTTACGCATCGCATCGACACTGGTGCCCATCCACCTTTACGGCAACGTTCATATCGCGTGTCGCCTGCTGAACGTCGAGTAATTAATGATCAGGTTGACGATATGCTCCGACGCGACGTTATTCGGCCCTCCGAGAGTCCATGGGCGTCTCCTGTTGTTCTTGTTGCGAAGAAAGACGGTTCTGTGCGGTTCTGTGTGGACTACAGACGGCTCAATAAGATCACTCGCAGGGATGTTTATCCACTGCCACGCATCGATGACGCGATTGACAGCCTTCGTGGAGCCGATTTTTTTCTTCTCTCGATCTGCACTCGGGGTACTGGCAAGTACCCATGGCTGACGACGCTCGACCAAAGACCGCCTTCGTCACGCCAGACGGCTTGTACGAGCTTAACGTCATGCCGTTTGGTCTATGTAATGCACCTGCGACCTTTGAGCGCATGATGGACACCGTTTTGCGCAACTTGAAATGGTACACGTGCTTGTGTTACCTCGACGATGTCATTGTCTTTGCTCCGGATTTCTCCACGCATCTCCAACGTCTGAAAGAATTTTTCGCACGTGTGAGCAATGCCGGCTTACAACTAAATCTGAAAAAGTGCCGCTTTGAAGCGCGGCAACTCACCATACTGGGGTACGTCGTGTCCAAAGACGGCATTCTTCCTGATCCTGCCAAGCTTCAGGCCGTGGCCGAATTCCCCAAACCTGCATCTGTCAAAGAACTGCGTAGTTTCGTGGGCCTGTGCTCATACTTCCGACGCTTCATACGAAATTTTGCCACGATCATATCACCGCTGACGAAGCTCCTTGGAAGCAACGGGCCCTTCAATTCGTGGTCATCCGAGTGTGACGACGCGTTCGCGAAGCTCCGCCATTTGTTGACGTCGCCTCCCATTCTACGCCACTACGACCCTACAGCCCCAACGGAGGTGCACACGGACGCCAGTGGAGTAGGCCTCGGCGCTGTCCTAGTGCAGCGAAAACCCGGATTCCCTGAATATGTCGTAGCATATGCAAGCCGTGCGCTCACGAGAATCGAGAAAAACTACACCGTCACGGAGAAAGAGTGCCTGGCGATCGTCTGGGCTCTTACAAAGTTTCGACCTTATTTGTACGGTCGCCCATTCGATGTCGTCACCGACCATCATGCACTATGCTGGCTTTCATCATTGAAGGATCCCTCAGGCCGTCTCGCCCGTTGGGCTCTTCGCTTACAAGACTGCGATATCCGCGTGCTGTAGCGCAACGGACGCCAGCATGCTGACGCCGACGCCCTCTCGCGCTCCCCTCTGCCTGAAGGTGATGTGCTCTGCTCAGTATCCTCGGCTGCTGTTTCTGCCATTGATGTTGACATCATCGCTACCGAACAGCGAAAGGATAATTGGATCGGCCCGCTCATCGACATGCTCTCTGATCCACCCGCAGCGCCATCCACGCGAGCATTGCGTCGTCAAGCTCGCCATTTCGCCATTCGTGACGGCCTCCTACACCGACGCAATTACGACGCCGACGGCCGGCAGTGGTTACTCGTGATACCCCGCAGTCTGGGATCAAAGATATGTGAATCCTCCCATTCTGATCCGCAATGCGCGCACTCTGGGGTATTCAAAACCTACCATCGCATTCGACAACGCTACTTCTGGCGCGGGATGTACCGCTATGTGCAGCAGTTCGAACGCTCTTGCCTCACTTGCCAACGCCGTAAACCGTCAGCCCACATGTCGCACGCCAGTCTACAACCGTTACCTTGCCCTGACCGTCCCTTTGGGCGCGTAGGTATCGATTTGTATCGACCACTTCCTCTGACGTCGGCTGGTAACCGCTGGGCCATCGTTGCCGTTGACCATTTAACGCGATACGCCGAAACCGCCGCTCTCCCTGCGGCTGCTGCGCGCGATGTTGCGTCCTTCCTGCTGCATCGATTTATACTGCGCCACGGACCACCCCAAGAGCTTCTCAGCGATCGAGGCCGTGTCTTCTTGTCGGAAGTCGTCGAAGCCATTCTGACGGAGTGCCATTCTGTCCACCGCAAAACTACTGCTTACCACCCACAGACGAATGGCCTCACCGAACGCTTTAACCGCACCCTCGGCGACATGCTTTCTGTGTACGTCGCTGCCAACCACACTAATTGGGATAATATACTGCCCTTCGTCACCTACGCCTACAACACCGCCCCTCAGAGCACGACTGGTTTTTCACCTTTCTACTTGCTGTACGGTTTTTCACCCGTCGCACACCATGGACACGATACTCCCGTACACGCCGGATCCATCTGAGTGTACACCTATTTCCGAGACAGCCAGGCTTGCTGAAAAGTGTCGCGAGCTTGCCAAGACTTTTACGACGCAAGAACAAGAGCGGCAGAAGAGTATCCGGGATGGCTCCACCACTTCTGAGCCCACGTTCCTTCCTGGTGCGCTTGTATGGCTCTCGATCCCGACCTCTGTCGCTGGCCTCTCTTCCAAACTACGTCCCAAATACGAAGGCCCCTAGCGTGTCATCGAGCGCACCTCACCCGTCAACTATCTGATCGAACCCGTTGAACAATCTTCGGACATGCGCCGCCGTGGGCGAGACATCGTCAACGTGGAGCGCCTGAAGCCTTATTATGACCCGCTCATAATAACAAGCTGTTAGGTCGCCAGGCGGCTCCCTCTTCGACCCCGGGGTAATTGTAGCGAAGCCTCCGAACTATGAAATGGGTCGAACTCTTGAGTACCTTCTAGTGGGGCTACCCAACAAGGACGCCGCTCGCGCTGAGGGCCCGTGCTTGGCTGTGACTGTCGCCATTGTGTATTCTCGCTCGTTGCCGGCTAATAAACGCCTTAACAACAGCAATACTTGATCAAGAAAGAAATTCCGGATACAATAATATTACAAGAAACTAATGGGAAGCCTAAATTATCCGGCTACAATACAGGCTTGACAGTGGCACTACAAGAGAGAAATCAGCCGTTACCACGCTGGTGGGAACAAATCGTATGGCCGTTCAGCTCGATGGAAAAATTAACGAAATCTAACGCACTTTAATACAAAATATTACCTACTCGGAACGTATCCAGCAGCCTTTCCGTCCTGAATGTTTACAGCAGTTCACGACGCGAAGAAAGATTCGGCACGCTGATTCGAAAAATGGTCGCAATCTCGAAGAAACTGGAA
This sequence comes from Rhipicephalus annulatus, assembly GCA_013436015.1. Classification (NCBI taxonomy): domain Eukaryota; kingdom Metazoa; phylum Arthropoda; class Arachnida; order Ixodida; family Ixodidae; genus Rhipicephalus; species Rhipicephalus annulatus. Next base: position 763,383 of record WOVY01000169.1, on the reverse strand, counting down.
GTCATAACTGCCGGGGACTTTAACGCTCATGACACCAAGTGGGACTACCAATTGGAAAATGTCAAAGGTAGAAACCTGACCTTGGCTCGACGTGCAGCAAGAGGGGCTGACCCTCATTAGCGACGCCTCTTTATAAACGTGAAGAGTAACCGTGGACTTGACCTTTACGAAATCATTGTCGATTCACAGTAGATGAAGATGCACCAAGATCTGGGTTGTCATCATTTCATAATACAGATTAAAGTCAGAGCAGGACTGGTCAAGACTATTGGCAAACAGCTTAAACCGCCTGACTTGGACGAATTCAGAAGAATCAAAGAGTCGAGAAAATCGGAGGAATCAATTATCAATATTGGGACTAGGACCGACTAACTGAAACGGGACATTGCCGCGGCGACGCAACTAGTCCTGCCGGAGGCAGAACTTAAAATTTTAGAGAGCAGACACATGTGGAAGGGCAAACGCAGTTTGCAGGCAAGATGCAAAAGGCAGAGGCACAACAGACTAATTAGGAAAACGATCGCAAAACAAAATAAAGACATTGAGAGTGACGCGCAGCAGCTGTGCAAGCAACAGTGTGAGACCACCTGCAGTAGCATCACAGACCACCTATACAATACCATTTAGAGATGGGAAACTGTACTTTTGACAGTGCAACGAAAATAAGCTTAGCGGTGGCGTTGTGAACTAACTTATCCGACCTAGAGACGGTGCTGGTAGGCCTATCATCATCATTGCGCTAAAGCAATATTGCGGCTGCTCTACCAGCGGGTGCGCGGGGTCGCGGTGCGCGCCCGCAGCTTTATGGGCATTTCTTCGCTGCTATTGCGGGTTGGTATTTGCGCACACGGCACCTTAAAGTTACTATAAATATTTCCGCTATGCCGCCAGGTGACCGAGAGGCCTCAACTGGCAAAAACGCGCCAACGAAGTAAGCTTACAATTTTTGGCAATCGTGAATGCAGCAGTATACATGTAAACAAGGAACACTGTCTCTCACCGAGTTGAACAATAAATGCAAAAAAAACAGTGATAGCCATCTGTTCAATAAATTTACCCGCTGAAATTGTGCAATTTTCCCTCTTGCTCGTTCAGTCAGACAACAATATTTACTCTGGGCACCCCTTGCACAGTGATTGGTACTGTGTTGCCCATTGGCTTTCTCACCACACACGCTCTCAAAAAGTGCTGTGTCAGTGCGATAAGTATGAGCCGCATTTGAATATTTGAGAACGCATTGGCGAGAAGCACATCACGTTGAATAAAAAGAAGTGATCCCACGCTGTTGTGCTAGTTATCCCCACATACAATCTTGTTCTCGATATTGTGTTTAGAATCCGTAGTTTCACCTGCGCGTCCGATATTTTTACGACAAACCAGATCTACTTTCAGTTGTGTTAAGCAAGTGCATCCTAGGAGAACACCATTTACAGGATCATGTTGAAAAGGAAACTTTGTTTACGTTTCAAATTAGGTAAAAGGTTGCAGTGACAGGAACTTTAGTTGAGTAACAGTTGGCGAATAATGAAAGCCTGAGTCTAAAAATTTCAGCAAGTCAACAGTCTTGTCAAAGTTGTCAAAGCTGACAAGTTAAGAAAACTAGGTACCCTTGCCCCTGCTCACCTACTGTAAATCAGCTGACACACGAGATACGGGATGCCTGTTGTTTGTCCTAAAAACACTCATTCGTAAAAAAGAAATTATGCACCAGTATATAGCACTCGCAATAAACTGCACATGACATATACGGATACAATGGGACATAAGGAACACTAGTATCACTAGACAGCTGAGAAGTGCTGGAAGCCACAGTAGCAATGTTAGAAAAATAATCAGTAAATAATCATTGTAGTCAAATCTTCATAATGAAATTCTCTACGACGTATATTCACAAAAGAAAGGCCATTTCCTAATCGTTAAGTATTTGAACGTCTGACTGAATAGTTGTGTGTATAGCACAATCTGCTACTTCTCAGTGAAAGTACTGAAGGGATTGTTCTGGCTCAGTAGCCATCTGCTTGACGAGGAACGCAGACACCAATGTTGGCGAATATTGTCGCTCCCGCCTGTTGTGGGATGCACACTGTATCCACATTTTTGCATGCAAAAGAATCGCTAGCTTTTAAAATTTACAAAAATTTGTGCACAGTTCACGGACCAACTGTGAGGAGTGAAACAAATGTCAGAACATGGGGTTGCGAATTCCGAAATTACTGTACAAATGTGTACGACAAAGAGTGCAGCACCACCCCAAGCATCCAGGCCGAAGAAACTCTACAAGCGGACAGGATTTTGCAATAGATTGAGGAATACCAGTTAGTTGTCTGTAATACAATGTTCCCCTTGGTGAACCGACTACAATTTGCAGAATTGCAGTCAATATGCCCAGATATCACAAAGTTAGGTTCCAAAACTGCTTACCGACCACCTCAAACACTAAAGGAAAGCACGTGGATGAGCGTTTGTGGACTGCTACCGATAAAACAGGGATGATGTTTTCGCACACTGTTGCATAGGGGACGGCGCTTCATAGTATACGCAATTGCAAAAACAACACGGTGGTGTCACTACTCCTTTTCACAAAAACCGAAAAAAAATTCAAGAAGTTAGCTAACTCCAGTTAGAAAATGACGGCTACCAATTTCCAAGTAAAAAATTTTTTAGTGTTTAATTTCATAAATTGTGTGTCACACGTACAGGTGACATTTACTGTAAAACACTCACCACAGTAATAAGTCCGATAAACATCGATGACTTCACTCATTTGCATGCGGAATCAGCCTCCTACATGACAACATGCATCCTTGCGCTACAATCAGAACCAATGGAGAGATCAAATATTGTGGTAGGGAACACTAATTGCTCAGCCTGCTGTCCTGTGCGAGCGCTGTGTGATGGTTTCCTCTTTTTTCTCACTCAAAAAAGTGGCTCAGGGTACGATTTGAAGACAGTGAGAAATTCAAAATCACCGTTCGCAACAGGTTCAATTACCAAGTGGCGATTTTTTATTCAGATTGACCTAAGAAACTACTGCAACGGTACGAGTAGCACTGAAAAGTTAGCACTGATTCTGCAGAAAAGTGAAGTAGGTTTTGCTCAACTAAGCCCACCAGTTAAAACTTTTGCTAATGAATATTTACTTGCTTGAAACCAGGTGGCCCTTACTATTCGAATGACCTTGAAAGTTTTTATGCCTTGCATTGACATATAAATAACTGAGTATTTTTTGTGCCAATGGTGCATAGTCATCAAGTTCACTGTTGAAACGGTGAACAACGGCAGAACATGAATTCAAATTTTTATTATTCACTACTTTCTAACTGTCTGCCACTTTTTAAACACGTGTATCATACAAAACCAGTCCTTTTGGCTACATATACACAGCAATATGAAGGAAATAGCTGTTTGTAGACTTTCGAATTATGAACATGTACTAACACTGGCCAACATTGATTATACCAACTGAGTGCACTCAGTGATTGTTCTGTTAAAAAATAACATACCATTAAAATGCTCTGTCATGCATAAGGCATTTTACTTAGAACAAATATTACTACAGTATAAGGTCGTTATTTGAACTCGGTTAAGTAAAAGTGCACAGCCCTGTGTATTCATCTTGGAGGAAACCTCTCGACAATATGAACACATCCGTATCCACAACAGCTAATTCAAGCTGGGAGCCTTTTGTTCTCGTTGCTTCTTGCACAAGCCTGTCCAGAGTGATCACAACATTTTGCAAAAATAAACCAAACTAAAGTTACTAGTGGAGGAAAACAACTACACAAGAGCATTTCTCAGCAGATGAGATTTCGGATTTGGAACTTGAGCCCTTGGACAAGCTAGGAATGATGGTCATAGAGTCACAGTGAAATAATTGCAAGCAAATGCAAATTACTGATCAATTTTTAATTTGATTACGTTAACTCTGTCATGTAAACAAACATGTTTTTGAAGCATAAGTATTGGCATACGTTTCAACAATAGGACACACTGCTTCCGTGCATGGCCGTGCTTGTTTTTGGCGTATCATCAGCCTGAATACACCCACTGCAGGACAAAGATCTCTCCCATGATCGACCAATCAACTTGGTTCGGTAGTTTCTGCTGCCACGTTATACGTACAAACTTTTTATTATCATTGGCCATATTAACCTTCTGTCTTCACTTCGTGCGTTTTCCTTCTATGTGAATCCAGTCAGTTACCCTTAATCACCAGTGGTTATTCTGCCTGCGTACTACGTGCCCAGCCCATGTCCGTTTCTTCTTCTTGATCTAAACTACGATATCCTTAACACCAATTTGTTCCCTGACCCACGCTGCTGTCTTCTTGTGTATTAATGTTTCACCTATCATTTTCTTTTCCATCGCTCGCTGCGTCGTCCTCAGTTTAAGCTTAACCCTCTTTGTAAGCCTCCAGGTTTCTGCTCCGTAGGTAAGTATGGGCAAGACGCAGCTGTTATATACCTTCCCCTTGTGGGTTAGGGACAGATAATCATTCATAGTTTCAGGATGCTTCCCAAAAGTGATCCACCCATTCTTATTCTTCCTTATTCTTCTAGGTATTTTACTCTCATGGTTCAGCTCCACGATCGCTACCTTTGCAGGACATGTGGCACGAGTTCTTGCACTTTTTTTAGTTCTTTGATAGTGTGACTCCCAACACGCACGCGGCATCAGTGACTGTTTCAACACTACTATAGCTGTATCTACTACTGCGTTTCAACAGTTTTAACATTCACAGCGATCTATACACAATGTGAAAAAAAAAGTGTTGCTAAATATGTACTAGTACAAGCACATTTGTTACCTAGTTATATGTGATACTCTATGCAAAGTTTGACAGGTAGACTGACGTACAGTATATGCACCCCATGGCATGCACTGTCCAAGAATTTTGAAGCCTGCACATTTCCTGTACAGTGAGTAACTCATAAAGAAAAAAACAATCATATGTGCACCCAATTTCGTAGAGCTTAAACATGCCGTACGCTTTCACTGCTTTTCAGTGTAAGGCTTCCATTTGTCTGCCTGGCATATTGGTAGCGTATGGTGTTGTCACTGTAGCAACTGTAGAGCTTTTTATCACTGCATGTGGGTAGCTTGGAAATCAATGATCCCTCTTTACACTAGTTTTCTTAGAAGAAAAAAAACAGACTTATGAGCAGGATAAGACAGAAATAATTGAACAAATATTTTTTTTAATAAATAAAGTGTCTTCAACCATAACTTCTGATGATTTTGGCCCACGAGCTTGCTTTCAGTGATGACACATTATCCGCTGAATCGAAGCAGGTTGAGAGTGATGAGGCATCCAAGCGTACACTGATAGTTCTTTGGATGCTGCGGTTGGGATGTAAATAAAAAACAGTAAAAAACAGTCCTGGTTACTCTGGTAGAAGCGTGAATGAATTTGTGATGCATGACTGAGAAGAATGTATATGGGAACAGTGCATATAAGGAAGGTAGTGTGGACATAACATTGTTTTCGTAAGTTTGTCATGTGGATAGCAATATAATGAATTTGTTTTAGTATCATTCTTCAGAAGACAAAGCTAGGGTAATTTCCCAACTGTATGGACTATGTGGGTCATGCAAATAATATATGCTTGATTGCAAACTTACAAAAAATGTACAATTGCGTATGTGTACTAAAGAATCACTTGGCTGTACTATGTATTGAATCTATGAGCATATCTGCAAACCGACTCGTTTTGAGCAGAGACAGGCAAAAGTTATGCTGTGATCTGTGGTACAAATTTTAGCAGTAAAGATATTGTTACGGGGTCAGTGGCTTTTGTACAAATTGCAATTACAAAGAAAAAGCCACAGACGAGAGTCGCAGTGGCTGATTGGCACACTCGTGCGTCTGTCAGGCGATTGTCTCCTAACACTTCCTTTACTTCATCTGCGTAACAGGTAGTGCACAGACCGAGAACTATCAGCGTGCCGCCATCTTTGTGAAGCCGCTGATGTCAGAACTTTCTTTAAATGTGTGCGTTGACTTGAACTCATTCACAAGGTGTGCATCTCATTACCTCTTTAAGTTGAAAAGCCTTATGAAATGACAAAAACTGTAGCGCATGCAAAAAACGGTCATGTTTGGATGCAAAGCAGCGCGTTTTCACTCACTGACGAACACACCCACATTGTGCAAGATTATTCCGTATTCGCAGTCAGTCTCCGAACAGATTGCTGGCGTTGAATTTTCACGCTGGAGGCTGCGCAGCTGGACGCAACCTGCCTCCCCACACGATGTTGGGGTTCAGGTGAAACGTCTTCACGCAGGGCGCGATGCTACAGATAAAACACCATATAATAGATAGCCCTACGAGGTTCACCAAGGCAATACTCTGCCTGGACGTGAAAAAGGACTTTAATAATGTAACGCATGCAACCGTACTAGCCAAAATGCTGGAGCTAAGTCTCGGCGAACGAACGTACAACTACATTCGAGACTTTCTCACGAATATAAAAGCCAAGCTTACTTTTGGGGAGCTTTGTTCCGAGGAGGTATAATTGGGTAGCGCCGGTACACCGCAGGGATTGGCCATATCACCCATGCTTTTCAACATAGCTCTCGTGGGGTTGCCAGCCAAGTTACAAGAAATAGAAGGGCTCCATCACGGTCTTTACGCCGACGACAACCCCTTGTGGGTTACGGAGGGCTGCGACGGGCACATAAAGCAGACCTTGCAACGTGCAATTGAGGCTCTTGAGCAATACACCGGCTTGAACTGCTGTGCGGAAAAATCAAAACTTTTGGTTTACAAACCCACGCGAAGAGGCCGCAAGCCGAACGGCAAGGTAAATGATGATCTCGATAGACATGCGGCTAACAACATCCGAAGGGCTACCCGTGCCAAGATTATACATATTATACGTGTTCTCAGCTTACACATCTACTCAAACTAAAACTACTACTAAAACACATTGCACACCAATACAGCGGGATGAAAGAAGGCCACATGATCAGACTAGTTCAAGCCTTCATGATGAGCCGAATAACGTACGTAGAATCCTACTTCAAGTGGCAGGTAGCGGAAGAGACAAAGATGGAGAGCCTAATAAAGAAGGCTTACAAACAGGTGATAGGGCCACCGATGAACACGATTACGAGTACGTTACTTGATCTGGTGTCTCCTTAACACGCAAGAGGAATCGACAGAGGCACAGTAGATAGCGCAGTACGAGCGCCTTTCCAAAACCACAACGGGCAGAGACATACCAAAGAGATTAGAAATTAGATATCACGCTCAGAACCAGGTCAAACTCGACGTACCAGGCAACGGAAGGGATAGGCTAGGTCATCCTTTCTTTGCAGAAGAACATTCACCCCAAATACCGCAGGCGTAGACGGGTAAAGAGAGCGCAGGACATAGAGAGGAAGTCTGGCAAATATAGAGAGGCACAGTGTTCGTGGATGCGACCAGGTATGCGCGCAGGCATGGCTTCGCGGCCACTCTAATAGATCACCAGAACGTTTGCAAGACTAGCGTCATAGTACGCACAGAGCACGTGGAGACAGCAAAAGAAGTGACTGTCACTCTCGCAGTTGCCACCACTATGGCCGAAGTGGTTATCAGTGACTCTCAGACGACAGTCCACAAGTTCGGCAACGGCCGCGTCTCTCCGGCGGAGTTACGAATTTTACTTGTGAGCTAAATTGAAAATATTGATGTTTACGTATTATGGGCACTCGCCCACACCTTCTCGCTAAAAGGCAATGAGGCGGCGCACGGGGCGGCTCGAGGGCTTACGGACCAAGCCGCCACCATCACCACCACCGCCTCGGCCGGCCGCAACATCGGGTGAGGAATGGTAGTGGGAGGATCACCTCACCAGTTTGAAAGATATCACCCACCATCAGAGATTAACCAGGTGCTAGATTTTGCCACCACACTAAAAACTGAACAAAAGCAGGTGTTCACGCGGAGACAGCTGCAGACCAGGACGTTTCCAAACTCGGTGTTCATAAATCTCTGTTACCCTGAGTTGTATGCGTCGCGCTGCAAGTTATACGAGGCCAGGGCAACGCTGGACCACATGCTATGAGAGTGTGTCAAAGGTGGTACTTATGACGAGGATGTAGCCTCAAGCCGATCGCGCTGGGAGAGTGTTCTGCTCAACCACGACCTCCACGACCAACAGTGGGTCATCCAGCGAACCAAGGCCGCCACCAGAGCTCAAGGGCTCGAGGCCGATACCTAGGCCGGAATATCTGCCCAGATTCCTGAATAACTCGTCGAACTTTTTCTTGAAGTAAAGTTGCGTCTCTCTCTTCACGGACTTTACACACTGCCCCGGTCTCAAACTGTTTGACATTCACCGTTATGGACACGCAGAAAATAGATGATTGCTCGCCTGCCCCATGTATCCCGGCCACAATAAGCCGACAGATTCAGGGCGTGAACGCACGCGTCGCCTTTCATTTTCATTGGGGTCTTCTCAAGGCGGCTCTTTTATCTGCTAGGCTATGTATTCTCGTGATGCTTGTTCGTGTTACGATTGTTGTTCGTGGGACGTTTTGATACGTCGGATGAATTGCACCGTGCTGGTGGGATTTGCCATGATCTTGCGGAGCACTTCACCATTGCTGCCGTTCTGCTCAATCATCATTCGGAGTACTCAGATACTTTTTAGCCTCGGGATTGGTGAGCCGTTTGATGCTGGTAATTTGATTTCTTGTTTTTCTGAAAGAACGCAGTCTTTGGGCGGGCGTTCTTTTTTGAACAGTTTACATAGCAGTAATTCGAATTTTTGGCCGAGTCAGTAAGTTCCGTGCCTACGAAGTACTGTTCCACGCAATCTATGGTCACCTATAAATGATCCTCGATCTATATGTCACTGATAGTTGTCGTCCAGATTGTAATATCATCCGCGTATAGCGTGTGGTGCTGTCCATATTTTAAGTATTTGTTCATGTAATCCCAGTAGGATGACATTAAAGAGCATCGGCAAGGTCACCAAGTGCCGCGCTATGCCCAAGCTTCATATGTTGAATTTGTTTCATTCTAGCTGTCCGATTCGTGTGCGGTTCTTCCCATGTGTGCGGTTCTTCCCATGAGAAAGACTCGGACGTAGTTGTACACTCGCAATCCGAGATTCAGTCTGTCTATCTTTCGCCATACAGTGGTTTGGCCAACGTTATCAAAGGCTTTCTTCAGGTTCAGGCCGAGGATGGCTCTGACTGATCAACCAGGATTTTATAAAATTTCTTGTTTCAGTTGCAGAGGGGTGTCCTGTGTGAAGACATATTCTGAACCCAATCATTGTGTGCAGTAATAGGTTGTTGTCCTCGAGGTAATATGTCAGTCTATTGAGAAACAAATGCTCCATCAGTTTAAATACATGCAATGTAAAGGAGATAGGACGCTTGTTGTCCAGCTGCAATTTCTTGCAGGTTTCAGTAAAAGTAGGATTTGTGCTTCGTCCCATTGCAGGGGTAACTCTGCATGCACCCAATACTCGTTATTATAATCTGTGAGCTTTTAAATATAAATGTATATAGAGAGAGGTTGGTGCGAATGCATGGCGCCGGATATTAGTCTTATCTTGCACAAATGTCGACATCGCACATTTTGTAGCAAACACAAGGCTATACGTATGTACATGGCACAACGCTTACACAATGAGTCCACGTTTTTCAGTACTGAGTGTCCTCAACCCACAGAAATGTATCCACATTACATAAAAATGTCTCCACACCACACGGAGTTTGTAAAAAGAGAAGTTATCCCGCTAATTTAAGTGTTCACACAAAACATTAGAGTTCAATAAAATGTCTAAGGTGATCTTGTCGCTTGAATACTGAACTGTTTTCAGAAAAGTTTTCTCAAAATTATTGCACTCAGCATGAAAATACTGTTTTGAAACATACCGGTTATTCAGATTCCGCCATAACGTGATTGACTACACGCGTTGCAATGACTTGTAGCTTTCTTTTTTTTGGCCATGGACTGAATATTATTGCAATTGATGGAGGTCACTTAGCCAAATAATAGATTTTTTGAAAAGGTTCTTTCGAGGTACGTCATAATTTTTACAATGCAGAAGAATGTGCTCCACGTATTTTTGAGCTTCTCCACATCAGGAGGTAGGACTGCCAGCTTTTTTTATTCTATACGGCAAGGCATTCATGTAGGCTGCACCAAGTCGAAGCCTGTGAATGACTGTTTCTACCAATCGGCTAACCTTTAACGGAATAATAAGTGCTATTCCGGAATCAATGTTATACAACAGAGAGTTTTGTGAACCATTTTAGAACCAGGTTTCCATAGACAGTTGACCGCTCAGCTTATTTATTAAACATCGTGCATCGCTCATAGATAGATGTAGCAGTAATATATTATTTTCTTGATGTCAAACATGTGCAGTGTGGTCAGTCATGTTGTTTCTTGTGATTCTACAGTGGCTTGGCACCCACTGAAACATTATTATGTGGTTTAGAGTTTTGCCATTGCGTACGTCTTCTGTAATTATTATTCGACCTAGCTACGTTTGTTGCCCAAGCTCAATCCTTTCGAAGAAACTAATGAGAACTGTGAGTAACTGATAACTACCCATTGAAGTGGATCTCGCTGGAAACATATGAAGCGTAAAGCACAAAGTATTGCATAGAGTTCTGCCGTTGTAGTTGTTGTGAGATGGCTGAGTTTAAAAGCTTTTCTCGCTTGGAATGCAGGTACAAAGAATGCCGACGTAGAGCTTTGATTGAGACATGATTCGTCGGTGCACACGTGAATATAGTTTTTCTTTGGTATAAAGGGGGTTAAAGTTAATTGCTTTATTACAATTATAGGGATATCATTCTTACAATTAAATCCCGGAATTGAAGTGGTAATATTTGGGATAGAGAGATGCCATGGTGGGTTGGATGCACATGGAAGCCAGTATTCGTGCGTAGGCAGTAAAGTTTTGAATTTTACTATAGCTTTATATATTCTTGCAGCTGATCTCTCCCGAAAAGTTTAATATAGTGGATGATTATCGTGTTGAGTGGCCCACCGAAGATAATGCCGGCACGTTTCTGTAAATCTCATACCATAGAAAATCGGTTGACGAGACTCCGCATTTACCAAAACACTGGCAGACACTCACAGTACATAAGATATATCCGAAGGCTTCTGGCCTAAAATCTTTCAATCCTCTTCTCCACGTTGCGTGACATCCTATGTAAAACCGTGGCATAGTAAGCTATTCTTTGTCTAATGATTGCCTAATATGCACGCAATAAAAAGAGCACGAACTACCCCATCTCCCTCCAGTCAGTCGATGAAATATATTGATTAGAGAGTTGACCTTGTCCTCTAATTATTTTATCTGTGGGGCCCAAGACAGACGTCTGTGTAAAACAAACCCTAGAAATTCGTGCTGTCGCATAAGCTGTAAGCGCTGAGAGTCTATCTGAAGTTTGAATTTGCTAAGGCTTATCCTTGTGAATAGAAGTACAGATGTGTCCTCATGAGAAGGAATCATGCTTCTGCTCTCAAAAAAGTTATTCATTATTGTCAGATTAGCTTGAAGTTTTTGCTAAATTGCTTGAATGCTCGTGTTTGATGTCCAAATGCACAGATATTCCGTATATAGGGAATATTTCAAACTATTAGGTAAGATATGGGATATGTCAGCCTTAACGCTAATAAATAAAATCGGGCTTAGTACGCTACCCTGTAGAACTTCTTGACTAACTTCTTTCCCTTCACTTTCACTGTGAGCTGTGTCAATGAAAATGTTCTAGTCTCTTAAGAATTCTGCAATTCACCTTAGTGTTCTGCCAGCTATTAGCAAATGAATTAAACTGTGTAGTACATGAGCGTGGCTGGTTGAGTGAAATGCTCGCTGTATAACTTGAAATACTGCGACGACGAATCTTCCACAGCTCCTCTCATGATCTACGTAAGTTACAATGTCTAGGATGGAATCCATGGTGCAGCAGCGTTAACAAATGCCTGCCAGGTTTTCTAAAAGCACGTTCGTACACTCCACCCACCACTGAAATCTAGCGTCTATCAACGCTTTTATAAGTTTAAAAGACAGCTAGTCAGGCTGACAGGACGAAAGCAATCTATTGAATAAGGCGTCTTCCGGGTTAGAGAATTGGAACTACTCTTGCGACTTTCCAGGAAGATGGAAGTCGCTCTGTTTTTCATGCATCACTAAATATCTTCAACAAAGTATTTGTGGCCACAGGACCCAGGTTTTTAATACTGCATATTTCATCCCATCAGGACCAAGTTCTGTCTTCTGTCGGCATGCTGCAAGTGCGTTATCTATTCTGGCAATGAAAACGGATGATCTAGGTTATCATGATGTCCATTGAGAGAAAAAGTAATCAATGCTTTATTACCCCCAACAGACCTATTGTATTCAGGCGTGTGCCAGGCTGCACTTGGTCATGTAGTATGCTAACAAAATTAGTCCGCAACGGTCGTTTCAGGTACATCCTTCACTAAAGCAAAGGCCCTAAATGGTTGTTCATGTGTTACTGTCCCACTTAGAAGGCGTAAAACATTCCATAATTTTGACTCGGGTGTAAGTGGCACTAGCGAAGTGCAGAATTCCCGCCAGTGCTGTGTGTTTGGTCTATCCAGTTGTCGGCTCATGCGGTCATGCGTTTTTTGACAATCGCGCTAATCTTCAAGTAGACGCGTGCGTCTGTATTTTCTTTCAGCTCTGCGGCGGATGGCCCCACGTCTGTCGTATTAAGTGTCTGCTCTATCCTCAACTTCAGAAACTTTAACAAACTCGAAACACTGGTTTAATTTGTTTTCTATAAGTGATACTGAGATGTCAGTGTCAGTAATATTATCAGCTTGGTGTGACATATGATAATGAAATGTTTGCCAGTTAGTTATCATTGCTGAGGGCTTATATTTAAAAAAAACGTAGTTTTGACTGCTGAATTAGCAATCTCTAGTGATCTGTAATCGAGATTGCACAGTGCCCTGTTCGATATTCGATCTAGGCCTAGGAATGGCTGGGCATTGAGTTTGGCGAGGGCTACTTTGATTTCAGCAATTCTGAATTCTGCATCTAGGATGGCGTTGCCTTCTCCTTTGAAGTCCGGATTTACTTGTTGTGGCGTTTGGTATATGTAATAAATTTCTGCTTCCCGTAGGAAATCTTGCTCCATTTCCATGTAAGTGTATATGATGTCACAGATTCCTTGCCTCTGTGTGGTCTCGGTGTTGGCGAAATGTATGAGGTACCGCAGTATCTGCCACGTGCGACTCGTAGTGAATAGAGTGTCCATCTCTGCACATTTCTTTTTTCTTTGCTGTTGTTGCCGGTGAAGTGCAGGCTTTACTGTTTTTTTTCGTTGAGCTGTCAGTCAGGAGTTCAAGTCACAAGGGTGTCCACGGGGGGCCTCCCAGCAACCAGTACTGCCGGCGACGCTCGAGTGCGGGCGGGAACGTGTTGACGTTCCGCCAGTTCTTGGGTCCTCTGGACTGCCTTTTGTTGGGTTTCGGAGATCGGAGCTCCTGAACAACTCCTTCCAGTCGCACTCACTGGTGAAAGGTCCTTAAGGATAACGCGGGACGTTGCCAGAGCATGTGTTCGAGAGAACAGTACATTTCTGAGCAGTCTGGGCATTGTGAATCTATGTCCGAGTTGTAACAGCTGAGTCGGCCCCGTGATGTGTACGTCTCGTTTGTAGTAAGCGAAAGGCTACTACCTCTTGCGCGCGTTCGAGCTCTGCACGTGGTAAAGGGTATTGGCATCTGTTGTTTAAGTAGTAGAACGTAATTTAGTGGAAGGTGAGCAAAGGATCATTGTATTGTACGTTTGAGCCCAGCTCTTCGATGGCTGATTGATCGTCACGGCAGGTCAGTTCTCTCGCTCGATCATGAGTCATTTCGTTGAGCTTGGGTGTCTGTGGATAGACGCCTTTTCCCGTGTGGCCAGGGAACCAAGAGCAGTAGTGCATGCCCATTGTTAAGGGTAGGAAGTTGATGATGGCAGGTATGGCGGGTATCTCTTCACGGTAGCTGGCACCCAACCGTCGTCCGCATAGCCGATCTTTACCATTGAGGAGACGCGTTCGTAAGAAAGTTAGAACGAATGTTTGTTTACATTATATATGAACGACAGAAACTGTACAGGGATCCACAAAATCCCGCATTATGTACAGCAGAGATTCAGTTCATGATTTAGCTCATAATTCCATACAAGATTAAGCGCTCTTTACAATCATTCTTTGGCTTTTATAGCCCATCGTTACCTCCATCCGAAGGAGGCGGTGACCACTCTTGCCACAAAGCAGGGGACAAAGTCTTTGTGGTCCACACAACAGAAAGGGTGCAGATATTGCACCACTCGGCTGAGCGAAACGGTCCAAAGGCAACATGAACGCACTACACAAAGACGCACCCGGCCCACGCCTTGAATGCCCCGCAGGGCAAGGACGTAAGTCCGGAAAGGGCAAGTTAAGCTCCTCCGGGGAGATGGTCCCTAACCCGAACGTCAGCAGCGGTCCATGTTGTTTTTAGCTTCAGGTAGTCCAAATGTTCCGTCCCGATGAACGGCTTCTTTGACGCGTTCCCACGCTTCAGGCCTGTCGATGCGTTGAAATGACGTCGCATAGATGACAAAAGCCAAGTCAAGAGGTTGACTTAAGGAGACCTGCCACAGTGGCGCCGTTCCTCCGTTGTTCGAGCCCGACAATAAAAGGCCTGTCTTACGAACCTTCTGTTGAGACCCGATTGATACCTGGAACATCTACCGGACAGCGTCTTGCAGACTGGGCGCCAGTTGGGTTGAAAGCCTCCCTGGTGAACCGGTTTACGCACAATGGCGTCTGCCCAGACGAATTGCCGGGCCAAACGTAAGAGCTCCTCCACCGCTCGGAAAATCTCGGCTGGCCAGTGCTCCCAACCACTGGGCACGAAGAGAATGGCTGTAGATGAGGACGATGGCCTGGCTTCTACCCTCCAGCTGCGAACTTGTAACTAACTCCCAGACCACTTCATAATGATCGACAACAGCGAGGCGAACCACACAAAACAATACCATGCTGCCGTCAAGAACATTGAACTCGCTTAAAATCCCTCTAGGCTTCTCAAGAAACACAAAAAATATTCATTCGCTAAAATTTTGACACAATTTTGTGCCGCCGAAGTTACAATCATGGTTGTGGAGATGCTTACTAAAGATGTAACAGTTTGCCGTGCGAGAAAAGCGCACGAAGGCAAATACAATTTGGCCCTGGATAACGAAAATCTGACTCTTTCAAAACTAGCCTTCTCCCACCATCCACACGACTAAGTTGTTACTTATAGCAGCTATCTTCATGACTAACTTCATGAAAGACAACTACCCAGTTTTCGCACAAATGCAGCCTGAACCCAACACAAGGTAACTGTGCAGATTCTTCGCTCTGTAATTACATACTTGCACGGCATAGTCGAGAGTACCTACGTTTGGGACACCCCGACACCATTGAAATCTCTCTCACAACAAATCAAACTGCATCTTCTAACTACCTGAAACGTAACCCTACCTTAACGTTCGGTAAAGCGCAACTCTCAGCTCAAGAGATCACATGATCCCCAAGAACTTACTAAAATAACAAAAAGAATAGATCTAGTAAACGAACACACTCATTTAGTGTTGCAGCCTCATGTAAGCCCATATTTTTAAAGAACACACAGGACTATGGTATGCGCCCTAGCACGACATCTTACTCTCATACAAAGAGCGCTAGCTTACTAACACGCACCTAACCATAGGCCATATTTCTATAGCCTAGGCACCGCTAAACATGCACCTGAACGTAAATGTATTAAAGAACGGCACGCACGCAATAAAAATAACTGTAGATGCTATACATTTAAGGAGCACCTAACACAACTTGCGTAAGATTTGTGCTAAAAACATTGTATCACATATTTCCTAAACATGAGCATTCATTCAATTTGGCTGTATTCACAAACAATATTTCACACTGATCATTTACTCTATAGAGACGGTAGAAAACCTCGTGGTACACTAAAGGGCACGAAGCATACATACTTCGACTCCGCTCGACAACGCCACCACGCTTTCAATACTAGCGGGGTGTACAAAATTTCATTTACGACTTACGTGCTCTCATCTCAAAGAAAAAAAAACTCCTTTCACGCAGTCGGTTGACCGATGCGGATCACTGCTTCCGCATATCGCTTAACTCAAAACACTTACAGTGCTTACAAAAAAAACTAGAAGAGAAAAAAACTGTATGTAAACAAACTAGCCATGGAGATGACAAAGGAATATTACTTCAAAACCGAAAATAAGCAAACAAACTTGGTTTTCAGTAAATTCCTTTGTCAATCTCTCCAGCTCACAGCTGTCCCTCGCTCTTAAATCGTACCCGCGGTGGTCGCGGTCTTGGAAGATTTTGAGAACGCCCGAGTCTACAACGTGCACGTGCTACCAGCTGAACTGCCGCGTTATGCGTCATGCGCGATTTCGGTGGGCTTATGTGATTTCGGTGGCGGGGATATAAGCAACACGTGGGAAAGAGTGGTGGTGTCCTCTTTGGGTTCGCTTTTGTGCGGCATTTAGCTACTGTGGCTTTTCTTCTAGGATCATGTCGACACTCCTGTCCCCGCAAAGCTTTAAATCTCCGGTGTGCATTCCGCCGTGCGAATGCACGCTGTGGCCTGCCCTTTCGCCGCTGGCGCCTTACTTCAAACCACAAAGCCCTTGTCGTCGAACTGGCCGATGAGCTACCCTCTTTTCTTTCTCCTCGATGCTTGCTTCTTTCTTCTTGCCTTGGCTTTGTCGCGCGCGTACGCTTCACTCTTTTATGGCGACGTTTGCAAACGGCGCTTCCTGCACCATTAGGAAATTGACCTCGGGTTGCGTCATCGATGATTTTATAGCTCAGGGGTGCTTCTGGACCACCTGCCATAATTTGTCAGCACTTTGGTTTCTCGGCTGTGTTGCCTTGTTGAGCCGGTTGACTTGCGCTAACCCTGTGCTCACGCACCCAACGACACTGGCGCCTTCCACTTGATTGCATTTCCGAAGAACCCCCTGTTCTTTTACTTCTTGTCCGGTGGCTTTGACGCATGCAAACAGACTTTGACGGCGATGCGGAATCCCTATTTCTGTTCACTACGCTCAAACGTATCAAGCCTTTCTTTACACCCGTAGTGCCTTTTGTCTCGTTTGCAGCTCTCAGACGTCACTTTCCTCTGCGCCTCTTTTTGCGGTTCATTTCCAAGACTCCCGATCGCTGCTCAAGCTCGACCACCCTCTCACAGCATTCGTCAGCTGTCTAAGTCACGCCGTCTAAATTATTTTCGCCCAAATCATCTTTATTCTCACACTATAGATGGGCGGACTGGTTAACACACTTAGGAACAGTACGGCTGTTTTCGTTCAAACAATCTAGCTCGCCTGGCTGTGAGTCTGCAACCGTACTGTTTTCTTCACTGTCTGCAATCACTGCTTCTCCTGAGCTTTTTCTGGTGTTCTTCATAACTTTCACCTCATTTGCAAGATCCACCGTTGCAACAACTACAGTTGAGGTCTGTACCACTTTTTCTAAAGCTATTCTAGCTTGTTCGCTAGCATTTAATGGCACAGTACCTCGTCGCATTCGCTCTGGCCTTCGGCGGCCTCTCTCGTTAGAGCATCATCTTTCACAGCTCACGAAATTCGGTTCGTCTTCGAACCTGCTGCGCTCGTCACGCGTGGTGGCCTTCTCTACGGCTCTCACTCTATCTTCATCGCACTCCTCGTGCGCTACAGTTGCGGATGGCTGAAACGTCCGCCGCATTGCTTCAATTTTACGATCCAGTAGGTTATTTTCTTCCTCTTGTTCCCTTTTTTCCTTTTCCTCTCTTTCTTTTTTTCTTTCTTCGTTCCCCTAACCTTTTGAAAACTCTTAACGGTAATCTAATATTCTTCTAACTGGCGTTTTGCAAAATTAGCTCTAAAATTTATGAGCTGCTCAATCCTTCCTTAACCTTAATACTTAGGTCTCCGCAAATATGAAAAGGGCCATTTTTAGCACCTTCTTCACCTCCATGATTGCCGTTAAACTTTGTTCCTGCATCTCACAAATAGTTAGGTGATCCCTACAACTCAAACTCACAAGAGGTGATCTTCCTAATTCACACACCATTCAGCTTCTAATAAACTCACACAACTGAAGCCGGAAAGTCAAAGCAAAGACGAACCACTCACCACATCACAGCACCATGTCACGAGGTCCATCTCACCACTGCAAACCAGTTGTAATGGGTAGGAAAGTAGATGATGGCATCCCCCAGCTGCCACCAGTCTTTAAAAACTTGAGGGCGATGATAGGAACAGCGGGCTTCTTTAAGGTAGCTGGCACCCCGCCGTCGTCCCCATAGCTGATCTTCGCCAGTGAGGAGACGCGTTTGTAAGAAAGGTAGAACGAAGGTTCATTTACATTACAAAAGAAAGACAGAAAGTCCACATGAATCCAGAAGATGACACATTATGTACAATAGAGATTCTGTTCATGGTTTAGCTCAAGATTCCACACAAGGTTCAGCGCTTTTTACAATCATGCTTCGGCTTTTACAGCCCACCGTCACCTCCGTCCGAAGGAGGTGGTGACCACTCTTGACACAAAGCTGGGGACGAAGTCATTGTGGTCCACCCACCGGAGAGGGTCCAGAATTTGCACCTCTCGGCTGGGCGAAACGGTCCAACACGAACGCCCCACACAAAGACGCACCCAGCTCACGCCTTGAAGGCACCGCAGGGTGAGGAGGTAAGTCGGGAGAGGGAAAGTTGAGCTCCTCCGGGAGATGGCCGCTAACCCGAACGTCAGCAGTGGTCAATGCTGCTTTCAGCTTCAGGTAGTCCATATGCTCGATCCCGATGAACGGCTTCTTCGACGCGTTCCCACGCTTCCGGGCTGTCTGTGCGTTTGGATGGCTTCGCATACGTGACAAAAGCCGACTCAAGAGGATGACATAATGAGAGCCGCCGCAGTGGCGTCGTACCCTGCTGTTCGAGCCCGTTCAACAAAAGGCCTGCCTCGTGAAGCTTCTGTTGAGTCCCGATTGCTCTTGGTACATCTATCGGACAGCTTCTTGCAGACTGGGCAGCCGATGGGGTTGAAAGCCTCCCTAGTAGACCGACATACGCACAATGGCGTCTGCCCAGACGAATCGCCGGGCCAAACGTAACAGCATGCACTTGCGTGCTTTGTAGAGTATGGGCTGCTTCTCGAGGGATGTTCCCACTTCCGTAAGCCCGAATGGTGGCGTGAGAGTCGGTGAAGACATGACTCTGTAAGGGATCGATCATCGCTAAAGCAATAGCGGGCTGCTCGGCTAGGGCGCTCTTTGCTAGCTTTATCGAGACCACTGAACGTAGGGCTCCTTCGCCATCTAGAACCAAGAGTGTGAAGGTCGAGGAGTTTTGAAAGAAATGTACTTATCGCCCCACCGTGGTGTTCTAGTGGCTAAGGTACTCGGCTGCTGACCCGCAGGTCACGGGATCGAATCCCGACTGTGGCGGGTGTGTGTCCGATGGCGGCGGAAATGTTGTAGGCTCATGTGGTCGAAATTTCCTGAGCCCTCCACTACGGCGACTCCCATATTCACATGGTGGTTTTGGGACGTTAAACTCCACATATCGATCAATCAATCAAATTTACTTTTCTATTGCGGAGGGCACGTTTGAAAAAGAAGATAGAGTAGTGAGATAGGACACAGTGCACACTAACAACGAATTTTATCGCACAGATGGCGCGAATGTACGTACAGTGAAGAGGGCGAGGAGCTCGCAAACAGAAGAAACGACAAAAAGTACCGCATGCACCAGACCAACTTATTCCAACCTTTGAGACAACGTAACTGAAAAGATACTCGTAATTATTATCCTACAGATGGACGGACGGGGCACTAACACACTCAGTTCGTACTTTACGAACAAAAAAATCCTCATATATTTCACGTGCCCTCTTATCCTTATATCTTGCCATTACTTGGAAATCATCAAACCTCAGGGTGCACCCGCAAATTGCACAGTGGCTTGCCAAGTGGTTGCCTAATGATCCGCGCATCAGAGTTTCATGCTCTCAAAAGCGATTGTTCAGACAGCGCCCCTTCTGACCGATTTAGCATCGACCACCTGATAAGTAAATCAGATATGCAACGCCTGATATACTTTCTACAAACATGTTTGCGTGCTTCTTATTGAACCCGACACTTAAAGATTCTTCACTGTAAACTTTTGCAAAGAGAGGGCAGCTTATTTTTTTTACTTTAAAACAACGTTGACCCCAGTTTTTTTCTACCATTTTTTTAATTAGTGGGAAATTTTGTGCACATAAGGAATGGCAGACGCTTTCGGCTTTGGCTCGTCCTGAGATGCGTGCCGTCAATTCTCTATTTTCTTTCTCGGACGTTCTATGTGCACTAAGAAATGTAAATTTCTTTCAAAGTGCAATACCAATCAGCCTAAGTAGCCACTTTCTTGTGGAGGAGTTATTGTATTGCGCCATATGGGCGAAGACGGTAGAGTTGTGATTCGCAGCGGTGAGATCAAAGATTGAGCGAGCGCAGGCCAGTCGTCAGCCATTGTTGTGCGGCGGGGTAACATTTCGCAGAATTGGGTTTACCGTCCAGGTAGCATGGACAACTCTGGAGAGCGCTACTGCACGCTCGATGTAGGAATGTGGGAAAATGCCAGCCTCGCTTAGATGTCGGCGGCCTGCTTTGAAGGAGGAGAGGCGGATCACTTGGGAGAGGTTGCTATGCATGCCTAGTTGGTCGAAACAGAAAGTTCTCTGCTTTGAGGTAAACCAAGGACTTGCTTTTTTGGGTTGCTTTTCGCAAGGATTGCTTTTTCGCATGATTTTGTTTAGTTTATACTTTTCTACCTTCAATTAGTTGTGGGCAGAGACGACGTAATTGATGTGGCTCATCAGGAACTCGTGGTATATGCGCAGATGTTTGGCCTCTCCAACGCCTCGTCTGTGACGCGAGACTCTCTGAATTAGTCGGAGCATGTTTTCCGTTTTAGCTGTGATGTATGTTATTATTCGTGCATGCCAGCTAGTGGCCTCGACTAGGAGGCCCAGAATGCATATGGAGTTCACGCGGGGTATTCGTTTCCCATCTTTGGCGTGTAGCGCTATGGGCAATTCATTGTGGTAAAAGAGTACTTACCACAAACGAAAGATCCAATCAGGACAAAAGCATGAAGGTGTACGCGGGGATTGAGCGAAGATCTCGAGGGACGGGGATCTCTAGATGAGCGGCACAGAAACACGTCGGGCGGTCGAGCAGTGGGCCACGTCTCGACGTCTGAATCCGACGCTGCTGGTCCGGTGCCTGTTCTGGATTCCACAATTTCGAGGACTACCAGGCTGGGCATCAACCCACCTGTCCCCGGCTATGGTTGCCCAGCGAAGTTCCGGGCAAGTGGCTGGTATTGTTCCTGGTGCTGGTCTGTGACTGTCCGAGGTGCCGCTTTTAGCACGTACCGTTCAACCCCTCTTCATGGCACTGTTCCAGCTGACGTCCTCGATGTGGTACTAGGCACCGACACTGCTGCACTTGGTTTCTCCCGGAGCTGTATCAGCTGAGTCGGGCCACGCACAAGTCCTGACGCACAGGAGGCAACTCACTCCCGTCGTGGCGCCCTTCCGGCCCACTGACATTTCGACCACACGGCGTGCACCGCCGACTTGGCTCTGTTCACCTTTACAACCCACCCCTGTTTCGGGGTACGCCAAACGAGACGTTGAGCTTCGTTCTTCGGCAACTCCACGACTGAAGCACCGAGAATAACGGCCGTGGTGTGACTGTGGAACATGTTCATGTTCGATAATTTTATGTGCATGTATATACGCCGTGTGATGTAGTCTCGTGCCTGTGCCGATACTTATATAAAGTGGAGTCTCTTCGTCTATGGGTGTTTCTTGTGCCCGTTTGATTAACCTGCGCCCACACGTGCCCACAATTTTGGCGAGCCTTGCCAGAATCGGAAACGAGCGCAAGTCGTTCGCGTTCGGTGATGGAATAATTGCGCTCGATTGGTGATAAAGGCGCCTAGATTATGTAATGACACGGTCACTACAAATCCATTGCTGTGCCAAAACAGTGCCAATGCCATGGTCGCGGGCGTCGGTTGATATTTCTCTTGGAGCTGATATATTGAAGGGCCCAAGGCTTGGTGGTGACATGAGGCACATGATCAGTTCAGCAAATGCACTGGCTTGTTCAGGACCCCAGACAAAAACCAAATGCTTCTTAAGCAGGTCCGTCAGAGGGCGTGCAATGTCGGCAAAATTGCGCGCATATCTTCGAAAGTAACAGCAGAGACCTACAAAGTTTCAAACGTTATTCGCAAAGGTCGGCACAGGAAAATCCTTGACTGCAAGTACTCTGTCGGTAACAGGACGAACACCTGAAGAATCGACAAAGTGTCCGAGGACAGTAAGCTTCTGATGGGTGAAGTGACACTTTGACAAGTTTAGCTGAATGCCTGCCTTTCGTAAAACAGGAAGAATTGACGAGAGGCACTCGAAGTGTGTCACAAAAGTTGGCGGAAAGACAATGACGTCGTCAAGGTAGTATAAGGATATTGGCAATTTGAAACCATGTAGTAGAGCAATCATCATTCGTCCGAACGTGGCTGGGTCGTTGCATAACCCGAATGGCATCACTTTCAACTGATAAAGGCTGTCTGGTGTAATAAATGCGGTCTTTTCCCGGTCCATGTCATCAAGTGCAAATTTCCAATACCCCGAACGAAGGTCTTTCGAAGAGAATAATTTCGCACCACTCGCTCAGCCAAGGGCATCATCTATACGTAGTAAAGGGTACGCGTCTCTGTTTGTTACCATTTTCAAGTTTCGGTAATTGGAAGAAAAGCGCTAGCTGTTGTCATTTTTTTTGACGACCACGACAGAGGTCTTGAAGACGAAGGGCTTGAAGGAGGTTTTATGATATGCCCGGCAAGCCTTCTGCCGACTATTTTTGTATGATAAAACACTCAGCTGATGAAACACGATAGGGTCACCGGTGCATCGGTTTGGCATGATCGGTGTTGATCTGATGCTTCAAAACGGTTGTGTGGCCCAGTTGTCAGTCGTTGGGGTTAAATAAATTTTGGTGGAAGTCGCTGTTGGCTAGTTTGTGCATGTCGTAATTCAGTATTCAACGTCGCGCCGAAAGAACAACCACACTAAGAACGATACAAATATAGACACCATGGCTTGGTATGAAGCGCGAAGGGCACGAACAGCGAGCAAATGTTCAGCCAGAAGGTCTGATGAGATCATTTTTGTAGCCCTTCCGAAAATAGTTTCATCTTAATCACGGCTCGTGTGATATGGATTATACCCTGTTAAGGCGTAATTGAGTTAGCCACAGGCCGGGGCAAGGGACGCAAGGGAGATACCGTAGGGCAGAACTTGTTAGCGTAGTCCAAAATTGACGAGAGAGAGACATGCGACATTGTCCTCTATACAGATGACTGTGTGCGCGAACGGGGTGTTTTGTGAGCAGAGAACGGCAGGGTTCGGTGACACGACGTAATCACCATGAGACACAGGTGGATCAGGAGAGACCGCAATATACGTAACGGCTAGAGAGGAGACGCCAACGTAATCAGCGGAACGTAGCGTGCTCGGAACAGGATCACCAGGCTTAAAGGCATATAGTAGGGCAAGTTGAATGGTACCCGTAGCACAGTTATTGAGAGCTGAATTAAAGAATAGGAAATCAAGTCCTAAGATGATTTCGTACGGGCATCGCTCCAATACATGAAACAATACAGAGATATGGCGTCCGGCAAAAGTGACGCAAGAACTACACATCCCACTGACAACTGCAGTCGTACGGTCAGCTACGCGGAGAACAGCAATCGGAGCTGGAGTGAGAGCGTTCCGTAGTCGTGCATGGAGGTTGTATTTCATAACCTACACGTGAGAGCCGGTGTCGACTAGTGCTATGACAGGTGCGCCGTCGACATCTACTTCGATGAGGCTGTTGTGTCCAGGTAGCGTGAGCAGAAGAATTTCAGGTTGGGTCGTCACTGCAGACTCACCTCTAGGAGCTGCGCCAGTTAGGTTTCCGAGGAGAGGCAGGAAGAGGAGAAGGAAGGAAAACGAAGACGCTGAAAGCGAGACAGGCGAGTTCACGGCGAAGGAGGGCGGTGCCTTCGTGGAGGCGTCGATGGTGTAGCAGCATCGTCTTCGTGGAGGGCCAGTCGGAAACTGTGGGGACGCTAGTTTGGTCTATTCTAATGGCAAAGCGTCTGGAGTCCAACGTGAGCAATCTCCCGGCGTACAATGGTCTGTATTAAATAAGTCGTGCGGGAACTTTGCACGGGGACTGGAGCTGCAGCTTCTATTTCGCGTTGGACGAGGCGTACAATCCTCTTGCATGTTGCAGAAACAGGTGGCCGATGGATATCTTCGCAGGTACACGGCATCACTGTGCTAGTTATGCGTAACAAATGAGGAGCAATGCGACGACATTTAGGTTCTTCGTGGCGCCGACATTCGCTAATAACGTCGTCGACTGTCGACGAGTTGTAGAACACGACGAGAGTGAAAGCATCGTCCACAATTTCTTTAACGATGTAGGTGGCCTTTTCGAAATCCAGCATCTTTGCGTCCACCGTGCAGCAGAGGGCGAGCACATCCTGAATGGATGTCACGCATGACTTGGTGCAGGACCACAGTCGGTACGCGAGTTATTTCTGCACCGAACGACGTACGATGCCCAACGGGCTTGCCGAAGAGGTCAATGAGATTCCGTTCGGAAATCTCCGAACTGCTGATCCCTTCCTTGTGTTTGAAAACAAAACTTCGGCCGTGCCCTCAAGGTAAAAAGAACATTGGTCAATATAAGCGTCGGGTCTTGGTTGTATAGTGTGCTCACCCGTTCACATAGCTGAAGCCTTCCTCAACATCTTTGTTGCCAGTGCTGGAAAAGATGCCCGGGTGGCGTGGTTGTGTCAAGAGGATGATGTGGTTAGCGGCCGTTTGTTGCAGCTTGGTAGGCATGGCTGGGCAAGGCACGATTGCAGACGTTACCTGTGCATCTTCGTATTTCTTTTAGCAGACCTAGGAACGTGCGCTACGGAGAATCCTCGTGTCGGTGAAATGGAGAACCCGCACTCTTCACCGAAATGCTAGGGAGAGAAGGCGTCGTAAAATATATTCACGAGGTATATATAAACACCTTACTCTAGACATACAAAGCAGAAGCAAGTTCACACGGATATCAGCGAGCGTTATCTTTCTCTTTGCTGTCTTCCTCTTTATCACTGACACCACTTCGTAGCAATATAACTTTAGTGAAAGAAAACTTCGCCTTAGTTGCTGGTTTCGTCAAGGTAGGGGGAGAGGGCCTCAGATTTTATAAATATTCACAGTTTGGAAGCTCGCGCCCTTCTCGCCGCCCCACTGTTTCACCCCCCATTCGGCTTATACGCCTATAACTGACTTTGCCTGTAGGAGTGTGCTTCTGTTCATATATGCTTTGTCTCTTCGATAGAAAAAAAACATTAGGTAGCAAATGCTGTGCATTTCAATGCGCCGTAGTTTGCGCTGTTTTTCGGGGTAATCCTAAATTACCGCAAAACGGGTTATGGGGTCGTTATTTCCAGTTTTAGGCTGCCAGGCGGCTTCTTTTGGTGTGTTCAAATTATTACTTTTGGCATTCAATACCTTTTGCGCAGCGAAGTGCGAAGGGATTATGAGCTATCAGGAGCTGATGATCGCTGGTAGAAGGGACCAGATGTTGGCGCTGTTGCTAATATTCGTGTATATATGACCAGTGCACACGCACCATTTTTTTCGTCGTCACAGCGGTTGCAGCTCAGCTGAGTAAACAGCCTACAGCTGTATATGTTCATCTTCTAAAATATTAAATTGCATTTTGGATTATTGTTTTGTCAGACAAAGCTACCGTGTACTTGCGCGATATGCGGCGTGAGTTCTGGAAGCATGGCCATGTTGCCTGAAGAGTTCATCGATCAAAGTAACTTCCAGCGATACATAACCTTTTTCTCTCTGTAGTGGCATTAAATGCAGGCACATATGAGTTCACAGAAGCTGCTCGCTTGTAATAAAATGGCTGAAACCTATTGCTGAAGAAGAGCATGTCAGAATGCCTGTACATACTCTTTTTCTTGGTGCAGGCTCGTTTTCACAAAGCAAATATGACTACCTGAGCCTGAATGTGCCCTTTTAGGCTACCATTGTGTGTCTACGCCTACGGAAGAGAACGAGATCTAGCGTCCTTCGACATTACGCAGTTGTAAAGCTCGTCTTGTGTGGTTCATAACTTATACAAGTGCGCCAGAATGTTTGCTACGAACATTGGCTTATGGATGATAGCACTAGGTAAGCACCTTCTATTTTCTTGTGGTATAACTTCACACTGAAATTGTTTTATTAATCTATCAAATTAGCATTCAAAAAACCTAAAAAACCAAATTGAAGGTCGCCGATGAAGGTAAAATATTTTTCGGGATTGCAAAAGCTTTGTGACTGCAATACTTGAATCAAGTGCACCGTATGCTTTTAAGAAAAAATCGAGTGGCTAAACAGCACTTCATTTGGCGAAATAAAGTTTTGTCAAACAAGATGCCTTTGAATAATATAATTTAGATTAAAGTCTGAGAGAGTCTTCATGTGGCGTCTGGTGCCCAAAGGCATTCTCGCACATTTTCCTATATGTGCCTATCATCAAACGTGCAAGTGTTGACGTTATGAACATATCAGTTGATACGCCAGTGTGATGGTGACGCAGTGGTTTTACCAAACAAAATGTGCGTATTCTTCTCATAAAGAAATCATTCTCGATGAGCGTTATAGGTATAGAGATAAACAACAAAGAATCGACTGTGTTCACTGCATATATAACTATGGCATATTAACATTTATTCCAACAATATCATATTGGTGCACAGTAGTTGGTCATAGAATCAAAAAGTTAAATTCAAGAATCTCAACAATTTATGAACATGAAGAAGTTTCACATGTGCGCTGGCCGTATCTCGATAGAAGCAGCTGTTGTGTCAACATAATTTCATCGTCGTCTCATCATACTAACGGCGTGAATTTATAAGAAAATTAGACAGTCAGGTCAAGTGACGTGGAGCATTTGTAATTTCTGGTCTACAAAAGGTAAAATGTCGAGACTGAAGGATCACTGGTTGTCACATGCTTGCCGGGACCATAGTACGGGAACTAAGGCCTAAAAGACTGAAATAACAAAAAGTAAATCGCAAAGCCAGCTAAAAGCTAACGCAAGCCGAACAAACCCGCTGACAATAAATAGAAGTAAAGAACTCCATGCATTTCTTAAGCTCCATAGGTTGAACGCACTTGAGTCCGCTTTTCTTCGTTTTTTATGCTTATTACCTACTGTGACTCTCACAGACGTAAAAAGAGCAGGCTGACGTTTTCTACAGATTCTTCACATTTGAAAGTTAGGAATAGCGGCTCCATGCAATGTCTTGCTACTGACGAACTTGTTTGAGAACATGCCAGTAGATTTCAAACATGCCAGAGAATTCAAAGTGTATCCCACTTTATCCATGAGTTCAACAATTTACGTGCATCTGACCGCAAGTGAACTTCCCAAGCCAATTGGCTAACCAAGTTTCATTTGTTCATAATTATTGACGCGATGTCAATATCGCACGAGCGAATGTTTTTGTGCTCTATTTTCATTACTTTACTGTATGTGGACCCCGGCGCTTTTTTGTGTGTCCTGTTGAACGACTGCTGTGTGCAGAAAATGTTCCCCAAGTTTTTCACCCATCCGACTGACGCGCAAGAGGTGGCGTGCCATCAGGCGGCTTCTCAGGATATTGGTGCTAATTCGACCCTGCTGACCGCAAAGAACTGCAGGTGCACAACTTTTGAAAGAGGAATTCTTCTCATCTGCAATCGCTGCTTCGTGTAGGCTGACTACCCCGATGCGTTTGAGTTAGGTTTTAATCTTAGTTTTCTTGAATATTCAGTAATATTATTCAATGAACGATTCAATCAATCATTTACTTACCGTGCCCATGAAAGGCCATAACGTCTTGTGTCGCACACGTAAAATTAGAACAATAAGAACAACACAGTAGTGTTCAGAAAGAATTATCTAAAGAAAGAGCAAAAACGCACAAACAACAGAACTCAACGCACAATAAGAAGATTGTGAAGAGTAGACGATAAATATGAAATGTGAGTAAAAAACAACGTAATATACGCAACTGTACAGAACGCTTTCTGAAAGACGTGAAAGGGAAGAATCTGTACATGTGCCAAACTATGATGAGACAGGGCGAAGCTCAAATAAAAAAAATGATTG
Organism: Rhipicephalus annulatus; assembly: GCA_013436015.1. NCBI lineage: Eukaryota > Metazoa > Arthropoda > Arachnida > Ixodida > Ixodidae > Rhipicephalus > Rhipicephalus annulatus. The sequence continues at coordinate 735,076 of WOVY01000169.1, read as the reverse complement.
GACTATGAAAAAACGCCAGGCCTGCGCGGAAGGCGCAGCACAGTCACAGCGAAAGCTGGAAGAGCGGCCTTTCATGGCATTTCTAAACACGCATTAATGTAATTACTGCAAGCACGCTTATTTGATACCCAGTATAGTAGCCGATGAAGGCGACAGTGAAAAAACGTTGGCAGATGGTGGTGTTGGTGGTAAGCCAATGGTGGTGACGGTGTCGTTGTCACCTGATGACGGCGAGAGTGGAAAAACTGGTGGCAACTGGGGGGGGGGGAGGGGTTGGCGAGCGAACGATGGTGACAGTGGAAAATGCCGGCTGATGGTGGCGATACAAAGCGTGTTTGGTGGAAGGCTTGGTAAACAAGCTGGATGACGGTGGCGGAATTGAAGCTTAGTCGATGACGGTGGCATGTTTAAAAAGAAAATGGCACTATGTGAAATCACTTGTTGTGTTTCATTCTTGAATGCGCAGAGATATGTGTTTGCGGTCAAAACAATCCCACGCTGCTCATGTCGCTTTCAAGCACATTGTTTTATTCTTGCGTTGTTAACAATGGTTCAATCTTTGTGGAGCTGTAATACGGCCGTGAAGTTTTACACTTCTTGCACGTAGTTAGATCAGTTTGATACCCGCGATGTCTTCTTTGTTGTGATGTTTAGAAAACTGCAGGTGTCACTGGCAATAGTCACATCAAATGTTTCACATCACCACTCAGTTGTCTAGCAATAAATGAGCTCTAATTCAAAGTTGCCCCTTTTAAGGTACACAAAATTTCACCAGTCACTTGACGTTGCCACGCTAGAAACGCAACTCTGGCAATACTTCCATACTCAATTACTTGAGTGACACTTTTAAGTCAACAAAGTGCGTGCGACGCTAATATGCATTACCTTTAACCTTCCGTATGCGTGGAGACAAGCTCCAGCGAGTTTGGCTTTCACCCTTCAGTTCTACCACCATGATTTCTACCAAAGAGAAGGCCAACCGACCGAGCCTGTTCAAGTGTTATTGGCACCTCGGGGTATTAGAATGCACAATTTCTACGAGCAAGAATGACAATACAGCGCAACCGAGTCATCATTTAACCTGAATGAAGCTTTTTTATTGTGTACGATGTCCGCGCAAGGAGTGACAAACATCGATGCAACGCGGTTCGAGTACTTCCACCAAACGTACGCCTTTTTCACCGACAGCCTCTGGTCGCACTCACTGGCACTTCTCTGGCTCTTATGCGAGAACACAGACTCGTCAATTGATATGCTTACTGAACCAATATCTTAGCATAATGTTTCCGGCGCACTGCATTTGTTTTGACAAGGTCATTGTGAAGTTGTTGCTAATAATAGAGCTACAGCAGTGAACGGGCACGACTTTGCAGTGCTTTGCGCGAAAAAACATCACAATACTCGGTAAATTGTGCGGGCGCATATATCGAATGAGCATAGAGACGTCATGAAGCATTAGCAGATGTCACCCTTTGAAACGAGTGACAAACGGATATTAAACTTCACAACACCCGCCAATAAACTGTACCTACTCCTCTTCTCAGTCCACTTATTTTGTTAAAGACAAAATTCTTTCTTGGAATACTCCGACGCAAAAGTTTTGGTGTGTAAGTGTCTGTCTGTACTTTGTCTGTTTGTCCACCATAACGATACACCAAACGGCCTCAAACGATACTTCAAACGGCCAGTTGTACCTGAAGCGCCCACCAATATTGCTCAAGTTTCAGTGTTAATACTTGTGCGATTGTCGATTAAAAATCAAAAATTGGGCATATCTGAGGCTTCATAAGGACACGTTAATAATTTGTATGTGTGACTTCATACTAGAAAAGGCATACATATGTAATTATTAGAACCGTAGCATTTATCACGCTGCGCTGACAATAGGCAACGCAATGCTGCAAAAGGCAAGTGTTTCCAACGCTTTGCTAAGGCGACATGGGGGCGGCACCTGCCCATCGCTTTGCGTTCTGCACTTTCTCGTCTCCGAGACAGGCGCGCACACCTTCCTCCGTTTTCGAATATAACTGCCAGAGAGAACTTATGTTTACTAACGTACATCGATGCACTCGTTTGTCTTCGCTGCACAGATACAGACTCTAACGCAGCGCCTCCAGAATACAATTCACCAATTTGCTCTCGCAGAACACCAAATGAACGTTTTGCTCACTCTCCAGATGCAAGATTTTGGCGCCATTTGAAGCGAGACATCCAAATACGGGGCCAATTTTTTTTCTTGAGGTTGTGAAATGTAACAAAAACATAGTGCTGTTGCCATTATCGCCTTGGCAATCGTTACAGGCAGCAGTTGTATGTGTTAAATAAACTTCCAAATATATTAGTAGGTGCAGATCTCATTCATATCAAGTACGCGACAAGCAGAATGTGAACAGTCAGTTCTTAGGTTGACCAGTCATTTAACAGCCATTCTTCCATGCGTTTGCATGGCGCAGTGGTTAGTGTGTACAGTTTCTAATCTGAAGGTTGCATGCTCGAACTCACGTGGTTCTTTTTTACAGGTGCTTTCTAGATCACTTTTGATAGATTATATTTTGTTATTTTCTAGTGGCATCTCGTCACAGTGGTTCTGAGGCTGTTTCGCTCTGCAGAATTGCTGACACTCCATCATTCGCCATACTCCACTACACACCATATTCCAGCATTACCTCCATCACCACAATCCCCTGAAAGAGTGGATGGTGGAATCCACCATTTTGATGGTGGACGTTTTTTATCGGGGCACTAGTCCAAATGCTCCCGGAAATCAATTTGTTGCTTGAATTGTGGTTGCAAAAGAGGTGTAACACTCACAATGCAACAATACAGAAAGTGTGGAGACAAGAATACAAAGCACTGTAAAGAAAAAAGGGGCTGCAGCTCATGCGTCTGGGTATACAAAGCTTAATCGGATCGAAAGAAAAAAAGAACTAGGAAAATCCAACGTACCTGTAATCAACCTTATGCAAAGCGTGTAGAGGGCAGGTGATCCTTTTCCAGTTTTTTTATTGAACAACGCGTCATGAAGTGGGGCTAAATATATGTACAAATGTTGCATGCACAGACATATGCTGAAGAGTTGCAGATGCCTATGTAACCAGTTGTTTGCACTTGCGCAATAATGCCAACTGGAAGACGCGTATCAGCAACACCAGAAGGTGATATGAAGCGGTGATGTACGCAAAGACGTTGGCCCTGGATACTGCTACATAAATCAACTTCAGCGTGACGGCTGAATCAAAGGCGCACTTTTGTAATATTCATAAAATTGGGTAGGCAGCACTGCCACCACTATTCACGTTTTACGAAGATTAGCGTCTACTTCGAAAGTAGTACCGACACCTCGCGTATCTCTGTGCCACAATGCCTAATTGTCACGCAGAATGCTTATATTTAAAATGCTTTCCGCCAGACAGTGGTACATCGCCGCCTGTGGGTATGTGCCATTGTCTGGTGGAACGTGTTTCACGACGTGCGCGACGGGATCGTGACAATATTCATGTCTTCACCAGCGCGTCATAATTGTCAAACCTTTTTTTCCCGCCCATTCTAGTTTTGGTTCATGCCAAGTTAAGCGGGTGACCACACGAGCACCGAAACGTAACAGGCAAGATAGATAGATAGATAGATAGATAATAGATAGATAGATAGATAGATAGATAGATAGATAGATAGATAGATAGATAGATAGATAGATAGATAGATAGATAGATAGATAGATAGATAGATAGATTCAAAGTCGTCCGAGTTCCCTAAGTAAGCCTTCGCATATAAAATTAAGAAGGATGACACCAAAAGGATATTTTGTTGTACTGTGGCGATCCAACAATGCAGAAGTTATGTACTAACGGCAGCAGGCTGTGAGAGTCGTGTGCGAGATGCTGGTTAGGGCAGCAAGGAAGTTACTGAAACTTGCACAGCAAACAAACATATAGTTTAGAAAAACGAGCACAAGCAACACAAATAGAAAAACACGGCAATACATTCAACGCGAGAAATGTTTTCAGAAACGGTTCACTAAGGTGGCGTGCTTACGCGTTTAGGGACCGACGAAGCAGCTGCAGTGGCGTCGACGCTGTCGGACGACATGGGCCAAGCGGGTTGTCACCGGTGCGGCGTCTGCTGGGCGCCGGAACAGAAGACGTGCCGTGTGCGAAGTTCTTTGGGTGTTGATGTCCAGCAAGGTACCTCCCGGCGATTTCGCCCTCCCGAACGGTGACGTCCGGCCAGTTCTCGACACCGACTGCAGAACGCGTTGAGCGCGTGTTGCACAGGCTCCCGTTTTGGCGAAACACACTGACTCACCCACAACCTCGCCCGCGATCCTCAAGTTTTCAGGAGCTCACCACCAGGGCCAGGAGTGGCATTGTTGCTGCTCCGCAAACTTGAGCTTCGGTTCCCTATAAAGACTTGCAGCGCACTTGAGACAAGGAATGCATATGTTAGAGATTTTTCGCTTTGTCGCAGAACTGTTTGTGCAGGAAGCAGAAACGACTTTGCAGTCAAGGTAGATACGGCCCGACTTGTACGAAGATCTTGCGCACAGCAACTGACGCCCAAGCGTATCTTCTTTCTCCTCTTCACTACCACTTCCCATGTGATAGAAGACAATCTATGCTGGCGTCTCGAGGTGTAGGCGCCGTCAAGGGGTCGTAATAAGGTTTCAGTCTGCAGACGTGAACCGTTTCACCACCGCGATGTCTGAGATCGTGGGACGGGGTCACGGGCTTAACTATCTGTTTGACAGGAGACGTGCGTTCAATGACGCTGAGGGGTGGTCATAGCGCGAAACAAGCTTGTTCGTAAGGCAAGGGCTATGATGTCTTATCCATACCCAAACTAGGTACCAGTCGGTAAGCCATCTGAAGGCGCATCACTGCCATGTCACAGTTTTTTTGCGGCCTTGAGCGGCGGTTCTAAGTCTACGATCGAGCTGCCTACACTCCTCCACGTATCTCAGCGCTTCAGACACCGGCGTGTATTCGGAAGCATGGTCGATATGTAAGCAGGGTGCCCATGATGCAAGAGGGCTCTCGTCTGTACAACATGAAAAGGGGTGAAAACTAGTGGTAGCTTGTCAGCATTGCGGCATATGTGACAAATAATAAAACAGCGCTCAAGTTACGGTGATCCGATACGACGTACATAGTTATCATATCATTGAGCGTGAGGTTGAACATCTCCGTAAAGCCGTTCATTTGCAGATGGTATGCAGTATTTTATAGATTTGTAGGGTTTGACGTCTCAAAACCACCATATGATTATGAGAGACGCCGTAGTGGAGGGCTCCGGAAATTTTCACCACCTAGGTTTCTTTAACGTGCACCCAAATCTAAGCACATGGGCCTACAACATCTCTGCCTCCATCAGAATGGCAGCCGCCGCAGCCTCGATTCAATCCTGCGACCTGCGGATCAGTAGCTGAGTACCTTAGCAACTAGACCACCGCGGCGGGGCAGGTGGTATTCAGTAGACTTGAGGTGAATGATGCAGCACGCAGTTAGAAGGCCATGGGTGACGTCGGAGAAAAACACGCACCTGAGCAGTTCATGTGGTGCTCCATGTCGAAGAACGAAAATCTGCAGAATAAAAAATGCAAAAACGCGGGGGGTACACAGTGCCTCTTTGTACCAGCGTTCCAGTACCATGCCCGATAATGGGCCTGGTATTTCATTGGGTACTTGGACGCTGAAACGGCATGTTTGTGGGAAGCGCTGAGTACACTGCGCAAAACGGCATTACAGCGAAAGAACGTTGATGCGTATGTACTCTAAATAAGTATATGAGTGAAAGGAATGATATAGAATACATTCATGCCTTTGAAAAAAACACGCTTTCCGTGAGGACTCGAACTCGTCACTTTCGGATTTCTCACCGAGTACTCTACCCACCGCACCACGCCAGGTTATCTAAGCGCTAGTACATTGACAAATTACTCAATGAACAAGCCGTTTGCCTTCATGATTACAAGTCGCATGGTCAACAACATAGACGCGATATTCCTTTCCGAATAACAAGCGCGTTTTGATTCGACACTAACGAATGTTGTGCACCGAAAAATATATGCGCATATTGGCAATTAGGAGCACAATGTTTTCTGAGGAATTCACGTCCTATAACTCCGAAAGATTATAAATGCACTGTAAGAGCAGCCCCATATGTCCGGCTGTTACTCCCGTTTTTTTTTTTTTGATGGCCGTTTCCGCTCTTGCTACTGATCAATATGTACACAAGTTTTGTGATGACTCTTTCGATGTATATGCGCGTACAGGATTGAATATTGTGTAGTGCTTTCACGCAAACGATGTATTGACAATACGCCCATAATGCCGCTTATATCAATAACCGAAATCTAAAAAAAACGGCCGAATAAAACACTAATGCAATCCGCTGAAACAGTATGCCACTGTATTAATTCACTAAGGCGTACCGAATTACCAGATGAAAATCGCGCGTTTGCACATACGAGTCAGAGAAGTACCGGCTGTACTGCGCCCGGCAGCCTTCGGAGAAAGCCTGCGTTGCTAAAAGCACGACACATTAATCGTTGTTGGTCCTTGTGCGGGCACCGCACACGAGCAAAAATGACTGATATAAGTTGGCAGATATCTGAACTATACTTAACAGTCATTTTAACACTTTATAATTATATTGACTTAGAGCAAGAAGCACCAGTAACATGGACACCGATGCAACCCGGCACAAAAGGCCTAATTCTCACTTTGACGGGGCGCTGAGTGAGACCACTCTCGAAGCAGCAGAGTGGCGATGCTTGAACTTTCTGCATTTGAACTTTGGAACATTTTTAACTGCTAGCTAAAGTGTGACTGGGGTAAGTATGATGGCAAGCATTGTCAGAAGCGCATTTTCGATGGGGCGATACCAAGTGACAGCTGTTTTCTGACCTCCGCTTGCATGTATAGAGCGGGCATGCCAGTGTACAGATGGCTAGTTATATCGATACGTACAACTGAAAAACTGCCCAAGAAAATGCTAGTGCGCTGAAAACGTATGCCATTGTGTTGCTTCAGCAAGGCTTACCAAATTAATGACAGACAATTGCGTGTTCTTACACACGAATCAAAGAATTATTGCCTGCTGCATCCAACAGCTTTCGGTGACAGCCTCCGTTTAAGGTGTCACGCATCGATTATCGTCGCTCCTTGTGCTGGAACAGCAGACGAAGAAAAATGGTTGATTTATGTGGCTGAATGTGTAAAATAAACACTACAGTCGTTCTTACCCTTAACACTTGCATGTACTCAAAGCAACAAGCGCTGTGAACATGTACGCCAATGCGGTGTGCATGCCTAATATATTGTCACAATGCTCGCTGATGGGGCGCTGGGTAAGACCGCTCACAAAGCAGTTCAGTTGCGATGCTTGAAGATTCCGCATTTGAGCTTCGGAACCTTTCTCACTAATACCTGAAGTATGTATAAGACAACCATTACCAGACAATCACTCCCCGTGTAGCGATATCTCACGACAGCTCTTTGTCTTGCCTCCAATGGGAAAGCTTGTGAAACGTGCAAAGAGCTCATTTACGTCTCGTAAACTTTGCGGCGAAATGATTTCCTGTTTCTGATCGGAGTTGCGACTACCTCCTGGATTATAAAAACTGCAACAAAGAATTGTTAAAACAGTGCATCAGTGTTGCGACATTGGTACATGCAATACGCGGGGGACATGAAAAAAAAGAACGTGCTGTAATTGCTGCAACTCACGTGCACCAAAAAAATTAACACTGTCATTCACACCGTGCGAATTTAAAAATAATTGGTGCTAGTGTTGGTTGCTGAAGCGTTGGTTCCTTTAAGGTAACATCCGATTTTTTCCTTATCCCAAAAGAAAACATTAAAAGCACCAGGAATTCCGCATATCACAGGTCAAGATTACGATGTATGATATACGGAATAGCGAGGCATGCTCGGGCTCTGTTAGGGTAGCATCTATCCGAGCCGTCAAATCAAGCGTTTTATAATAAACGATGCTGCAAGATTCCATTGCACACGCTACATAAACAGGCACGTAGAGCTGGTAAAAACAGTGTATGCTCCAAAGTGTACACCAGCGCTTTCCAGGGAGAATTCTAGCGCTTCCAGCGCATCCCAGTGTGCAGCAGCGTCACAACGGTCAAGCTAGCGCTTCTCACAGTGTGACCCGGCTATTCTCCAATGCGCCCAGCGAAGTGCCTGTAAATTCTAGCGTGTAACAGCGTTTTCAGGGTGTACCAGTGCCAAAACACCAACTGGCATCGTGCTGTGAACTTTGTTTATTGCAATAGTGTGGTAGCGCTGCAATCTCGGCATAGCACGTCAGATGAATGATGCAGACAATGATCCATCTGTTACCCAAGAAACTGCAGGGAAGTGGTCCACATAGGTCTATGACAACGCGATCAAAGGGACGGGCAGGGCAAAGAAGCGGCTGCAACTCACCGGAAGGCACTGACAAATTTTAGGCCACTAGCACGCCTTGCAAGTGCGAATGCACTTGCAGACACAGTGATATATCCCATGCCTGTAGAAAAGTTGTCTGAGCCGAGTATACGTTCTCAGTGGGCCAGCGTGGCTAAGCAAAAAGAATCAGGGAAGTAGGCTCAGGTGCCAGCAAGCATGTGTCGTGGTGTGAGGAGCAGTCATTTGCGATTATGTGCCATATATATTTGCGGTAAAAGATGTTGTCACGCACAGTAAAGTGGGCTAATTGGTGACGAAGTGTTCTCGAAGAAAGTGTGGCTGATGGATGTTGCAGGTATTGGAGCTTAGCCGAGAGCTAGGAATTCTTACGCTATTCAACTGGTATAAGCATGGCGTCAAACAGTGAAATTGGTGATATAAAGAGCATTGACAGGGAAGCTACATCAGAAAGTAGCGGTGACCGAGAAAGCGCATCGGCGTCAGTGTGCTTCCTGCGTGATCTGTACACAACGTAAATGTCACACTCCTGTAAGCGATGAGCCTTTAGGCCAAGGCGACCTGATGGATCTTTCAACGAAGAAATTCAGCAAAGGGCGTGATGGTCGATGACAACATCGAACAGATGACCATATAGGTAAGAACCAAATTTACCAAGAGCTGAATTGATGGTCAAACACTCCTTTTTGATTACACAATTGTTTGTTTCTGGATTCTTCAAAAAGCTCCTAGCATACGCGACGACGTATACCTCGTCGTACTGTCCTTTCGCTAAGCTAAGACTCAGCCAAGTTTGATTCCACTAGCGTTGGTATCAATCTCTCTAGCAGTGTGGTATCGCAATGGCAAATCCTGGTGGTGAGGTAAGTAGCCGACGTTATTTTCTTTAAAAAGCAACATTGCACAAGTTTGACCAAATGTAAGTGTCACTACTACCCATAAGAAAACTCGTCAGTGGAGTGGTAATGGTACAAAGTTACGTACAAAATTCCAGAAGTAGAAGCAGAGGCCAACAAAGCTGTGGATCACCTTCAGCGATGCGGGCTACGGAAACTCAGCGACGTCGCGGCGTATTTCGAAACGAGATGTCCAAATACCGTTAGCTTGCGGGCAGCGATGCGTCACTTTTTGATGTAGAGCTTGAGGCCGGCAGACGAGAGGCAGGTCAGTACCACACACAAGCGAACCTTGTGCGTCAGAAAAACTGATACAAACATGACATTGTCGTCAAGATAACAGTAAAACTGAACATTCTACACACTCCCTCTGTGCTGTAGAGTGGAGCTCTCCCTGCTGCTCAGCTGCTGCTGCTACAGAGGAGAATGTAAAGTTGTTTGCATGGTGTCCATTATGTCTTCTCGTGGCTACTGCTGCTTGCCAAGGATGCAGACCAGTGACTTTCGATACGTCGCAACAACTCGACTTTATGTGCAGGAAGTGTGTACAAATTTAAAGACTCTTCACTCTTTAGACCGCTGCCTGCTACCTCGGCAGAGCCGATAGTGCAGAACACTGTTTGGAGCGACCAGAACCCAGGAGTCAGGAGCCAGGATTTAGCCCCTAGGTTGCCCCTCCCTGTTCTTCTCACGGCCAATCAAAACAATTCATTTTGTTTATTGGACAGACTAAACGCATCTATTGCCGTGAGGGCTCCGAGCTCTAAGGGCTCCGAGCTCTGAACAGTACGGTTCATCGGACGTCTCAATGATGTGCAGCGAATGAAGACGTTGAACACAACCAAAATATTCTCAGTGCAGCAAGCTTCAAATGGATTACTCACGAACATTTTCGATAACCAGACGCCGTATTGAGAACGTCGAAAAGTAGAGGCAAAGCCCTACAACGCATAAAATTGGCTGACGGCGTAAAAAGGACAGTGAAATACAACGTCGTTGAGCAAGACACCGGCACAAGCACTGACATGGCTGACGGTATGTCCGTGTCGAATACGACAGGAAGCTTTCAGTCTGTAGTCGTGGAATGGTAAAGCAAAGCGACATCTTAAAAAGGGAAGAGCGCTACTTCAGCCCGGGCACAGTCATCGAAGGCAAGCTGCTGAGACAAAATAAGCCAACCAATGATAATGTCATGTGAACATGAAGATAGCACGAGAAATTCGCCAACATGAAGGTCACCGTCAATAACCACCTGGTGGTCCAGGCAGCAACCAGCGCTATGTGCTGCGTACTTCCAGTTCACAGAATCATGTCCGAGAACGGCCTCATGAGCTTATGCAGTTTATGGCCAAAGGTGTCATATAACTCACATCGCAGCCTCTTTGTCAATAAGCGCAAAGGCAGCAGTTAAAGATGGTGCACACCGTTGACTAGCAGTGATCGCGCGAACATTTGTGAATGGTCGCAAAGGGTCGCAAAGTGATTGCTTCGGCTAGTCGCTTCATGACCGATTTTAGGGGCGAAGCTCCTTAAAGCAGCACCTGTTTGTCCCTCGTAGTCATAGTCGTTATCGTAGTCGTACTGTGTAACAAGTCTTACGTTTCGACTTCCATAGTGGTGCCTGTGGGAGTTTTTTTCCTGTGCCTTGTTTAATAATAAAAAATTTGCAGCGTGCGCGTCACCCAAAAGCCGAATTCTCCTGTCTCCAATTCCCCATTAGCAGCCACTGGCATGTACATTAAGCACTCTCTGACAAGAAAGGGTTGCTACGTTATACTCGCTGGAAGTAACCTCCTTGGTTTTAGAAAGGTTTAGCGAGCGTTAAGCCGCAGGGCCATGAATACAGTGAAATATTATATACCATAAACTCGAGGTGGTTAAAGGTGGCGAGTAGATACGAAGCGCAAACCGTAAAAAAGTAAAAGCCGAATTCTCCTGTCTCTCATTCCCCATTAGCAGCCATTGGCATGTACATTCAGCACTATCTGGCAAGAAAGGGTTGCTACGTTACACTCGCTGGGCGTAACCTCCCTGGTTTAAGAAAGGTTTTGCGAGCGTTGGGCCTCAGTGCCATGAATACAGTCAGCTAGTATATACCATGAACTTGAACTCGAGGTGGTTAAAGGTGGGAAGTAGACACGAAGTGCAAGCCGTAAGAAAGTATGCGCGTACCATTTCTCGTTTAGTCCTTGGAATGTCCGCTGGATGGCGGTGCTTCTATATGCGGAATATATGATAAAATTATGCGAGATGGTGGTACTTAGTATGTTATATAGATAGACGAACGGACACACAGACAGATTCATGGATGGACGCATGAACGGACGCAGGGGCGGATGCATGAACAAACGCAGGGACGGGCGCACGAACAGACGCATGGACGGTCACGCAGACGTACGCAAGAACGGACGAATGCTTCGCCCCAATCTCTATCATTCACTCTGTGGATATGCTGCCATTTTTTTGCCTTGAACTTGACTTGTCACCGCCTTCAATGCAGCGCGTTTGGAACAAGTTAGTGCTTCATGCCTTGGCAACGACTTAAGACACCGCGTTGGAGACGCGTTTCTGCTGCATTGGAAACTGTGGCAAGTCAAGATAAATTTTAGAGCGTTTCTGTATACGTACGACATTTGGAAATACTCCTTGTCGTTTCAGCGCAGCTCGGCGGGTAAGCAGTTCACATGGCTGGCCAATACCCGCGAGTGGAGGGACGGTCACACCCATCACCAGCTTTTTTTCCTTTGGAGGCATCTGTGCTGTCAGTGCTGACACCATGGCACAGCGCAACAGCACCATGGCACTCTCCTGTTATTCGCTTGAATCAAACTCCCTGACGCTTTTTGGAACGCTGTGCGAGAGTGGACGGAAACAATAAGTGCGGCGCACTCGGTTTACTCGGCACGCTCAACTGGTGGCGATCATCTGATCGGCGCCAGTCTCCAGAGCTCCCGCTGGTAAAAAGATCTGGACGTGACTTTCCAGTATTACGATTTCCGGTCGTTCGCATGCAGCCTCTGCCGTTGCGAAAATTAGTCGCTTTTTGGTCACCAGTCGCGAATGGTCGCGCGACCACTGCTAGTCACCGGTGTGCAACAGCCTTTACTTTCATCATAACATTGAGTAAATTAACTGGTTGTGTGGGGGCCTTGTAGAGAACCCGAAGCTGGCAGCTCGTACCTGCAGAACTGCAGCAGCTTATTTCTCTCGCTAGGAGATTGAGGATGAGGTGATGGTGAAGGCTAGTGCTGGCAGGGAGAAAAGGAGTTGTGGTCACTGAGAGGCCATCGCGGATACGCGGCTGAGCTTAGGCCGAGGCTGAGCCCGGCTGCGTCGTCTGGTCTGTAGCTTCATTTGGGCAGCCACTAGAGCCAGGCGTTTCGGCACATTGGTGAGCAGGTGACATGCGACTATTGCAGACGCGGGCCAAACCACGAGCGAAGCATGGGGGCGAAACCATGTGTGTGCCAGGCATTTTGATTCTACTGGTTTATAAATGAGATTGGTGGCGACCCAGGACGCAGGGCTGTTGGCAGGCCTATTGGGTAGGGAAGGCAAATGTTAGAAGCGGAGTTTGTAGTGTGACTGTGCAATAGGTCAAAGGTGCAGACACAGATGGACACGGTTCAGCCAAATGTGCCCACTCGGCGAATTAATCGGGGATAACGCCCCTGGTGGGAGCAGCAAGAGATGCATCAGGCTGTACGGCCTCGTGTGTGGGAGGGAGCATAGACAGTGAGTGCGCCTCCTCATTCCGAATGACGTATTTGACTTCGGAACACAGTGTTGTAGCGGGCGAAGTGTTAAAGGCAATCGTGAGGCTCGAGAATGACACGGTAGAGCCAACAGCGCTGTGCAGAAGCATTATTTGTCGATGCAGCTCGTCAAAGCTCTGGAAAAGGTTGACGACGGCCGTGACAGAAACAGCGTTCCGGGCAAGAAGTATGTGCAATACTTCAGCTTCAATGTCTTTGAGACTATGTTCCACTTTTTCTTCTTCGGTGATGGAGGCATTCACCCGGAGGAAGACGTGGATGACATTCTTTATGTAGCTCGTATATGTCTCACCAGGCTGTTGGGCACGCTGGCATCGGCGTTGTTCGGTGTAAGGTTTTCTGAAACTTGGGTTGACGAAGACTCCTGTGCAGTCGTAAAGTAGGACCAGCTAGAAAGCTCACGCTCTTTGTTTTGATACCAGAGGTTGAAGACGTCAACAATGTAAAAGTTGACGACACGGACTTTCGCCGGGTCATCCCAGTTATTGGTTCCACCGACATGCTCATAGGTCTAAAGCCAAGCTTTTCGGTCAGCCTCACTGGTAGCACTCAAAATATGAAGGTCACGGTACCGCTAGATGGTGCCGCCGTGGACGCCGCAGGTGGTATCACTGGTGGTGCCGGACTGGTTGTTGGCTACGTCCGCCATAGGGGTGGATGAAGCTTGCGGAAACGTTTGGTTGTGAAGTTCCAGGGTAAGGTCAAGGTTGGCACTACCTCCAATAAATGTATAATGGTTTATTCAAGAAGCTGAAACGACTTTGTAGTCGCGGTAGCGCTGGGCCGACACGAACGAAGATTTCGCGCACATCTGACAGCTGGGATGATATCCTCTCTCCTTTTGACTAGTGCCTAATTACCTGTAATGAAACAAATCATTAAGTATCAAAATGCGCCCGACTGATTCGAGTTTATGGGCAGAGTGTGGTAGCGTAGTCGCGCCTTGTGGACATCACTTCTCAATTTCTAGCCTCACTTAGGTTCTCAGCGCGCACGTAAGCCGGTACCCAAAGGAACCAGTGGCACGTAACCGCACGTAACATTGCCGCACGTAACATTGGCCGTTTGAAGTTATGTTGAAATACCTACAGCTAGTACACTAAATAAACTCTCACAAAGCCACCATTCATCCACTTGCCCATTAGCGGAAGGCTCACTACGCGTCCGTAAAAAATACGCGAAGCTGAACAGCTGTTCAGTTTTTATATGCAATCGCCGCTCATGATTAAGTTTGTCGGAACACTCTACTATGAGTGCTCTTTGAAAATACACACGCCTTGCTCAAGTAAAATGTTTTGACGCCTGACATCAATATACGCTTCTGCGACGCAATACAACATGCATACGCACACTGTTTTCACTGCATGACATTTATATAACCATTTTTTCTAAGCAGTTAAGAGGAATAGCGCAGCTCAGTTTTAGAACAGGTACTTGCTACGCATGAGTTCATTTCTCAGTAGAAACAACGCTCTTATTTTTTTAGTTTATGTACATGCTATTTTATGTTCAGTCAAAAACAAGATGATGATCCGTCGCCTACAGCGAACGACGCTAACACCGATGCCAGAATATCCACAGCGCTCACTAGTTATAATAATTCCTGATGCTTATTATAGAACAGCAAGCGAACAAATTTTGTCGAAGAACAAAACGTCGGAAGGAATCAATAATGTCCTCGGGCTATATAGAGTCCCCAAGCTGTCTCTAAGGAGTTAAAGAAGCTAGCAGACGTATTGTATCATGATGCGGCTGAATGCATATTGTTTTTATTTTTTTAGATAAAAAATTATGTTTGTGTAGTTCATTGAATATGCAAGCAACGAGGTTAATAAAGGTACACCAACCGGAAAGTTGAATATTGGTTTGCGAAACATCTCATGACAGTGTTCCCCTTTTCATGTGTTGGGAACCAACAAAAGAACCTGAAGGGGGAAATGAGTGGGCAAATCAGTGCGCAATTTTTCGGCTCTTCGTGTAGGCGATAGAGCGTTAGTAGCACAGCTCTGTACACTTCGAGTGTTTGCTAAGGCACGTTGCCGGGCTATTTGGCTTGGGTTAGAGAGAGAGAGAGAGAGCAGGAATGTAGGAAAGGTAGGGAGGTTAACTAGAGTATGCGTCCAGTTTGCTACCCTACACATGGGGAGGGGGAGAGGGGAGTAAAAGAAAAAGAGAAGGATAGACACATGTCACATCACACACACAATGCCAAGTTTCACAGGCGGTCCCTCAATGAAGTTGTTGACAAGTATCTCAGGAGGGCTCGTGTGGCTTTTTTTTTCTGTGCTGATGTGCTGCGCGACCAGGCTCCTAAGATCTTTGCTTCATTAAATGGCCGGTCATCGAGTCTATTCAAGGCACACTGGAGAGTCCGGCGATCTTCATCAAATTGGGCACAGTGGCACAAGAGATGTTCAATAGTCTCTATACAGTTGCAGCTTTCACATATGGATGAGTCCGCCATGCCAATGCGATGGCTGAATGACTTGGTAAACGCTACCCCAGTCTACAGCCGGCACAGCATTGTAGCGTCACGTCGAGAAATCTTAGATGGCAGTTGTTTCTGAAGTAATGACTTCAGATTCTTAGGGCGTTGATTGGAGTTAGGTAGAGAATTCCAGTGCGCAAGCGTGGCATTATGAGCGATGTGACGAAGTTCTCTAGCTGCGTCTACTCTTGACAAGGGTGTTAACAGTGTGGGTGCTCCATCGTGGGCACATCGGGCAGCGTCGTCGGCGAGGTGGTTACCACTGATGCCACAGTGGCCCGGCAACCATTGTAAAACGATGTCGTGTCCTTGATCAGCAGCGCGATGACAAATTTCATTAATACGATGCACCATCTGGTGGTAGTTTTCATGTCGTAGACTTCGCACGCATTGAAGGGCTGCCTTGGAGTCACAGAAAATGGCCCATCTACTAGGGGATTCTTCCGTAACAAACTCCACGGCAGCTCGAAGCGCGGCGAGTTCGGATCCCGTAGATGTCGTGACGTGTGATGTCTTGAATTTGACGGTGATTGATCGAGATGGTATGACAAAGGCACCTGTCGAACTTCCCGAGACCGAACCGTACGTGTAAACATGAATTCGGTTAGCATATGACAAATGCAAAAGGTCCAGTGAGATCTGCTTGAGGGCTGCAGATGACAGGCTTGCCTTTTTAGATATCCCCGGCACTTCAAGGTGCGCAGTCGGTCTTTTCATGCACCACTCTGGAGATAGTGGTATGGATGCGGGCGAGAATCTCCACGAGATGGAATTCTGGTTAGCCGCAACAACTTTGGAAAACGCTGCCTTTGGTCTTTCTAGTGGCAGGCTAGCAAGGTGGTGGTTAGGCACTCTAGGATATGTGACGCATATGTGTCCGGAGTGTGTCATAGTTATATATGTCGTGATCGGATGGTCTTTAGCAATACGAATTGTTGCTACCGTATTAGCGCACCGAGGTATCCCCAAGCATGTGCGGAGGACTTGGCCTTGAATGCTTTGCAGGACCCTGATGTTAGTTTTTCCGGCGTTGGAAAGCACGGGCGTGCTATACCGCAAATATCCTAAGAAGAGCACTCTGTACAGCTGAAGCATAGATGACACTGATGTGCCCCACGTTTTACCAGCGAGAAATCTCATCACGTGTGTGATAGAGCTGAGCCTCTTCTTCAAGTGCGAGATGTGAGCACTCCACGAGAGATCTCTGTCGATAATGACACCCAGGAATCGATGACGTCTCATATACGAAAGGTTGACGCTGTCGATAGAAACAGGATAACAGATCATGGGCTTGCGGGTAAAAGGAACTAAGGCGCACTTCTCGGTGGAAATTGTGAGGCCTCGAGCATGGAGGTACGTCGACGTTATTCTCGCTGCTTTTTGGAGCCGTGCGCGTACCTGGAGTCGTGTCATTGCTGAAGCCCAGATACATATATCATCAGCGTATGTAGATATATTGACTGATCGAGGTAGGCTTTGTACAAGGCCAATGATAGTGAAGTTAATTATTCATATGGCTAAGGCACACAACGACAAACACACTAAACAGACAGACACAGACACCGCACTAACCTTCAACTATTCATTTCCTTGTGTTCACACGTGCTATTTGTACAATAACTGTAGATCGATAAAATTGAGGAAATACAACGTAAAGTTACAGAACAGCTCACGCACGCGTCATCACCGAGTGCGACAATCTGTACCCGGAAACTTAGAAGTGAAATTCGCAGTTACCTCTTTTCTTTATTGCCGTATTCTACGGGACCGGCTTTGTGTTGCCGCAACATTTAGAGCAGACAACTCGGAATCTGCTACTAATCGGTGTCACGGACTAGAGCAGCAGCAAGAACAGTTTTGAAAAGCAACCATCGGCGGTCCTTCGTATTGTTCATCGGTGGCTGCACTCAGCAAAATCAATAGGTGAATGCAAGCCAAATTTTCCTATCAGTACACCGAATTAGTGGAACAATTCAAACACAAGTGGTCATCGGCAGCGTACAGAATATGAAAGCGATTAATCGAGCGACAGCTACTCTGGCAAGCGACGGCTTTGATAGAGCGACACTCACCGTAATGAACAAGCGGCTGTCGTCTGCCTAAGACAAGCAAGACAAGACATCTGAAGAAACGAATGTTCGCATTGCAATGAAGGAGCATGCCTCAGGAGACGCTGCAGCAGCCAAATATGATGACCAAGTGGGAGCAATACTTGCACTTACACAGTGCCGTATCCAGGTTGTTGATAACACCCAAAGAGCCGTTGACTCTGAATTCTGGCATATGCATCTCCCGTGCCATCACGAAGGTCTGCAATTGATACCCCGAATACCAAACCTTTTCTATCGTAACTAGAATTCAAGGTATTTAACAGTATTATTGAGAGTGAACGGCTTTCGGGGAAAAGTTTGATGACAGCGTGCATGTAAACGCGACCGTGAGATTGACAATTGCCATAAGCATTGCAATTACTGAGAAGCAGGACTGCTGTAGAAACCATTACTTTCTCTACAGCGAGCACATGCTCCTGAAGTGCAAAGCAGCTACTACTAGACCAATAAGGAAATAAAATAGAAGTAGAATACCACCACCTACCACCTACCAGCCGAGCAACAAGATCACAATGGCAGACTGGAATTTGACGTAAACAAGCTGTGCAATTTATACAACTGATGCTAGGTGAACATGTTTAGTCTGGACGCAAGGAAGATGCTGACAAGCAACATTTCTGCGAAGCTCTATGAGATGCTGCGCACATTTTTTGCCGCAAAAAAACATGATTTTTTTTCACTGCTATCGCAGAATATGTGAAGTCATACTTGAACATTTGGCGTTATGAACGACAAAATGGCGTCATCCTGTCAGGTGCTCAAGAGCTTGAAAAAATTTACTTTTCTCGCGTCGAAATCCGGTAGTAATCAGGAACACAACAGTCGTCAGAACTTGCTTATCGTCTTAGGAATGCTCCATCAGCCTTTCCTACCCACACATTCCACACGAAAATGCAGAAATATGATGTTTCTTCTGCAAGCCAACAAGACATAAAAGGGAGCTAAGTGACAGTTTTATAGCACTACTTGGCTGCGGACCTGATGGTCATCGGCTCGATCCCGGTCGCGGCGGTCACAATTCAGTGGAAGTGAAATGCTAAAGTTCCCTGTACTGTGCGATGCCAGTGCACCTTAAGCAACATTCGATCATGGCAGTTTTTTGCCGCCTTCGCTAAAATGTCTTGCATATTATTATGACCAGCGATAGTAACATAATAATAATAATAATAATAATAATAATAATAATAATAATAATAATAATAATAATAATAATATTATTATTATTATTATTATTATTATTATATTTTATTTTATTTTAATAATAATAATATTATTATTATTATTATTATTATTATTATTATTATTATTATTATTATTATTATTATTATTATTATTATTATTATTATTATTATTATTATTATTATTATATAACACTTGAAGACAAAGATAGAGAGACTCGCCAGAGATGACGTGCTATAAATTCACTGGACTGAAACCATTAGCCAAGGATTGTCGGAGACGTATACGGTGCATGTCTCATAAAACCTATATGCATTATTCGCTACCGAAACCGAAAGCAATAAAATAATAGGCAAATACACCCAGGCGTCATGTGTGAGTTTAAAAAAAGTTTATCCAATCCAATCCAATGTGTGAATGAAGCAATCGCAGCAGAGCAAAATATCTTATACCGTAATGATGGTACCAACTTGACCAAGGCTGAACAAGGAGGTAAATCTGGGCCAGTTCGTGATAGTTCATTCTCAATAACTCACAGCGCAAGAAGGACGCAGACGAAGCATAGGAAAACGCGAGTGCTGACTCTCAACTAAAGCTTTATTAAAGGAAAGGCACGAATATATACACAACTTAGCCCGCTTCGACAGAGCAACTACGCATGTGCAGCGGGCTCATTCTTTGGATAGTACTTTTTCAGGACACTTAAAGCATCCACGCACGTAAAAAAAGCAAAAAAGCTATCTACACAACAGGCCATGCTAACAAAAAACGTTTTTGTGAATCATTCTAAGATTTCGAATTCGCCAACTATCTTAGGATGATTGACAAATTTGTTTTTTGTTATTATGGCCCGTTGCGTATATTGTTTTTTGTTTTGTTTTTTTTTACGCGCGTGGATGCTGCACGTGTCCTGAAAAAAGTTCTATCCAGTGACTGATTCTGCTGCACATGCGTAGTTGCTCTGTCGAAGCGGTCTAACCTGTGTATATATTCGTACCTTTCGTTTATAAATCTTCAGTATAGAGTCAGCGCTCGTGCTGGCTTATACTTCACATGCGTCCTTCTTGCACTGTGAGTTATCAAAAATTGACGAAAACTACTTCTACAAATATCTCATGCTACGGCAAATTTCATAGATTAGGCTAGCTTTGAAAAATAACATCCAGTGAGTAGGCATGCGTGTTAAGATTGAATATATATACGCTAGGTCAGATTAGCGGTCATATGCAATCTTTTTAGCCTTTTGAAGCCATAGTCATGCTCCAACAGAAGAAGGGGGAGTGCTCACTCCTTGAAGCACGTTGGCTAGCTTCCTAGGTAGTTCATTCAGGTAGCTGAATTTTGCTTGTCGGTGAAACATAAGACTTCAACGCTAGCTTTATTGCCGCTGCGGTGCGAATTTCTTCAGTCAGGGTGACCAAGCATGATTCGCGCCGTTCACCCGAAGCGAGACTGCTTTATCCAGTGAAATGTGTATCGGCGGTATTCTCGCTTTCATCAGGTGTTTGATAGGCAGCGAGGCAGTTACCCCTAGCTTTGTGTTTCATCCAAATGAGTCAGCGAAGACACCACGCGGGGGATGACATGAGACACTGTACTCCTAACTGACATCGCAGGCATCACAAGTCCGCCCAGTTCACAACGGGAAAAGACTGGCGCTAAACCGTTGAATTGATAATTCTTACCAAAAAATAACATTTGAGTGCTCAAGGGAATGCAGGATGAAAAATGTCGCCTGTTGTTGACACCAGGCTTGACTTGAGAATTCTTCGATTACGAACCGAGATTGCTGAGGCAAAGGCCATGCTTTTTTTAGCTTTAAGCAAGGGCATTAGCGTCTTTGTTAACATTGCAGCGGATGTGGTTGACAAATTTAAAGTGTTAAATCTTGCTATAAAAATATGGTAGTGCGTATATAATTCATACTGAACGCATATAAAAAGCACTGGTAGAAATAGAAACTACACCTGAGTTTTTTTTTTTTTGCTGCAGGATATTGCCTGTACAAGTGCCGCCTTAAACGACACTCAGTAAGTTTTAATCCGAGCGAATGCATTTAATTTTCAAACTAAGACTGTCTTGGCGTAATAAAGCAACTATGAGCCTCTAAAAACCGACGCCTTTTTCTTAAACATCAGTGTAAATCGTTCTGCCTGTATTTGCAGCTGTCAGCAAGCAAGTCCGTGCAAATGCTGATGGCCTCACAGTTTATCCCATTGTGTATGAAGATCGAGAAGACAAGCAAAAGAAATTCGCTGTTTTCGATTACGATTATTCACTGGAACTCCAAAAAGCATCGGTCCTGGCTCCAAGAGTTTTGCTGCGCGACTACACAAAAAACGGTGTCATGTGAGTATCTGCGAAATTGGATCTCTTGCTTGTTTGTTCTTTCATTGATAGTTTCTACCCACCACGGCAGATTGGTTATGAAACCTGTAGTTACAGTAACCGATATTTTTAGTTTCGAGTAGGGATGAGGAAGTTATCAACCACCAAAAGAATAAATAGTGGGACACCCACTTTTTCTTTTTTTTTCATGTTACCACCCCACTACAATGTAGCGGCTGTCGTGCGAAAAGTGCGCCTGAATGACTGGGAACTATCTGGACAATCGTAGAATCTTTCGATGAGATTACGTGCTTTACGCCCACATTAGCGTTAGTTCTTGAACTTGCGTGGCAGCTAGCAATAACTCCAGAGTCATCGATGATACACGCACCTAAATGTCAGTGCACAGGTGATCTCGCATTTCATCCCCCCCATCTAAATGCAGCCACCGTGACTAGGCGAGCGCATTTCTTATCGACACTAATACACCACACTAGTTACAGCTCTTTGAGGTTTGCGTAACATTGATTGATATGTGGAGTTTAACGTCCCAAAACCACTATATGATTATGAGAGACGCCGTAGTGGAGGGCTCCGAAAATTTTGACCACCTGGGGTTCTTTAACGTGCACCCAAATCTGAGCACACGGGCCTACAACATTTCCGCCTGCATCGGAAATGCAGCCGCCGCAGCCGGGATTCAAACCCGCGTCCTGCGGGTCAGCAGCCGAGTACCTTAGCCACTAGACCACCGCGGCGGGGCGGTTTGCGTAACATTAAACACCGTGAATTAGCAGGTAAAACCAGCTTTGCCACTTGCCAATAGAGACAAAACTACCAAACTGTTACACGCCCGTTCGCCCGTAAGTACCCGCAAGTAAGCTCTGTCTCCCAGTTCCGGCAGATTGTGCCTTTCGCCAAGTGCTTCAGCCACCACAGAGTCAGTTAGTTAAACAGTGAGTAGTATGTGAACAATTCTGGCCGCTTCTTACCTGATCAAAAGAATGTGAAGAAGGTAGTTTGCTTCTTTTACTACAAATCTGGTAACATTAGCTCAAGGTATTCTAACCCACCCGATATTGAGATCGTCATCATGGTCGCAAATTTGTGAAAAGATGCGTTAAAATCCAGTAGAAAAAAGTTTGTCTCTGCGAATATTGTTTATACTTCCTTTTCCTTCTTTCTTGTGCAAAAAAAAACCCACAAGCCGGGTCATTTACTAGTTTTCGTAAACAAGTTATTTATTTATTTGGTTTGTGTACATAAAAAATCCGAAGAAACCGAGGAAATAGAGAGGGAACAATTCACATACATGGTTCATCGATAAATCAGCTGAGAATAAGTTTGCTAAGCAACACGAACAACGAACGTCCATACATGCAATATTGATTGGGACGCTGCATACCCAGTAACTGCTTGGTTGTATAGCACCCCATCGACATGAAGTGCACCTCTTAGCTCACATATGTTTGTGACTCACGTGGTCATTTCTATGGTGGTCACATTGTCAATGAGCGGGACCACCATTCTCGCTCCACGATGTGCCAAAGGAGCCTTTTAAGAATCCTCGGAGCAGCTTGAACCTTCAGCGTTGCTTTTCATGTGTCAGGAACACGAAGTCGCCGTTCATGTTCAACTCCTACGCACTGGCAATGTCGGAAAAGTAGGAATGGTTTCTGTGCACAAATCTATGATCCAACTCATCGTTAAAATAACCACATCCTGCCGTGGTATGGCCTACTGTCATTTCTCGCGCTCCTACTTGCCTAAAGGTATAAAAAACATAGACACCCTTTTTGTTCCTCAGTAGCCAGAAAGGAACCCCGGCAAACGAAACGTTTTAGATATTTTCGCCCTGAGATGCTTCCGCTAACTTGAATGCATCACATTCAAAAGCTTGTACGGCACTGCTGAGCAATCATTTCGATCGTGAACGGCGCGAACGATAGTCTCTGTGGCGCTGCGGTACCCCATTATGGCATTTTTGATCACAGTGCGAGGCTTGCCCAAAACGTGATGGCTAAGTTTCTTGGCAGTAACAGCCGTTGACTCTGGTTGTACCTTGCAACACGTTTCTTATTATATTCTGGGATGAACACAAAAATAAATAGTTGCAGATATACATACAGACAGTGTGATGTACTGGACTGCCTAATGCAATATAGAAGCCAAGCAGAGAATCAGACAAAGACTTTCGTATTTCACTGCTCCAGTGCACTGACAGTTTCCTTTGCCTGATTTCAATCAAAACGCGACTCACATTTTGCTGCACCGGAACGCTGCAGCAAAATACGGCCTTCCTGCCGACGTTGGACGTCACACTTTGATGTATTCAGTGCCGTTTAAGTTGGCCGATGAATTTATGTTGTGCAATGAGGGGTCCAAACGCGTTAGAAACACCAAGCTTTGGTGACTTGATGTACTCTCTACGTGAGGTCCGACGAATCGATGACGTGCTGTTACTGTTACGAAGAAGGTTTGTCACTCAATCTTACCGCGATGGCAAAGTGGCCGTCATAGCGGAATAACAGTGCTTTCACTTATGAGCGGATCAAGAAGGTGAACGTCTTGGAGAACAAAATCAATGTTTCTCAGCTATAGCAGGTATAGCAGCTGCTGCTAGCAACAGAGCCTGCCAGCAATTCAAAGTTGGCAGCACGAGTCGTCTAGCAATCGACCGGCATGATCTTAAACCTGGTTTGCAAGTGAGGTGCCATGTGCAAATATATGGATAAGGGGTTGTGACGTGGACACCCAAACGCAAGTGCTTGAGGTGACGTGGAATCTGCGCGCAGTTGTGTGTGGTGCCGCGAGCATTTCCATGCCGGTGTTCCTTAGAGTGATGTCGCCTTTAGCTTACGCCATATGCTGTTTGTTTGTACATAATAAAAATCTCCATTAATAACTCATTGACACCTTATTGCCGCCAGCTCCAATCCCTGTGCCAACCCGCTTCAGAAACAAACTAAAACAATCTTGATTTCAAGGTTGGCAGCCAGAGCAACTTGTCCCTTCAATTTTACAAAAAAAAATAAATCATAGATAGAGGGTAAAGAAGACACCGCTGTGGTTAATCCCCTCGTACACCCCCATTCCACGTGTTGTGAACTGCTGGGCTAACATGAAATGAAGTTTATTTCAATCATTCATTCACCGAAAAAGAGAGGCAGTGAATGCGATAAGATGTCATAATGTTACACCAAAGTTTTATCGATCTCATCTGTGTTGGGCTTGAACAAAGAGACTGAACGTGGATGGAATACAAAATTCTCACACATGGCGCTGGATTTCATTTAAAATGTCGGGTAGAAAATTGACAATACAATTTCCATAGTAAAGTCCCTGCTTGCGCACACATGCGCGTGTGTGTGTGCTTGTTCAACTCCGTGCGCACTGAGTCGCGCTTTTGAAACTAAGCAGCATAATAACCAGGTAGCCCTCCAACGTACCGTGGCCGATCTCGCGTAACTCAGTGAAGTGCTGGTGTATTAAATTATGGCCACCTCAGAAAAGAAGCGGTTTTCCCGCAATATGTCACATAAGTGGTTACAGCCCGAAGCAGTGTGCTTGCAACGTAGAGAAGGCCGTTTGCGTGCCGTTTGCTGATGTCCACTAATACAGCACTCACGACCGCGGCCTTATAGCCAAAATTGACAGTTGCTGCTCAAGCAACGCAGCCCTGCCCTTTGTCGCCGCCATTCACGCTCCTTGTCCTTCGCTGAGCGAAAGATGGGTGGGGCGTCGGCGCCGGAAGCAGCTAGAAGGAAATTCATCCTTGCTTCCTTGTTCATTAATATATGGCTCCTACGGACTATGCTAGGTTGGCTAGACAGCAACTGTCTGGCTGCTGTCTCGTTTTTCATGGTGCATAAGTACTAGCGAGACATAAAAGTTTTGTTCAAGAATGTATATTTAAATTCATTGAATGCAAGCGAATGGTATATATATATATATATATATATATATATATATATATATATATATATATATATATATATATATATATATAGGTATGGGATATGGCACAACGGGAGCATTGTCAACAAGGATAAATATATTTATTTCCACAGTTTCGGGAGGGGTCCTCCCTTCATCAGGGGATTATATATATATATATATATATATATATATGTGTGTGTGTGTGTGTGTGTGTGTGTGTGTGTGTGTGTGTGTGTGTGTGTGTCCGGAACATCATGGCGACGGCAAAAATCAGCCACAACGATAAACACTACAAAGACACGAAATTGAGGAAATAATTTTTATTGTTAAACAATCCACTTTATATCGACAACAATTACATGAACACTCTCGGCTGGACTTTGGCGCTGGCGTTGGAAACGGCGTAACTCACCGTATATGTATACGTTGTATACGTATTTGTACATATTAAAATGCAAGACAGAAAACGAAATTCGGCAGATTCCACATACCTTGGAATCGACGTTATGCGAAGCATACGGAGGTAAGGTGACCGTCTTTCAATTTTTTATTGACCGACACATCATAAAATGATGCTATATACGTACAAATGTTACACGCAAAGACATATACAGAGGAGTAGCAGATGTTTATATAACGAGTTGTTTGCACTTGCACAACGATGCCAACTGGAACATGCGTATTAGCAACACCAGAAGCTGATATGAAGCGCTGGTGCTCGCGAGGATGTTGACCCTGGTGACTGTTAAATGAATCAACTGCACATGCCAACTTACCACAATTACCATTACCGCGATCTGACGGCTGTATAAAAGGAGCACATATTACTTGATTGATATGCCGGGTTTAACGTCCCAAAACCACCATATGATTGTGAGATACGCCATTGTGGAGGGCTTCAAAAATTTCGACCATCTGGGGTTCTTTACCGTGCAGCCAAATCTGAGCACACGGGCCTACAACATTTCCGCCTGCATCGGAAATGCAGCCGCCACAGCCTGGATTCGAACCCATGACCTGCGGGTCAGCAGCCGAGTACCTTAGCTACTAGACCACCGTGGCGATGCAAAGACGTACATATGTAATGTTTACAAAATTTGTTTGGCAGCACTGCAAGCACTATTGACCTTTCACGAAGATTAGTGTCTATTTGAAAAGTAGTTCTGAGACCTGGCGTAGCTCTGTGTTAAAATGCTTGAATTTCACGCACAATGCTTGGGTTTTATTCGAGCTGAGACCAAGACCTTTATTCTTTGCATCTGTCGGGTCAATGCAAACAATGTCGGCTATTTCTTAACGCTCGCGCATTAAAATTGCCCGTGTGTGTTGTCGTCGTTACTCCGTAGATACTAAGGGTCAATCACCTGTGGAACATACCCGCATATCAGCGGCACATACCAGCCCGTGGTTATGTGTCACTGTCTAGGAGGAATTGTTGGACGACGTACGCGACGGCCTTTTGACATAATTCATGTCTTGACCAGCGCGTCATATTCATGAAACCATCTTACCCTCCGACGCTAATTTTAGCTCACGCCAACTTAAGATGGTGACCACGAGAGCACCAAAACGTATGTTGCTAGGTACATAGACAGAGAGATAGACAGATACGCTCGATGTTATGAAACTTAGCTAAGTAATGAGTCGCATTTAAAAACCACGAAAAAGACTCTGACACGCGGAATCGACCCTGTGTCCGCTCAGTTTTGGGTAAGATGCGTTAACCACTGAGTCACCGAGATGCATTCCCTTCACCGTTAAACGGCAAGCTATTTATATCTTTCTCTTACGGCTGTTTACGGGCATCTCGCGGAGGGGAGGAAGTGAGGATCGTACGTCTTGGCTGACCTTGGGCTTTGCCTAGACCGATTCTGGTGTACTTACTGGGCGCACAAAGATCAAATCAATCATTGCAGTCTCCGTTTGCGGAAATTGTGCGCTTTTCAGACAAAGCGAAGTAACGACTGAGATGCTTATTCGCGAGTATCTGTACCAGAGAGTACGTTTCGTGCGTCATTTGTGCGTGAGAAACGCCGGGCATGTTTTGATCTGCTTTACATACTGCGCGTGACTTTTCAATGTGTTGCCATCGCGCTCATTGCTTCGCCTTTGCGGCAAAGCTGTGACTTGTCCATTTGAACAACACTTGTGAAGGTTCACGAACGCAGCGTCCACATAAATTTTACTTCGTTCCACAAGATTTTAGCATGCCCGACAGCCGCTACGAACATGCATGTTCTTTCAAACCGAATCTGGCGATCAGTTTCCGGGGCCTGTATATGCGGTGAACTAACACTTCAATAAGCGTCATTATACCCAACTTCACAGTTGTGCCTCGTCTTGTAAAGTCTCTCACCCACGTTTCATTCAGCAAATTGTGATGCCCTTCAGTTTCACGAAATTCGGGGTTCAGTGCATTTCAGTTGGGCGAACTTAATCTATGACAAGATCCACTTCCTCAGGTGCACAGGCAGCGAAATACTTCGTTCATGCCTAACGGCATTCGTACCCGATAGCCGATAGGCATGAACGCGCATGCAAGTCAGCAGCAATTAAATAAATTCATATTAACACATGATGATTTCCTTGGCATTTGAAAACAACCTTCTACACATCCTTCTACTAAAATGAAAAGTTGGGCGAGTTGGTTTGACAACATTCACTGCAACATTTCGCGCACACACTGTCATTGTGTCATGGTGTGTTATCGTTTACTCTTTTGTGTTTCATTCGCACGTGCGCTTTATAGTTACCCCGAGATATATATACGTGTATTTCTTTCAATAAACTGAGTTGTCAGTTCCCGCTTCTTTGTCTCCTAGCCTTCCGTACTCCTGTCCACTGTGTGCGCACCAAAATGTTACCTAGAATTTAGTCTTCTAAGATTAACGAGCTTTCATTCTCCAAGCTTGCTTCCTGAAGCCCCTTCAGAATCGTTAAAGGGATGCTTCAATGTATAGGCAAACCTACGTACTGAATAGATAGATAGATAGATAGATAAAAAGATAGATAGATCGATAGATAGATAATGGACAGATAGATAGATAGATAGATAAATAGATAGATAGATAGATAGATGGATAGATAGATAGATAGACAGATAGAATAGATAGATAGATAGATAGATAGATAGATAGATAGATAGATAGATAGATAGATAGATAGATAGATAGATAGATAGATAGATAGATAGATAGATAGATAGATAGATAAAAGTGTTCACTTCAACGCCGACAATCGCACAGAATCACTAAGAAAAAAGATTTTAAAATGGCCCATTCAGGTAGACGGTGCTCACTACGAACGCCATCTTTATGGAAACGCGGAGAACATGGCCTCTTTGCACTTGAAGCCAAATGGAAGAGGTCGCTACATTGTTGTGAGTTATTTGTATTTACATAAAGCAATAATGCGTGAATCATCTCGAAACAGATAGTTTAATAATAATTTTTTTTGTAGTGACTAAAATATGCCTCGGTGAAATTCTACTATGGGCATTCTAAGTATGTAGGTTAGGGTCAAACCTTAACATACGTCCTTATTTGTAAGAATTTCTTCTTTCTCAATTGCGGGTTCCATTTTTAATTTTTGTAAGAATGTAGCATTTCAAAACGTTTTCTCAAGCATTAGGTGTTTGATTCTTGGCTAATATTTTGTTTTAGGGGCATAGGGGGCTGCTCTCAGTAAAAATACGTTACTGTTTTTGGCTCCATGAGCATATCCTAAACAAAGCAGTGTTTCTTCTTCCTGTCTCTTAGGTGGGCCTCCTCAATTCGACACACTATATTAAACCAATCACAAATAAATTGAATTTGATGAAAACCCCACACCTAATATCGCAAATTCCGGGCTCGGTACGAGACGTGCGGGATGTTATGATTAGTAAGTATAATTTAAAATGCTACCATAAATCTCTTCTGATGTAATGGTACGGCACAAAATAGTCACAGTCCTTGCAAATAGTACTGAAAGTTGGAGACTTTTTTGCAGCAGTTCGAGTGTTCGGTATGTAGCCGCATAAAACTAGATATTCCTTACAATATTGAATTAATGTATGCAATTGAGCAAGCAGCACTATACATTCTGTGCACAAATCACGGCCAGAAGTTCTGAGATACAATTGTATTGTATGATAGCACAGCCCTTCGAAGGGAAATTAATGTCACCAAGACTGCCCCAAATGCCTTTTCATCAAGACAACCAGCGAGCCGCTTACACCTTTCCCGTGCTGGCAATGGTTGCGCCAGCGTAACGAATACCTCTGGCGCGAGACATCAGTATGGCGTTCAAGGTACTCGAAAATGAGGCACTCATGGGTGTCGAATACTCTAGTGGAGTTTTAAATGCGAAGCATTTCTCAGCGAACTTCGGCGACTTTGATCGTATCTATCTATCTATCTATCTATCTATCTATCTATCTATCTATCTATCTATCTATCAAGTTATCTATCTATCTACCTATCTGTCTGTCTATGTTCTGAATATTGCAAAGCTTTTATAGTTGCCATGGTGGTTGTTACATTCTCAACAAAAAGGGCTAGCCTGCCCAAGCTGTGCGTCTTTAATGGAGTAAAGTAGATTGCACTGTTGAAAGAAGGGCTGCTGAAGAATATAATCACAGACAGCCAGTCTATTGTAGGCGGCATGAAAGTAGCATTGTCTGCTGTGAGATAGTGAAATGTGATGCCACTATCTACAAGTGAACCAGATGTAGTTTCTGGTATAGACAAAAAAACCAAAAGCACCATCTTGTCTGCAGCAAACACATTTCCTGAAGACAACTTGTCGGAGACGCTGATGCTACAGTCCAAGTGAGAGTGCGTGGAAAGAATGTTTATAGAAGACAACAGTTTCCATTACCCTACTGACAAAAGATGTCGTTACACCCTGCAATGTTCGTTGGTAGAGAACCACTTTTCACTCATAAATCAATGCTACCTTTTTTTGTCCGCATGCATTATGTAATATACCCAGGCATTGCGTAGCGTGACCTCTCAAGAGAGGTTGCTGCTGCAGCAGCTACATTGAAAAGCACTTGTTTCGCGGCCCTTGGACAAAAAGGCGCTGGTTAGGCACATGTGCTAGTGCCGAATATCTTCACAAATACTTTTATTATCAGAACCTTTCACCACTCATTCTTACTATACTTTTCGCGTCACTGTCATTATTTTATTTCTTCCACGCTTTACCCCCTTTGCAGCGAGGAATTTTAAGGCCTTTAACCAGCCACCCAACATAATCATTGTTTACCTCTCGACTTATAACCTCGCGCTATTTGGCCATCAAATGCTATTGCACCACAAAACACCACACATCATCAACATTTTAAATCTATAGCAAAAGTGTCCCGGAAAGTTTCATACTGGGCCCGCTGTTATTCTTAATGTATATTATTGACTTACCCTGAATTTTAACACACAGTCATCCTATATTATGCGCAGATGATACAACTATACTTACTACAGAGAAGTCTATCGATGCGCTAACGAATAAATAGTCCTCTGGCTTTTATAACGTTAAGAAGTGGTGGACAGCTTGTGGTTTAAGGATTACCATAAATAAAAAACAATTCCTTGTCTTTCATTCTAGTCATAACGTTTTTTCCCCTACACCCCCTATTGCTATCAAACGCGTCAGACATCTTAGTACCACTAATTGCACCTTCTTGGGAGTAGTCGTGGATGCTTATCTAAAGTACCACCATCACATATCACTTATTAGACAAAGAAAAGCTCGTGGTATACGAACATTATTTACAGTACGACCTTTCTTCGATTTGCGGCCTCTTCTTAAACTATACTACTCCTTCATCCACAACCATATTACGTACTGCGGCACGTCATGGGCAAACACCTACCTATCTCAAACTCTCCTACTTCAACGTCTTCGAAACCAATCCATTTGCATTCTAACGTTCAGTGCACCGATCATCATTGCGTCCCCACTTTTTCAGCAACGTAGTGTACTAACAGTGTGTACTTTATTCACATACTGGAATTCTTGTAATCAAGTGTCGGAGCAGTTCCATAGCTACCAATGTCTTGCAGAAACTTCAATTGGTCAGCTCTAATACAACGAGGTTTGTCTCGAACAACAATGTTTGGCTACCACATACACGCTTTAACTACGGCAAACATGCTACTATATTCGCTGCTATTCAATTTTGAAACTCAATACCACTATGCAATAAACAATTGCCATTCAAACTTTTTAAATAAGAACATAATCATCTCAATTCGCAATCGTGACTAATCTGTAATGCTATACTGGTGTTCTCTTACATTTAGTGTGATTTGCTGTATGAGTTATTTTTACATTTATCACTCATGTAGATTTTAGTTGTCTCTTCAGGTATGTATCATTATTTAAAGTCACTTTAGTTCAAGATTTTACGGCCATTTTTTGTGTTTAAGCTTTTTAGATAGCCATGCATAATTACTAAACGTTGTTTTGTTGCCATTTTACTGTAGTTTATAGTGCACGTTTGCGTTGTTTTTAATCCTATCAAAATTCCTTGCTGCTTTTAGTTGCCCTTTTGTTGTACTTTTTAGTCACTACAAATTTTAGTCACTACAAAAATTTGCATATTTGACTTGAAGGTTTTTGTGCATATTTGATAAAATATGACTACTGAACTGCGCAAACGCTTCGCCACCAATGCGGGTGGTATCCTCAGTACGCACTGAAACGAAATGAGATAAGGCCACCATGTATGTGTCTAGTCTTGTATGTCTCTGTACAAATCCAGTAGGGCACCACACTCATTGCACGCCGACTTGTCATGGCGGTTGAACCACGCCTTGTAAAGCTTTCTCTTTCCCCAGCTTTGTTCCTGAACGAACATCGTTGCATCACTGTAGTCGAAAGCATGCCCCGTAGACAGGCAGTATTCGACGCGTTCAGTTTCGGAATGGGTTGCAAGGGTGAATTTGGCGACGCTCCCTATGTACTCTTGGAGCCTCGTTTTTCACTTCCTCCCTGTTTTGCCGAAGTATGTAGCGTCGCAGTCCCTGCACTTTACGTTGTCAACAACCCTGTTTTGATCGTTCGCAGGACTGTGGTCTTTGGGCTCAGTGAACACGTTTTTGAAGGTACAATGATGTTTGAAAACGGCTTTATTACTCAGCGGATGAACTCTCTTCGAACAGAATGACTCACCTTGAACGTATAAATGTTAACAATGCATTTTGCGTTTTCTTGCGCCACACTCCTTGTTCCTCTTCGCATACCTTTCAAGGTGTCGTCGATTAACGTCATCTGAAGATCTCTTTGGTCCAACGCACCAACCACATTTTCCATCTCACGTCGCCGCAAGTGCTTATCAGAACAAACAGCATCGCAATGGAAACAAAGGCTGTACGACAAACCCTTCGTGCTCAGCTGAGTGATGTGAGTGAAAGGACAGAAAAAAACGACGGTATCGCATTGTATCCGGTACACTGTTGTTCCCGCCCTGCCATCACGAGTGATGCGACTGAGTAGATTCGCAAATGGCACGGCATTGTTCTTTGATTCTTCATAGGTAAACTGAATGCCAGGCTGTACGCTGTTTAGTGCCTCATGAAAAGCAACAAGATTTGCCCTCTTCAGGATGCCGAAAATGTCATCAACGTACCTATGGTATATTTTTAACTGGAAAAGCAGAGCCTCTAGCGCACGTGTTTGAACCTGCTTCTTTTGACTGACTGACTGACTGACTGACTGACTGACTGACTGGCTGACTGACTGACTGACTGACTGACTGACTGACTGACTGACTGACTGACTGACTGACTGACTGAACTGACGTTCTCACTAAGCTGTCTAATCACGGGTTCACTTCATAAAGTGCAAAAAATTGTTCAAGATGTGGTAAATTTTCTCCTCGTAATCTTTCGGTGTAGCTAAACTGTGCCTTTTTCTTTGTCAGCAGAATGGATGGGGATGATATTATCTGACTTGAGATCTTTGAGCGCATCGCGTTCCTCAGCAGTAAGGTTTGTGGAAGCGTTTTCCGCATTTTACTGGAAACTTACTATTCGGCTACAAGCCAAGTTCACTCACGTTGTGTGAACCTCCGCGATAATGTCCTGTTTCGGCACTTTTCGTGGGGCTATCGTGAAGCTCAGGTTTTTCGAGAGCATACTGGTGTGGTTGTCTGACTGTTGCATCCAGTAAAGATCGTGCGCTGCTTTGAAACTGTTACGTTTCAGCTGACCACGATGTAATAAATGGGAGATTTGGGGCGATGTGCGCCAATGCATTTGTTTATTTTCTGAATCTTCAGCTTGCATGCGCGCCCAGATTATGTCATTAAAATTATTGCGGCGGGGCTTTCATCGCCAACAGAATTCTTCCACATGCACGCGGCGTCTCACTTGGTGTATTTGCTGCTGGTTGTCAAATGAACAAGAATGAGGGTACAGGAGCCCGTTGCTTTGAATGCGTAGTTGAATGCACGTCCATCGAATGTTTCTTTGAATGCGCAGTTTCACATACCTGATAGTACGTATTTATTTCAGAAATTGGAGCTGGACACCGTGAAAATACATCCCCTTTAGGTTCGTAACCTGCCACACGGTTCAAGATTATATGTGTTGGTGTACACAATCTGAACGTATTGTTGTTTGTTTTTCTTAGATCCGAGAATACTGTCAATTCAACCTGCCATTGAGGCATACGTCATAAGTGATTACAAACACACTATGCACTTCGGGAAGCTTTCGCTGGACCCTATAGAGTACATTATGACATACATGCACAAGGTAAATTGTTGTTTTATCATTCCATTTATTTGCATTTTCAGCCATACTCTTACAGAATCATCGCGTAATTACCTGTTGGCGGTCTTTCGTTAGGTGGCAGAAAACTGTGGTAGTATGAGGGACAGTCATATATTGTCGAATAGTTTCTGTTGTCTTTAAACTTAATTGCACCACCGTTGCAGGCAAGGAGGCTGTCCTATGACGACATTTCAAGAGCGACCTCAAAGGAGTAGTGACAGAAAGAACCCTTGCATTTCTAATAAAATATGACAGGCGGGTGAAGCTCTCGGTATCGTGTAGCTGTGTAACAATTCGTTTCCAGAGCGTTGTTCTATACATTTAAATGAATTGACATGAATGTACAAAAAATGGCACATCCCACGTACACTGGGAATTGATGGTAGGCGAATCACGAAAGAAGAATGTTGGTATGTCACTTTCAAATCAGCGCAACGTTACGAGGTGTAGATAAATGACACCGTACATGATTTCGTCTCGTGATTATCATATTTCGATGTGTTCTTTCCCTTTGTCGGCTATTCACATTACCTGATACCTCATTTAGTATATGTGCAGCTAGCGAAACGGCTGTGAGCATGCTGTTAGCGTGGTATATCATCATGTTCTTTCATGCCACGCGTGTCAGGATTATCATCTTTGCTCCAGTCATGTATTCCGCCATCCACTGACGTCACGTAATACCAAATTTAGTATATGGGGAGCTAGCTAACAACCGCGAGCGCACTATTAAGGGCTCAATATACTCCAACGAATTGTAGACGCGCGCGCACGTGGGGCACAGCGACGCAACGTTAGCAAAACGCGAGCACTCTTCAGTCTAACGCCAAGCGCGACCGGCGTCCGTCATTGCGGCCCGACAGCAAATGGCGCGAAATACGACATGCTGCAGATTTCGCCGATGCGCTTCCTCTTTTTGTGACGGAGGGACGCCGGATGCACTGAAACGCGCATGCTTCAAAGCAACGGAGTGCGGCACGCACCTGAGAGTATATGCAGGACCGGTGCCGGGCATCGCAACGCCGGCTTGACGCGTCAAAATGAATGCCGGCGAGCCCGCGTAGCGCGTCACGTCGAAATGTATTGGCGCCTTGGCAGTGGCATGTAGTCATGTTAGCATCTGACACCTATCTCTTTATTATCATGTTGGCACCAATCACATACCTTCGTCATCCATTGGCGTCACGTAATACAAAATTTGGCATATGTGAAGCTGGTGATACGGCCGCAAACGCATTATTAGTGTGGCATGTAGTCATGTTGTTACATGACGCGCATCTCATGTTTATTATGTTTGCACCAGTATCATACCTCCTCCATCCATTCACGTCCCGTAATACCAAATTTCATATAGGTTAACCTACCTAAACGACAGCCAGCGCATCATGAGTATGACATGTAGTCATGTTTTCACATGACACGCATGTCATAATTTTTATGTTATGGTTGGTCGCTTGTGTTCGCCATGCAATCATGCGATACCATACGAGTTTCGCAACATGCCGTGTGAACGAAACCACCGCAAGAGCTGCAGGACCATGAATTCTAAATCATGACATTCATGACATACACGTCATGATTTGCGTATTATGACTAGTGAAATATATTTTCTATACAGTAATGCTGAGCCATACTAAGTTTCGTATTGATACCATTATCGAAACGGCCCGGAGAGCTAGAGATGGTAGGTGGCTAGATAGATAGATAGATAGATAGAGATAGATAGATAGATAGATAGATAGATAGATAGATAGATAGATAGATAGATAGATAGATAGATAGATAGATAGATAGATAGATAGGCTCAAAGTCACCGAAGTCCGCTAAGAAACGCTGCACATTAAAAAGTCAATGATGAAGCTTGGCCATACGGTCCAGAGCATGCACGTAGATGTCACCGACTAATATATATGGCTGCTGCATCTATGAGATTTATATTGCGCGGTCACAACGGTTGTTTTAGCGGCAGCTTGAAACGACGAATAATGAACAAGAAGAGGAGCGCTAACCTCAGAATCTACCCACCGATTTGGGCTAGTCAGCCCAAACCGCCGCGTGCAATTTGGAAGGTCACGCATATTTGCTATTTCCAGTGTGGGTTTATAACAGCACTCAGGAAGCCTTCGCTTGGAAGAGTTGTCCGAATGGTGTTAATATGAAGGTGGTTTTGTGTGATCATGTCGCTAACAATGTTTATGCTATGCCCCGACTCCCAAGTGCCCTTTGTTCCCGAACGAGCCCCCGAACGTCAAAGCGGTTCACCAAACCTGCAAACATCCGGTTGTCCTCCTCTCTCCCACTCGTTACAATTAAGTGGCCACTCGTATCATACTGCCGTTCAGTTGCCGTCTCCGAGTAGGAATAAACACGTTTTTACCAGTTCGAGATTATCAATGCTTTTAGGGCCGAATCCTCTTATGGTTAGGGCGTAGCCAGCAGCATGTCCACAGACAGACAGACAGACAGACAGACAGACAGACAGACAGACAGACAGACAGACAGACAGACAGACAGGCAGGCAGGCAGGCAGGCAGGCAGGCAGGCAGACAGACAGACAGACAGACAGACAGACAGACAAGCAGACAGACAGACAGACAGACAGACAGACAGACAGACAGACAGACAGACAGACAGACAGACAGACAGACAGACAGACAGACAGACAGACAGACAGATGGTTGAATGGAAGGACAAATAGACGCTTCACCTCACTCATCAACATTCACTCCTTGAATATGTTGTCATTTTTAGACTACCCTTCCCCGCTCGTACGTTCCTGGGTAGACGACAACGCCGGAAATTACAGAAACGCTTTCGACAAGCTGCAGATCGTAGCTATGCATGGACTCTAAAATCGTCTACCCTAACTTAATGGCTTATCATGGTCCTCAGAGTTTGGGCACCTGCAGTTTTATTTCGAGGCTAACAACATCACTGAAGCAACAAAGTGAACCTACTAATACTGAGCGCACCTGCCCCGCCGCGGTGGTCTAGTGGCTAAGGTACTCGGCTGCTGACCCGCAGGTCCCGGGGTTAAATCCCGGCTGCGGAGGCTGCATTTCCGATGGAGGCGGAAATGTAGGCCCGTGTGCTCAGATTCTAGTGCACGTTAAAGAACCCCAGGTTGTCAAAATTTCCGGAACCCTCCACTACGGCGTCTCTCAGAATCATATGGTGGGTTTGGGACGTTAAACCCCATAAATCAATCAATCAATCAATCTAATGCTGAGCGGGAGCAGATATACAGCAGTATGTGTGCTGTTTTAGTCACGCACTGCAGAACCGCCGACTAAGACGGCATTGAAGTTAAGCTACATATGCAATATGACTCAATGCCATCAGAGGTATACAGCCAAGCCCCCTTCCAATAGCGACACACTCAAAGGCGAAAAAGTGAGTGACTGCACTCTAAATACGGTTACCTATAATGTCTCTTTTGGGCGTGAGTAACTTATGAAATAAAGGCTACAAAGGAGTTTATTTTCATGTTTTCATTATTTTGCGGTGCCTAAAATATACAATATCCACATTTCGAACAATGCATACGTTACCAGCTCAAAAAGCGCAGTGTAACCTGTACGTAGTAACTTGTGAACAACCCTGTAACTCATGTGTACACAGCCTCACTGCGTCCCTCGCCAAAAAAGAAAGAAAGGGTAAAAGCATGGTGAAAGTATACCACAGCCGCAAGCGCGGGTTCTCCTCCGCTTGGCGGTCGGCTGCGTTCGGCACCATGAAGTCTAGACCACGGTAAGGCGCCGCCATGACAGGCGCTGCTCATATGCACCGCGGGCTTAGCATGCAGCGTGCAGCGCCGAATCGCCCGTGCAGTAAGGGTGAGGCTCGCCATTTTCTGGTGGCGCTTGCAAACTTTGTTTCCATTTCGCTTCCTTATGATTGTGTGCGTTGCGTGAAACCGGTGATGTCGCTGAGCAGCAAAGACATGTGTGGTGTGCTGCGTGGCAGCTGCAACGAAACTTCTTATGATAGTCGGCGTTACGTCGTTTTTTGTTCACCGGACGACTCCACAGCAAACGACATTCGTTGCGGCAACTGCAACCACTGCCCAGCGGCTCATGGCCGAATAACTGACTTGGGTAAGGGGCTTTTGTTTCAGATACACTTTGACAGCATGTGAGGCCTTCCTGATTTCAATACTTGTCAAATCGGGACCTTTCTCAGCTGGTAAAAGCGGCTTCATTTGTGGATTATGTTGTTAAAGTGCTTGTCTTAGCTGTATATATATATATATATATTGTGACGACGCGAGATTGACGAGCACACAAAGCGCCTCAAACAAATACGATTTATCGATCGCAGGAAAACAGACTGCAACGACTTCTTCGTCTTTTACCCTCGGCCAAAGACACTCGCGCTCCTTCGTTGTCCTCACCACTGGCACATACGCGCGTCATTATTCCCCCTTTAAAAAAACATCGTCCCGATGTTAAACGTTTGAGAAGCAAGGCGAAACCAAAACTGCACAGTTAGTCACTGAAAGTAAGGCTTCATCCGAAGCACGTGGACAATTTCTGGTGAATGTCTGCGCCACTTTGAACACTGCACGCCGTCCGGAACAACCTCGTAGTTTACGTCACTAATGCGTCGCAGAACCTTGTAGGGTCCGAAGTATCTTCGCAACAGCTTTTCGGAAAGCCCACGCTGACGAACAGGTGTCCAGACCCATACTTTGTCGTCCACGTTGTATATGACGGGTCTGTGCCGGAGGTTGTAATACTTGGCATCGTCGTCTTGCTGTTTGGTGATTCGCAACCTGGCAAGTTGTCTGGCTTCTTCTGCTAGCTGGGTAAACTCTTGGGCGTGTGTCTCATTGCCATCATTTTCATGAGGGAGCATTGCGTCTAACGTTGTTGTAACCTCGCGTCCATAGAGGAGACTAAAAGGTGTCTTCCGAGTGGTCTCTTGACGAGCCGTGTTGTAGGCGAACGTGACGTAGGGCAAAAGGATGTCCCAGTTCTTCTGCTCTACATCTACGTACATGCTTATCATGTCAGCCAGGGTCTTGTTGAGGCGTTCGGTGAGCCCGTTGGTCTGGGGATGATACGCCGTTGTCTTCCTGTGAGCTGTACCACTTAGTCGGAAAATGGTGTTCAAAAGCTCGGCCATGAACGCAGTACCTCTGTCGGTGATTACTGTTGCGGGGGCACCGTGTCTTAAGACGATGGCTTCGATGAAAAATTGCGCCGCTTCAGCTGCCGTTGCCCGTGGCAGAGCGCCTGTCACCGCGTATCGGGTCAGGTAATCCGTGGCGACGATTATCCACCTGTTTCCAGTGGCAGACTTTGGGAAGGGGCCCAGAAAATCCATGCCAATTTGTGCAAACGGTGTCGCCGGCACTCGAACAGGCTGCAGCAGGCCAGCTGGTTTGATGGATGGTGGCTTGCGGCGCTGGCAATCTAGACATGCCTACACGTAAGTTTTGACATCTTCGGCAAGTCTTGGCCAGTAATAGTTCTGCCTTATCCTCGCCAATGTTCTTGCGTAACCCAAGTGACCAGCGGTAGGTTCGTCGTGACAGGCTTGCAGTACCTCACGGCGAAGCGAAGAAGGAACGACGAGCAAGTAGCTGCTGCCGGTGGGTGAAAAGTTCCTCTTATAAAGAACGTCATTTCGCAAGCAGTACGACGGCAGCCCTCTCGCAAATAACTTTGAAACGCTATTCGCTCGCCCTTGTAGGTAATCTATAAGTGGTAGCAGCTCAGCATCGCCACGCTGCTGTTGAGAAAAGGTGGCAGTGTCCACAATTCCGAGAAAGGCCGTGTCGTCATCGTCGTTGTCCGGGGATGCCGTCTCAACAGGAGACCGAGAAAGACAGTCGGCATCGGTGTGTCGTTTTCCCGACTTGTAGGCAACAGTGAAGTCAAATTCTTGGAGCCGAAGACTCCATCGTGCAAGGCGGCCAGACGGATCTTTCAAGTTGACTAACCAACAGAGAGAGTGGTGATCGCTGATAACGGTGAATGGGCGGCCGTACAAATAAGGACGAAACTTCAAGACTGCCCATACCATTGCAAGACATTCTTTTTCCGTCGTAGTGTAATTAGTTTCAGCTCGGGACAGCGTCCTGCTGGCATAGGCAATCACGTTTTCATTGTTGTCCTTCGACTGTACGAGCACTGCTCCAAGACCCACATTACTAGCGTCTGTATGAAGTATTGTCGGTGCGTCTTCATCGAAGTGGGCCAGCACGGGGGGTGTTTGCATTCGCTGACGAAGCTCGTGAAATGCCTGCTGTTGGTCTTCGCCCCATCTGAAGGGGGTATCTTCCCGAGTAAGCTGCGTCAATGGCCATGCGATGCGCGAAAAATTAGCAATAAACCGCCGGTAGTAGGCACAGAGACCTAAAAAACGTCGCACTGATTTTCTGTCTGATGGTGTCGGGAAGTTTGCCACGGCGGCAATTTTATCCGGGTTGGGTCGGATCCCTTGGCTGCTCACGACGTGACCGAGGAATCGAAGTTCGTGGAAGCCGAAGTGGCACTTTTCTGGTTTTAGAGTAAGACCGGCCAAGCGTATTGCTTCAAAAACTGCTTCGAGCCTTCGTAAGTGTTCCTCGAAAGTCGCCGAAAAGACAATCACGTCATCGAGGTACACCAAGCAGGTTTGCCACTTAAGTCCCGACAGAACCGTGTCCATGAGACGCTGGAATGTTGCTGGCGCCGAACACAAACCGAAAGGAAGAACCTGAAATTCATAAAGTCCGTCGGGCGTAACAAAGGCGGTCTTCTCACGATCTCTCTCATCCACTTCAATTTGCCAGTAGCCGCTTTTTAAGTCCATGCATAGACGAAAAGTAGCGTGCGTTTCGTAGTCTATCCAATGAATCATCAATACGCGGCAGAGGGTAGACGTCCTTCTTTGTGATCTGATTAGGCTTACGGTAGTCGACGCAGAAACGCAAGCTACCATCCTTCTTTTTGACGAGTACTACAGGTGATGCCCAAGGACTGTTAGACGGCCGAATAACACCATCTTCTAGCATCGTTTTCACCTGTTTTTGAATTACCTCACGCTCCTTTGGGGCGACTCGATAAGGATTTTGCCGGATGGGTCTGGCATCGGAATCCGTGATGATGCGGTGTTTGGTCAGTGCCGTTTGACCAACTCTTGATGTGGATGAGAAGCAGCCGTGGAACTTGTTGATCAGCGTGAGAAGGCGGTCTCGCTCAATGGGAGATAACATTGGACCAACGTCTACAGGTGTCGGTGTAGTGATAGTAGACACTGCTGCTTCCTCCACTAAATGACAATCTTCTGTTTGCGAGAGTTCGTCAAAATAGGCAATAGCCGTGCCTTTAACTATGTGTCGGCGTTCTCTGCTGAAATTTGTCAATAGCAGTTCAGCGCATCCGTCAATAACAGTGATGACAGCCCTGGCAACAGAAATGCCGCTAGTGAATGCGAGCTCCTTGATGTGTTCAGCGACGCCAGTACCATTTCGTAATTTGTCACAGTGCACGGATACGAGAGAACAACTTCGTGGCGGCAGTATGACGTCGTGATCGGCAATACGGAAGTGAGGTGGCTGGTGTTGCTCATCTGTAGCAGTCTCCGAGCTTACAGTGAACGTTACGCTTCTGTCACGGATGTCAATCACAGCCCCGTATTCGCGCAAGAAATCCATTCCCAATATGAGCTGTTTACAGCACTCGTGGAGAATGACGAGGGTGGCGACAAAGGTGGAACCAGCAATGAAGAGTCGGGCCGTGCACTTTCCAACCGGTGTCATCAACTGACCTCCTGCAGTTCTTATATTGGGTCCCTGCCATGGCATTTTCACCTTCCTGAGCCTTTCGGCTAGCTGTAGGCTTATTATAGAAAAATGGGAGCCAGTGTCCACAAGTGCCGTCACTTGGTGGCCGTCAATGTGAATGACGAGGTCAGCGCTGATAACGTCGGTTACGTCGGCAGTTGTCTCATTCGTCGAATTAGTCGTTGCTGTCGTCTTCTTCGGTATCGATGGCTTCGAGCTGTCACTTGTCTGCAATGGGGGCTGTTCGGAATTTCGAATATTGGCAACCCCACCCCCCGAGGTCGCTGCGTCTAGTTTCCCCGTCGCGGGCTAGGGGACCTGCCCCTGGTGACGTCGGCAAAACTGCGACGATTAGGTGAACTGGGCCGCGCAGGAGATGGAGAACGTGATCTGGGCATTACTGTATTCTGCGGCGGTGTGTTCACATGGGCGTAGTTGTACATGCGTTGATCGTCGTACGCAACGTAATCAGGGTAGCGAGGAAATCTCGAGTACTGAGCGTCGCGATAACGGCAAACTCTGTAGACGTGCCCAGCTTCGCCACAATGAAAGCATACCGGTCGACGGTCAGCGGTACGCCACGAATCGGTTTTCCGACGCTGGTAGGTAAGTGGAGACTCACTATTGGGCCACGTTGTGGGGCGACGTTGTGGGGCATGTTGGTTATACGGCATTCGTCTTGTCGGAGGAATCGGTGAGGTTGCGAAAGTGGTCGGTGCTGACAGTGGCTGTGTTTGCAGGGTTGGTGGTGGTCCAGTCATTGGGGTCTGCTGTGCTGAAGGAGCGACGACGGGGCGTCGGACTGCATCAGCATAAGTAAAATGTCGTCGCACACCATTATAGCCGGATGAAGAAAGAGCATGGCGGACCTCATCCCGGACAACATCAGCGACAAAAGACAATGCCGGCGTCGGTTCAGTTGCTGGAATTAAACCAAGCTGCCGAAGCTCCTCCCTCAAAATCTCCCGGATGACTTCCCGCAGAGGCCTGTCGTTGTCGCAGAGGCTCGCCGCAGTCGTGACAGGGCTACTCGCTCGAACGTTGACCGGGTTCTGCTGGCGGTACCGTTGCTGTAGGGCCCGTTCAATAGCTGTGGCTTCTTTCGTGAACTCAGCTACAGTTGTTGGCGGATTTCTCACAAGCCCAGCAAACAGTTGCTCCTTCACGCCTCGCATTAGATACCGGAGTTTCCTGTCTTCCGGCATCTCGGGATCCGCCCTGCCGAAAAGACGGGTCATGTCCTCGGCGAACATAGCGACGCTCTCGTTTGGTTTTTGAATTCGAGCTTCCAAGAGACGTTGCGCATTCTCCTTTCTGTCAAGACTACTGAAGGTGTCAATCAGCTGGTTGCGGAAGTCATCCCACGTAGCCATGCTTCTTTCCCTGTTAATTTACCACGTCTGGGCGTTGTCTTTCAGGTAGAAGTACACATTCGCGAGCTTGTCTTCTGGGGTGGCCCACTGGTTGTACTTCGCGCAGCGTTCGAACTGGTCCAACCAGTCTTGTGCATCTTCATAGGTCTCAGCATGAAAGCAGTCAGGAATCATGGGATTCTGAAGTGTCATGTGTCGATGTAGCTGCAGTGGCCATGGTGGTTGAAGGAGGCAAGCGATTGCTGGCAGTTTCTAGAAAAGGATTGAGCTCGGGAGCTAGGCCTCGCAGACGGCGGCTGGAACGATGGACTGGTGTGTCGACGGGTGGTAGTGATTCCGGGCTTGAATGTCGGGTCCGCGAAGGGGTGCCAAGCATGAAGACGTACCCCGCACCTCCACCAGTGTGACGACGCGAGATTGACGAGCACACAAAGCCCCTCAAACAAATACGATTTATCGATCGCAGGAAAACAGACTGCAACGACTTCTTCGTCTTTTACCCTCGGCCAAAGACACTCGCGCTCCTTCGTTGTCCTCACCACTGGCACATACGCGCGTCAATATATATATATATATATATATATATATATATATATATATATATATATATATATATATATATATATATATATATTGAAGTTGAAGTTGAAGTTTATTAAGAAAGGTACAATTTGCCTAGGGGACCGGCGAAAAGGCATAAAAGCCTGACAAAGCGCCTGCCCCCTGTCAGTGTAAAGTAACGAGTCAATAAGAAATTAAGCATAAATATGTTTCTACATGCAAAACATGTACAGGAAAACATAATTGAGCAAAATTTGCGCAGGAGATGAAATCTATAAAGCATACGCGTCTCCGACAAATGAAGCAAACTGTAGAGGACATAAACAAACACTGATGTAAGTCATGTAAAATACCTGAAGAAACTTTAAACTTGAATACAAGGTTTCAACAATCAAGAGACAGCAACATCAATAAGTAATATGTTTGATCGATAAATGAAACACAGTTTTGATAACATAAGCAAACCTTAATGTGATATATTTATGTGAATTTTCATCTCCTGCGCAAATGTGAAATTTGCGCAGGAGATGAAATCTATAAAGCATACTCGTGTCCGACAAAGGAAGCAAACTGTAGAGGACATAAACAAACACTAATGTAAGTCATGTAAAATACCTGAAGAAACTTTAAACTTGAATACAAGGTTTCAAACAATCCAGAGACAGCAACATCAATAAGTAATATGTTTGATCGAT
This sequence comes from Rhipicephalus annulatus, assembly GCA_013436015.1. Classification (NCBI taxonomy): domain Eukaryota; kingdom Metazoa; phylum Arthropoda; class Arachnida; order Ixodida; family Ixodidae; genus Rhipicephalus; species Rhipicephalus annulatus. The sequence continues at coordinate 690,777 of WOVY01000169.1, read as the reverse complement.
AAATGAAACACAGTTTGGATAACATAAGCAAACCTTAATGTGATATATACAAGAACATACTTCAGGAAATATGAGACAAAGATGGTGACGGTGATTACGTTTGTGTAAATAGGAAGTGTTCCTGTATCTTCTTTTTAAAAATGCCATATGAGACTGTATTGTCAATTAGAGAAGCTACAATTGGTTGTTCGTTCAAGAAATGCGAAATTTGATACAATAGTTTTTGTGTGCCGTAATTTGTACGTGGTTTCTCATATGTATACACCCTGTGCCGTAGGTTGTGACTGTGATCTCTCGGGAGATGCCTCTGATAAAACCCTGAGCGATCAGCTCGTACCTGTTTATAAATAAGCATTGCCAATTTTTGTTTCATGACATTGGTTACCGTAAGTATTTTATGTTCCTTAAAGAGAGGCGCGGTATGATGCCTGAATGACACCCCTGATATTAGTCGTATAGCTTTTTTTTGCAAGGTGTGAATTTTGTCAATGTTTGCTTTAGTCGTATTTCCCCATACAAGAAGACAATAATGGAGATGTGAGTGAACAAGGGAATAATATAGTTGTTTTTTCATTTTTCAACCACTGAGGGAGGAGTTGTGGCAATTTGCAGATTATACCCGTGGATCTGGAAATCTTGGTACGAACGTGGTTGGTGTGTAAGGACCAGACTAAGTGTTCTTGAAAAAGTATCCCAAGAAATTTATGCGCTGTGACACGTTCAATTTTTTGCCCTTCAAATTTTATTGTAGGCTCGCTTGTGATAGCCTTATTGCGTGGGCGGAATAAAACATATTTTGTTTTTTTGGTGTTTAATTCTAATCTATTACACTTAAGCCAGTCGGATAGATGTGTCAGCCACAGGTTTGTGTGTTGTTCAAGGTGATTGAGGGAATTACCGGCGAAGAATATATTGGTGTCGTCCGCGTAGAGAACAACCTCGGGTGTTAGTGGTATGTTAGGTAGATCATTGATATGAATCAAGAATAGCAAAGGCCCTAAGATTGATCCTTGTGGAACGCCACAAATGATATTACCTACGTTCGATTTGACTGCTATCTGTAGTATATATATATATATATATATATATATATATATATATATATATATATATATATATATATATATATATATATATATATACTACAGATAGCAGTCAAATCGACAAAGACATCTCTGGACACTGTGTCGCGAGCAATAGGTCAGTCATGCGCAATGATCAACTGACTGAAACTCATTTGATATATATATATATATATATATATATATATATATATATATATATATATATATATATATACGTAAATATATCTATATGAGTTTCAGTCAGTTGATCATTGCGCATGACTGACCCATTGCTCGCGACACAGTGTCCAGAGATATTTTTGTCGATTTATCTGCTATCTCTGCTCCTTTTTATAGCAGAGTACCAGCACAGCTGCGCCATGTTGGCATGTGCTATCTCTGAAAAGTAGGTTGATTATCCTTCTCCAAATAAATATCACCGTCTCATGTGTGCTCGTGCGCAGCAGTGATTACGGGTTTTCGTGTAGTCGTAATTGCGCTAGTTTCCAGTGCATGGCTGCGGCATCAATATTTTAAACCAGAATTTTAGAACTCTGCGCGTGCTTTCTGTTACTTGTGAAGTGAGTTCTGCGCCGTAAGTTTTTTGACAATACGCTTGCGGCACGAGTGAATATACTTACTGTGTGGTGCCACAGCATTAAAATATTGCCTTGCCGGACACACCCGTGCCTCGTGGACTGCTCACAAACCGCCTGAAGAATCTTTTTTTTGCTCTTGAGAACGAAGAATGTGTAGCCTTGTACTCCACTGATATTTTTGTTCGTCTTGATTTTGTGCGCCCGCCATTTTGCTGGTTGTATATAATATTGCATACAGGTCATATTTCAGCATATAAATATGAGAGTTGCCGTTTGAGTCCTTGAGGAAGCACGAAGGACATTTTAATAAAGGACGTTTTGAAAAAAAAACTATGTCTTTTCGATTGCTGTATACCTTCGCAAAGGTTACATTCCGAAAGAAGAGGGTGTAAGCTATATAAACAATATTTACCATTTAACTTTGTGACCACCCTATTTAAAATCCTGGGTTGATGGATGCTGGATTTGTTGGTAGTTATGGTGGAAAGAATAGTGGGTATGGTGGAAATATTTGTGGATATGGTGGAAACTGTAATGGGCATAATTGCTGATGACCGCGAAAGTGGGAAAAATGGTGACAGATGGTGGTGGTGGTGGCGAGCCAATAGTGGTGACGGTGGAAAATGCCGGCTCATGATGGCGAGGCAAAACGTGTTTGGTAAAAGGCTTGGTGAGCAAGGTGGTTGACGGGGGCATGATGGAAGCTTGGTGGATGATGGTGGCATGATGAAAAGCACAGAACAGTATGCGAAATCATATATTTGTAGTGTTTCATTCTTGAATGCGCAGAGATATATGTTTACGGTCAAATGATACCAACGCGGCTCATTACGCTTTCTAGTACGTTTGTTTTTTTATTCACGTGGTGTCAACAACGCTTCATTTTTTGTTGAGCATAGAATATGTGGCCGGGAATATGTTTACATTTCGCGCACGTACTTACATCAGTTCGATATCAGCGATGTGTTCCTGTGTTATAATGTTTAGAAGACTAGAATTGTCACTGTGAACATGACAGTAAACGTTTTACATCGGCGCGCAGTTGTCGACCAATAAATGGGCTCCAGTTCGCAATCGCCCCTGTCAATGTTAGAGCAGAACACAGTGCACCTCGATGTCGCCACGCTAGAAACGCAACTTTGGTAATTCTTGCACACTCTATTGTTTGCGCCGTACCTTTAGGGTAACAAAGTGCATGCGAATATGCATAAACTTTCACTTTCGACATGCATCGAGATGAGCCCCAGCGAATTTAATTTTTAACCCTCTGTTCTACCACCATGATTTCTACCAAAGCTTAGTCATACCGACCGAGCCCGTACAAGTGTTTTCAGCGCTTCTGGCTTTCAGAATACGCAATTTGGACGAGTAAAAATGACAATACAGCTCAGCTGTGGCATCATTTACCCAATATGAAGCCTTTTTTATTGTGGACGGTGTCCGCGCAAAAAGCGACAAACATCAATGCGACGCGCTTGTAGCACTTCCACCAAAGGTACGCCTCTCCTCACCGACAGTCGCCGGTCGCACTCACCGGCACTTCACTGCCTCTTATGCGAGAACATAGACACGTTAATTCGTATGCTTACTGAACTAATCAATCAATCAATCAATCAGTTTATTATCATGTCATAAAGTATGTTACAGGGAGTAAAATATACAGGAGAGGGTCTCAAAGTACAAGACTGCAACGGGACCCTCGGTGATCATTACAAATAATAAAAGCACAAGCAGCTGTTAGAATCGTAGAAGCAAAAATATATAAAGCACAATGAAAACAAAAAGGCATGGAATCAAAAAAAACAAATAATACAGCACAAAACAACACAAACAAGATGATAGATCAACTATTTAACAGATACTCTTTTAATGAGTTTTTAAATGAAAATAAAGAAACTTTGCATTTTAGCGAAGTTGGCAAATTATTCCATATGGTGATGGTACAGAAGAGAGAAGATGATTTACCATAGTTAGTACGAACCTCAGGAAGTAAAAAGTTATTATTAGCCGCGAGCCTGGTTGTGTTAGTATTAACTAACATTTTAGGATCAATTAAATTAGTTGAAAGTTGATTTCTTATTTGTTTATGCAAAAACATAATTAGATTAAACCTGAATAGATAGTTAACAGCTAAGATTTTATTGCATTGGAGAAGGGGAGCGGCGCTACTGTCGCGAGAGCAGTTAAAAATAGCGCGAATAGCTCGATTTTGTAGATGTTGTACGGATGAAAGATGACACTGGTAAGTATTCCCCCATGATGCGATGCCATAAGTGATATGAGAATGAATGAATGCGAAGTAAAGTGAAAGGAGTGCTTTATGAGAAAAATATGAGCGAGCTTTGAGTAATGCGCGAATGCCGAATGCTGCCGTTTTTCTAATGTGAGCAATATGGAGAGCGAAGTTAAGGTTAGAGTCGAGGTGAACGCCAAGAAAAGATACACTGTTGCTGATATTGATCAAATGAGAGTCAACTGTGAGCTGTGGTGACGAAGTTAACTTGCGTTGAGCTGATCTAAAAACCATAAACTTAGATTTCTTTGGATTAATGATTAAGAAATTTTCCTGGCACCATTTTGACACACTACAAAGTACAGCATTTAATTTATTAGTGACAATGTCAATACATCTATCAGCAATGGAAATGGTAGTATCATCAGCATATAAAACGCAGTGAGCCATGTGTATAATGTCAGGAAGGTCATTAATGTAAAGTAAAAAAAGTAAAGGACCCAGTAATGACCCTTGAGGAACCCCTTAATTTATTGTTTTAGTAGAAGAAAATGAGCCCGATATGTAAACAGTAGGCTTTCGGTTAAGGAGGTAACTGTTTAAAAATTTGAGGGATGGACCTGTAATACCGTATGATTCGAGTTTCTTGGATAAAATGAGATGATTGATGGTATCGAATGCCTTTGTGAAGTCTAAAAAAACTGACCCTACTACAAATCCTGCGTCTATGGAGTGTTTGATGAAGTCTGATAGGGAAAGAATAGCAAGGTTAGTAGAACTTCCAGCGCGAAAGCCAAATTGACAGGGCTTCAGTATATTAAATTTATTAAGGTACTTGTTTAGCCGAGTTATTAACAGTTTTTTGACGACTTTGCTCAGAGAAGAAAGAATACAGATGGGGCGATAGTTAGAAATAGATTGCTTGTCACCCTTTTTAAAGATCGGAAGCACTTTAGCTGTTTTTAGAGAAGTAGGGAAACTGCCATGCTTGAACGCAAGGTTTATAATTATGGAAAGTGGTTCAGAAATAATGTCTACTGCAAGCTTTAGGTGTCGTGCTGAGATTTTATCTATACCAGGGCCGGTTTCTTTGAGACTTTTGATTGCTGTAGAAACATCATCAGGGCTCACGGGGAAAAGAAAAAAAGAATGATTACAACGCCGTAAATTACAGCAAGAACTGCTATGTTTTTCACTAAAAATTTCGAAAAAATAATTACTAAAAGCATCAGCAACACTTTCAGGGTTATCATGTGTAACGCCTTTATATATTACTGTCTGCAAAGGTGAACTATGCATTGATCGATTTAGAAAATCGTTTAATAGTTGCCATTGTCTTTTAGAGTTGTTTTTTTCACTAGATATTTGGTCATCATAATATTTTTTCTTGGCATTTTTCAGGAGACACGAAAGAACATTCGAGTATTTTTTATATCGTGCAGCTAAAGCAGTGTTAAATGGTTGTTTCTTGACTTTTCTGTACAGGTTATCTTTTTTACGCATACATTTTAGCAGTCGCTCAGATAACCATGGGTTCTTAGGATATTTGTACCTCTTTTTACATTTGACTGTTTTAGTACATTCTTCTACGGCTTTAAGGAAAAGGGAAGAAAACTTGTTGAATGCCTGGTCTACATTGCATAAGGACGTAACACTGGACCTATCAGTTTTAATAATGGCATTGAAAAACAATTCCTGGTCCAGTACGGAAGTAACACGCGTGGGTGGATCAAATGGCTTCATGACGTTGAAAGCAAGAAATATGGGATAATGATAACTAATATGATAGAATAATATTTCTGGCGCACTGCATTCGTTTACACCAAGCCGTTATGTAGTTGTTCCTAACGGCCCCGCCGCGGTGGTCTAGTGGCTAAGGTACTCGGCTGCTGACCCGCAGGTCGCGGGTTCGATTCCCGGCTGCGGCGGCTGCATTTCCGATGGAGGCGGAAATGTTGTAGGCCCGTGTACTCAGATTTGGGTGCACGTTAAAGAACCCCAGGTGGTCAAAATTTCCGGAGCCCTCCACTACGGCGTCTCTCATAATCAAATGGTGGTTTTGGGACGTTAAACCCCACAAATCAATCAGTTGTTCCTAACGACAGAGCAACAGCGGTGCGCTGGCATGACTGCGCTCTGCGTTGCGCGAAAAACATCACAATCAATTGTGTGGGCGTATCTATCGAATGAACATAGAAGCGTCATAAAGCCTGAACTGATATCGCTCTTTGGAATGAGCGAGAAACGGACAATAAACTTGGCAGTAACCGCTGATAAACTCTACCTGCTCCTTAGTCCACCGAGTTGTTTTCTTTTCCTTGCCGTTGCAAATTGTAACAAAAACATAGCGCTGTTACCATTATCGCAGTGGCAGTTGTTACAGGCAGCAGTTGATCGTGTTTATCAAATGTGCGAATTTTAGCAGATGCAGATCCCGTCCCTCCCGAGTAAACAACAAACAAAACTTAAGTTAAACAGTGACTTCCTTACATGACTACCGCTTTAACACCACATCGCCATTTGTCGGCGTGGCGCAATGGTTAGTGTGCTCAGTTCAGAATTCGGAGGTGGCAGGTGCGATTCTCCATTGTTGCAAGTTTTTTTTTGTTTTTTGCAGGTGCTTTCTACACCGTTTTTAATACAATTATTTTTATTATCTTCAGTGGCAGCTTGTAACGGTGGCTCTGACGCTGCTTCGCGCTCCATCATTGCCAGCTGGAGCACGCCATCCACCATCCGCTCCACCATAGCCACCACACACTGTGCCACCAACATTTCCACCGCCATAATCCACCAAAATGGTGGAAGGTGGAATCCACCATTCCTATGGTGGACGTTTTTTCAATAAGGCATTAGAAAGGTTTAATAGTTAGGGTTACACTTATGTAACTTTTAGGTTATAGGTGCACCAAAATGTGAAAAATTCACCTTTGCACAGGTTACCATATTTAGAGTGTACGTAGCGGCTAATTAAAAGCCCGCTAGGGATTAAATTTTTGTCACGTCGACCTTAAGAACTTCAGCTACTGCGCAAGAGGGAGAATCGACTGCCACACCTGCTAACACCACCATGCTCTTTTTAGACGTAAGATTGTGTAACCGCTTTGTGTGCTCACTGCGAAAAGAAGGCCTTCAAGAACGCCTGTTCGCAGAGACAATGCGCACCTTCGCCAATGCCTACCCAGCGAGCGAAGAGTGCCAGTCATTAGTAGAGGGACGGAACTTCGAACCAGTATATCACACCAGTCAGCAATAGGGTCACAGCACAACTACGGCTAATTTAATAACAAAAATACAACGTTGTTGGCGTTGCGACGACGTGCACGATCCCAAGGAATGCTGATTCAAGACAGCTACTTGCAAATTATGCCAAAAATAGGGAGACGTTAAAAACGCATGCGTTTGTAAAACAAAACACCACCACCAAGGCGCAAGAAATTCATATGTACACAAGATAACACGACAATGCTATCCACTACGTTACTTAAATGCCCTGTGAACATCTGCACGATACAAAATCTAATAATGAAAGTCATCCCTATTGGAAAAAAACGAATGGTGGGCATGGTGTAAACCACCACCCACCATTATAGTGGAATAATGTAGTGGGTGAATGGTGGGAAACGCCCACCATGGCGCATGGTGGGATATGGTGGGTGCTGCAGTGCCGGCAACGCTTGAGCGCGAAATGGCGTCAGAATCTTCTTGACGCGCTGCCACAAAAAATAAAAAAGAATTCTATAAAAGTGGTATAAAAAAACACCCGTCCCGTAAAAAAAAATTGCCAGGGAGGATTCATCGTGCAACCTGCGGATTCCCATGCGGAGGCACTAACCACTGCGCCATACCAACTTCTTTTTTATGGTATATAATAAAGTACTTGCGCAATAAAGACAATATCAAGAGAACAAAATTACAATCAAATCGCGAAAGTAAGCGCTACAAGCGTTACTCATAAACACTAAATGGCTAACACAGCGTGAGTTCCTCACATGGAGAGTTTTTCACATCGTGTTATACAAACAAAAAAGGGGTGAAGTCAAACAGTTCTCTACGACGGAGTTCCAGTGCGGTCTAAAGTCTAGCTCGTCGTAAATGTTTTTTATGTGGATAGCCATTTGATGAAGTGTGCGCTTGAAGAGGTGGTGGGCTCTGCATTGCGGTCTTGCATTCGCGTCTTCCACAAGCTGTGCATACCCATGAGGAAAAACATATCGTATGGTACTTCACCATGTGCTGCTGGTAGAAGATAAAGTATTGTGCGAGAATTATTGACGAAACGCTTTTTCAGTGCTCGTTGAAGGACATCCCAAAACAGTATGGCACTTTTGCAGCCAATAAAGTAATGTTCAATCGTTTCCGGCACATAACATAGACAGCAGTTAACAGATGGAATGAAAATACCCTTTCTTTCTAACCATGTGTTTACCGCCAATGTTTCAGAGTGTAGTTTATAGAAGAATGTTTTTGAATTAGGTGGAATGTGCATATTGCGCACTCGCTTCAACACATCGTGGCCTGGAAGATTGAAGTACAGTGAGCGGTACAATGGAGGTGGGAAGAGTGTACTCAGTAGGTCCTTATACAGCACCTTGTTTGATACTGTGTATAGGTATTCTACAGAAAAGCGGGCTTTAAGGAACCGAACTGCGAGGTAAACTTCCTGCATGAATCCCCACAAGCATGGGCGTTCGGAGAAGTTGTTCTTAAAGGCGTTAAACTATGCTATAATGAATGCTCAGCTCGTCTGATAGTTAATGGTCAACTCTCAAAGCCAGTTTCTATTCGCTCTTCTGTAAAACAGGGATCACCGATGTCACTTCTTTTATTTGCACTTTATCTAGAACCACTGTGCTTAAGCATAGTACAGTCGAGTTGCATTCGTGGCTTTAGTATATTACGCAGTGAGGTTAAAGTATTGTCTTATGCAGACGATGTCGCATTCTTTTGCACAGATAAACCAAGTGTCGAAATTGTGGTATATACTATGGAAAAGTTTGGCGTAGTATCAGGAGTTCGTTTAAATGCCTCTAAAAGTTTAGCACTGTGGTTTGGCTTGTGGGGTAGCACACCGAACCACTTTGCAGGGATTAATTGGGCAAGAACTCCTCCAACATACCTTGATGTACCATTGCATGCATATAGATTCAGTGCGCATTACTGGAAGGAACGCGTCCCTATGCTTGAACGACAGGCCCAGACATTTGTTCTCTATCGACTTTCGATATTTGGGAAATCTGAAGCTTGCAATACTTTCTTAGCGACAAAGCTTTACTATGTATTGCAACTTATTCATTGCTTAAGATTCTATATATACAACGCTTTCGTCAGATTTTCGCTACTTTCATATGGTCTTCGACTTTTGAGCCCATGCGTCGTGATAATATATTCAAGCCAGTTAGTGAGGGTGGGTTAGGACTAAAACACCTTTATCTATGGCAAATAGTGTCCCGATTATTCTTTTTTCGAGACAATTTGGATCCTGTAATGCGTTCCTTATTGCAGGTTACACTTGTTGATTGCTTACCAGATTTAATTGTTTCATCCAACTTCTCCGAACTGCGCCATACCAACATGAGGCTAGTTATGTGTTAAATAGTTAGTTGACATACAAACCTGCGGTTCAACTTCAGTTATGTTTGTCGTGTACACGACATAGACGAAATCTGCACCTGCTACTAAAAATTGCACATTTATTAAACACAAGCAACTGCTGCCTGTAACGATTGCCACTGTGTTAATAGCACCAGTGCTATTTTTTTTACAATTCACAACTGCAAGAAAAAAAAACCCAAGTGGACTGGGGAGCAGCAACAGTTTACCGGCGGGGTCTGCCAAGTTTATACCCGTTTCGCGCTCGTTCTAAAGGGCGACATCTGCTCACGCTTTAAGACGCTTCTAGGCTCATTTCATAGATAGGCCCACCTAATTTATTTGAGTATTGGGATGCTTTTCGCGCAATGTAGAGGGCGGTCGTGCCAGCGCAATGCTGTAGCTCTTTCGCTAAAGCAACAGTTACATAACGGCTTGGACAAAACGAATGCAGTGTGCCGGAAACATTACGCTATCATATTCGTTCACCAAGCATACGAATTGCCTCGTCTGAGTTCTCGCACAAAAGCTAGAGAAGTGCTGGCGAGTGCGACCGGCGGCTGTCGGTGAGAAGAGACGTACGTTCTCTGGGAGTGCTTGAATCGCATCGCATCGATGTTTGTTGCTTCTTGAGTGGACACCATACACAATGAAAAATGCTTCCTTTAGGTTAATTGATGCCATGGCTGTGCTGTATTGTCATTCTTAATCATTGAAATTGTGTATTCCGAAACCCGGAAGCACGGATAACACAATTGTACGGGCTCGGTTGGTAGGCGTTACCTTTGTTGGAAATCATGGTGGTAGAACAAGTAGTGTACAGATCCCAGCTTGGTATATAAATTACTGTCGTATTCCAGGGCTTCCGGGTATGAAGACGCCGCCAGTACTCAAACATGCTTTATTCGCATGCCAGCAACATAGCGATAACCAAGAGTGCCAAAGGAAAGTGCCCCCGGCCCACCGCGCGCCAAGCGCTTTTATTCGCATCGTGGGCGAGAGTGTTGCGATATGGGCCGCGTGACAGTGTATCGCACAAGCGCGCGTGTACAGATATGCGACGTCCCCCCACACTTATTTGGATCTCCAAGCATTGTCCAAGAAGTTTACGGCACAAAGCGATCAGGTGGGCGACGATGTCTCTGCGGGTAGCGACGTTCGCTAGGAGCGTTTGCAGTGTCCGTCGGTTCACTTTGTGTGGTGAGCGAGCTGTCGACGTCATGCTGATGAGTCGCAGGTCGGGACCTGTGTGGCAACTTCTTGCTGCCTTTCACTGAACTCCGTGACGATGCCGGTGTTATCGTTGCGGATGTGATTTTGGTGACGCACCCACTGGAACACACCCCGAGGAGTCACTACACTTAACCGATATGACACTGGTCCAGTACGGGCAAGAACTGTTGCACACAGCCATTTTGCCACTTTAGTCCTGATCGGACATTGCGCACACGAACGGCATCACCAACAGCGATGACGTTGTTGTGACATGGGTGACGCCTTGTCTGGTCAAACTGGTGCTGGCGCACTCTGGCGCTGGTCGTAACAGGTCTAGTCTGGCCTGCAGGCGTCTCCCCAGGAGCAAAGTGGAAGGGGCCTCCCCTGTTGTAGCATGAGGCGTATTACGATACGCCAGAAGAAAGTCGGCTAACTCCTCACTGACGCTCCTCGGACTGGTCTTGCGGAGCGCTGACTTCAAAGTCTGAACAAAACGTTCAGCCAGCCCGTTTGTACTTGGGTGATACAGTGCGGTTCTTACGTGCCGGATGCCCCTGTGCTTGAGGTAGGCTTGGAACTCTGCAGAAATGAACTGGCTTCCGTTGTCAGACACGAGTGTTTCTGGAAATCTAAATCTGCAGAAAAGTTCATGAATGCAAGCAATAGTTACCTCTGAAGTAGTGGTGGTCATGGAACATACTTCTGGCCACTTGGAATGGGCGTCAACTACTACTAAGTATGATATACCTTTTATTGGACCTGCAAAGTCCACGTGTAGGCGTTGCCAAGGACGCGTCGGCCAGGATCATGGATGGAGCGGCGCTTTCACTGGCAAACTGCGCGTCTCTGCGCATGCGTGACAAGAGCCAACACATATCTCTATGTCATGATCGATATTTGGCCACCACACATAGCTTCTTGCAAGCTCTTTTGTGCGCATCACTCCCGGATGCCCCTCATGTAATTCATCTAGGACAAATTTACGGAATTTTATTGGTACCACCACACGCATTTCCAGCATGACACAACTTTGATATAAATAAAGCTCTAGTTTCCTGCAGAAAAAAGGTTTCAGGTTCGCAGATACGTTATCACGCCAGCCTGACAAGATGTACTCCACTACTTGACGGAACACTGGATCCCGTGCAGTTTCTTCTGCGATCTGTTTACAGCAGACGGGCATGCTGTCCAAACGCAAAACCAGAAAATTTTGTTTTGCCCCGTCTGTTCCCGGTTGCTGGATTGGAAGGCGCGATAAGCAATCAGCAGCCACGTTCTGCGCTGAAGGGCGATACTGCAACGAAAAGAAATATGCAGAAAGCGTGACTGCCCAGCGTTGCAGTCTGGCAGCTGCGATAGCAGGAATGCCTGTTTTCGGGCCAAAGATTGTCTCAAGTGGCTTGTGATCTGTGAGCAACACAAACTTCCGTGCGTAAACGTAGTAATAAAACTTCTTGACTCCAAAAACAAGCGCTAATGCTTCTTTCACCAATTGACTGTAACCTTGTTCTGCTTTTGTTAACGTTCTTGAAGCGTAGGCTATTGGATGAACTTGGTCTTGAAAAACGTGTGACAAAACTGCGCCTATTCCGTAGGAAGAAGCATCGCATGACAACTGCAATGGCAAACAGGGATCATAGTGAATCATAATAGGCTTTGACGACAGCAGTTTTTTTTACTTGCGCAAACGCACTTTGACAAGCGGCGTTCCACTGCCAAGATTCATCCTTACTCAAGAGCTTGTTCAAAGGAAAGAGTATGGATGACAGGTTCGGAAAAACTTTCCATAGTCATTTATGAGTCCTAACACTGACTGCAGCTGCGGTTTGTCTGTTGGAGCTGGTGCATTTGCAATTGCGACCAACTTTTCATCCGTCGGGCGAACACCGTCTTTTGTGATGACGTGACCCAAGTACTGCAGTTCATTGCGAAAAAATCGCATTTCGAAGGTTTGACGCAAAATCCGCGTTCTGTTAGCCTCTTCGGCTCAGCCTCCAGGTTGAGCAAGTGTTCTGCTTTTGTGTGGCGCGTGATCAGTATGTCATCGAGATAACAAGTTACGCCGTTTAGTCCTTTCAGCGCGTTATCCATAATATGCTGAAGTATTACGAGAGCTGATGAAATGCCAAACTGGTAGGTGGTTGACCAGAAACAGACCCTTGTGCGTGTTCAGCGTAAGGTATTGTTTGGATTCGTCGTCCATTTCGACCTGCTGATACGCTCTGCTTAGGTCAATCTTTGAAAAATGTTGTCCGCCTGCCAGCGCAGCAAATAGCTCGTTCGCTTTCGGTAGCGGAAACCTTTCGATGTCCAGTATCGGGTTTAGCGTGACTTTGTAATCACCGCACAGTCTGACTGAACCATCGAGTTTAACAACTGGCACGACAGGCGTTGCGTACGGGCTTGTGGTTACGGGTGTAATTATTCCCTAGCTTTTGGAGCTTCGACAATTCCTGCTTGACAGTAGGTCTTAGCGCGAAAAGCACGCTTCTGGCTTTGAAAAATCTTGGCTTCGCGTCACCCATTAAGAAAAGGGTAGCCTTTTCTCCCTTTACTGTGCCGAGTTCGTCCTTGAACAGGTCCTCATAGCGGTTTAGCAAGGACTCTAGTTTAGGCGATCTGTCAAAGCCATTTGTGTTTCCCCCCTGCATGTGGTGAAGACCTTGTATTTGCGTCCAGTCCAGGTTGAGGTTGTTGTAGCCAACTGCGCCCCATCAGCGGCTGGCCGTCCTGGCGGAGCACGTACAAAGGCAACTGTTGGCGCTGCGCGTTGGCTGTACTGCAACAAATGCTACTCCGCATGGCTTCACGGGTTCATTTGTGTAGGTTATCAAGGTGAGACTTGTCCTGCGCAAATGAGCTCTAGGAAAATAAGAACGGGACTGTGAGACAGACATCACAGATACAGCAGCCCCTGTATCGAGTTCCATGTTCACTGGTACGCCGTCAATAGCGATTTCGACCATGATTGGTTTTTGTCTTGCCTCTGCAGCAGGTTTACACTCTTCAAATTGTTTCGTGGCAGTTTCAAGGTACTAACATGCCGTTTATTTTTACTTTTCGATTCTTTTAGCTGTTTCCTCCGGCAAGCATTCTTGATGTGGCACTTTTTGTTGCAATGAAAACATTTGGCATTCGCATACGGACAAGAGCTGGCGGTGTGTTTCACCGATCCGCAGCTATAACATGAGGTAGAAGCTTCCCCAGTGCTTTTAACTTTGTGCACTTGAAATTCTTGCTGTGCTGTTGAGCGCGTAGCAGATGCGCTTTGAATCGCAGCTTCAATGGCTATCGCACGATCAACTGCTGTCTGAAACTTTAACTGATTGTCTTCTGCAAATAAACTTCGTCGTATGTCAGCCCGGAGCAAGCCACAAACAAATCTGTCCCTTAACGCTTGATCAAGAGAAGTACCGAACTCACAAGTTTGCGCGAGTCTACGCAGCTCTGAGGCATACTGAGTAATAGTCTCTTGCGGCAGTTGTGAGCGGCGATGAAATATGGCCCTTTCGCCGATAATGGACAGTTTAGGAAGAAAGTGGTTTCGCAGAAAGCTTAGAATTTCTTCAAAAGACTTCTTTGCGGGAGTCTCACGAGACGTTAACGACTTCAGCAATACGTACGTCTTCGGTCCTGCTAGGCTTCTCAAGGTATCAGCCTTCTGATCCTCCGAGAATTTGTTAGCACGCAAAAATGCTTGGAGGCGTTCTTCATAACTAGCCCAATCTGCTGAAGAGTCATGGAATGGTTCTAGTTGCCCCAAGTGCGCCGACATCGTTTCTCTGACTTGTCTTCTTGTGGCAGTCCACCAGGATCCCAAGATCCTCGTCGCCAAGAACTATGTCGCGTTCCAGGGCTTCCGGGTATGAAGACGCCGCCAGTACTCAAACATGCTTTATTCGCATGCCAGCAGCCCCGCCGCGGTGGTCTAGTGGCTAAAGTACTCGGCTGCTGACCCGCAGGTCGCGGGTTCGATTCCCGGCTGCGGCGGCTGCATTTCCGATGGAGGCGGAAATGTTGTAGGCCCGTGTACTCAGATTTGGGTGCACGTTAAAGAACCCCAGGTGGCCAAAATTTCCGGAGCCCTCCACTACGGCGTCTCTCATAATCAGAAGTGGTTTTGGGACGTTAAACCCCACAAATCAATCAATCAATCAATCGCATGCCAGCAACATAGCGATAACGAAGAGTGCCGAAGGAAAGTGCCCCCGGCCAACCGCGCGCTAAGCGCTTTTATTCACATCGTGGGCGAGGGTGTCGCGATATGGGCCGCGTGACAGTGTATCCCACAAGCGCGCGTGTACAGATATGCGACAATTACCCACCATAACAAGCAGCACCCATCATGTGCTTAGGGCTTCCCAGCATTATAGCAATAGTGGGAAGAGTTTCTCAGCTTGGTACACCATGTGGCCCACCATAATAAGCACCACCCACCATATGCCTAGGGCTTCCCAGCATTATCGCAATGGTGGGCAGAGTGTCCCATTATTGCCCACTATGTAGCCTGTGCTTTCCACCATCATTTCCACTTTACCCATCATCTGTGCACCATACCACCCAGTATGTCCCGGCATATCCACCATATTTTCCACTACGTCCCACCATATCCATCATAATTTCCAGCATACCCACTATTATTTTCCACTACTCCCACCATGTTTTCCAGTATCCACCATGGCATTTTTCCGATAGGGATGGCACACCAGAACGCTGACGCACTAGGCCACCTGCCATTAGACACCGCATTCTACGAACCAACCTTGCCGGTTGATATTCACATGTTCGAGGCGCAGCCGAACCTTCCGCTAACAGCTAATACGATAGCAGCATCAATGAAGGAGTGCGCTGTCATGAAAGAAGTCTACGCAGCTACACGAGAATGGTGAACATTTCAGCGCTTACTGCAAGTGAGCTGAGTTAAGCAGCCATCGTGGCTTCGTCACTTCGGGATTAAAAGTTGTGATTCCGGTGGCACTTCGCGAGCAAGCCGTATCGCTTCTCCGTGCAGTGCCTCGAGGCATTAGAGAGTTTTAGTGCTGGGTGCCCAAGTGGCTTGCGTACCCAGGACGTTGGGGCGGCGGTATTGCGCATGCGCGAAACCCCAAACAGATGCGTCGCAAGATCTCTGGGGCGATGCGGTCATGCGTTCGCGCGGCCATAAACAACGCTGCCACCACTGGCCTCCTAGCGCAGATTTGCTGCCCCGGCGCACATGCTGGCGCATCATGTTACCTTCACGGCAAGCAAAGCCGAGGCTGGCCAGAGCCACCACTTTGACTTTTAAGTTTTAAGCACAAATATTACAGTGGCTAGCCACCATACAAATAGCACGGCACAAAGGCGCCAAATCTCGGACAGCGTAGATCGGCTACCTTGTAAGGTCCACCTTCGCAAGAACTCATGGTATCCGCACTGCGCATACTCAAGCCGTCGAGTTAAAGTCAGCCAAAGTGCGAGCACTTATAGTGATTACACGGTTTCAGCCAGATTATCAAAGCTAGAATGGCCTGGAACATGGAAACTAAAAATATGCAAGCCCCCGACCAGCTGAATAGATGGCGCCATATATCGTGGCCTTAGTGAAGCAGACAACCACAACATCGTTATTGCAGAAACATTGTCCATTGTACACCTGGCGCAAAAAGGGTGCAGCAACAATATCACAAATGAGTAACCTTGTTATTCACTTTCACCTCAAAAACATTACGCGTAAGCTAACATGTTCATAACTGTGGTTGCATGTTGTGTCACAAGATTTAGACACTGTCGTTACAGTAAGCTTGTATTTTTCACTTTTTTGCGTATACCAGGATACTGTACACGATAAAAAAGTGCCCTGATCACTATGTATGTTCATTTAACATTTTCAGCCATAAAAATAATTAAATAATACTTACGTGACAAGACACTATGGCACTGCGAGCGCGTGCGACCTTCTTACGGCTTGTGTTTGCGTGCACGCCTCTATAAGGCATTCCAGTTGGGTATGCAACGCCGCGCGCCCGCAAGCCCGCAGCGCCCTAAGAGCTTGGGTACCCAGCACTAAAACTCTCTATCGTTGCCGTGAGGAAGCGCCGCAAAACATATATGTGGTAGCCAGAAGTGGACCATTACGCGAAAATCACAGTGCGAGATTGCTTGCCTTGTCAATGCAACCACCAAGCCCCACCAAAGACTCCTATTCCTGAATGGGAAAGGCCAGACGGGCCTTTACACCGCCCTCACATTGATTTTGCTAGACCTATCAAAGGGTGTTTCTCATGGCTGCAGCCGCATACACAAAGTGGCTTGAGGTAAAGCAAATGACTACAACAATCATAGCGGCAGTCATCGACACAATCCGGTCTTTGTTTGCAACGCTTAGCCTATGACGCAAGGTAGTGTCGCACAATGTCTTTTCGTTTCTGTCTAAATTCACGTTTCACGGCAACAACGGCGTACCATCTGTTAAGCCAGCTCCTTACTACCCAGCGACGAACAAATAAGCCGAGCCTACGAGGAATTGGCCGAGTCCTACGTGGCAGAGCTTGATATCGTCCTCACAAAAGCTCAGACTGAGACAACGCCGCATCACGCGCTTTTCCTTTAGGCAGGAAAACACGATTCAAATCACCACAGGGCAAACACCGGAAAGATTGATGTTTGGATGATAAGTGAAAGTCTAACTGACAGGCGCTGTCCCTGAGCCCTCATCGGAAAGATCATCAGAGGAATAAAAGCTTCTGCCTAGCAGGAAACTTGAAGTTTGACTACACTGTAAAAAATGAGGACTCTCCTTAACAGGGAATGCTGAAGGTATAGCAGTGCCAAGCAATTCCGTGAGCAAGAATACAACTATCTCCTTAAGATGTAGCATCTTCACGGAAGTCATGCATTCAGCACAGTAACCACAGTACCCGTTAATCTATTAAGACCGTAGATAAATTCCGTGACTCAAATACGAAAATTTCCTTCGAACAAAGCGATCTTACGCATTGTATACGTTGTTTCAACTAGTACAAAAATGTTTGTATCGTTCCACACAACAGTCTGCTGTATTGTTCTGCACAACAGTCTGCGGTATTGTTCTGCACGACAATGTGCCACACCAAAGCTGCGCCATGCAGCTTGCTTTCAAAATATAGCAATCGAGGATTTCATTTAGTTCTGCGTGCCTGTGAATGTGAGTTGTTTGTGTTGTTTGACAGAGAGTTTTGTTGGCTGGACACGCTGTTAATTTAGTTTCTGGGCACACCTTCATCTACAAGTGAAGACAGGGTTCATAGAATGATTACAACCTACTATATGTTTTGCACAGGTAGCATGATTTCGTGGAATGAATGCAGTCATTCATGGCTAGCTCTATGAACCCAGACAACACAAACACAACCTCAAGACGTCCTCAGTATGCTTCCGTGAGGACAATATGACGTCCTCAGAATGTCCTCTTATGGTACTTTAATGGCACTAATCCCGTCTCCTTGTCCATACACACAACAACCTCAGCACATCCTCAAAACAGCACTTCAGGACTTTTTCAGTATTTTTCAGAACAATTGCGTTGCCGGTTCGGTACTGTGGGCAGTTATGCTACTTATAATTTGCTTGTTTTTATAATATTTTCATACATCCGAAAAAAAAACACCTGCGAGTTCTCTTGTATATATACTGTATCAATCAACAGAGAGGTGACAAAACAAAACTTGTTGACTGAAATTTATTTAACAGTAATTAATCACAACTGACAGCTTTGTCAGGCATTCAAGTCCACGTATAGTCTGAAAAAGAAAAGCAGTATCAAGGCAGTCGACACAGCTCAATCAACCACGTTTGTAATATTCTTCAAAAGTTTGATACAGTGTCCTCATCACCACGTGTATCGTGTCCAATGCCCTCACGTATGTTAGAGGCTCCCATATGACAGCCTACCAGTACACTCGACATGGGCTTCGACTTGACTTGCCCGAGGTCGGGCCATGTGTCAGATGCAGAAGTCGATCCTTTTCACGTTGGGACCAGGCTGCTTCAAAGCACAATTGATCGTGATTGGCTAGTGTTCCAGAATGCTTCGAACCACACCTCGCCGCGGTCGGCTGGTGACACTACATCCATGATCAGTCTGAACGTTGAGCAGCCCAGTGCACCCATCAACACGGCAATTTACCTACCGCCGTCACCTACGACTTACACTCTTTCACATATTTGACTTTTAACCATGCACACAAAGAACAAAAGACACAAACCTTCAATAGTACACAGCACCTTCCCTGAAAGACCCCATTTTGACAGTCAGTTGGCTTGGAATGGCTTGGCTACTTGACTATCCACAATGGTGCCGCATGGTCAATTGTTGCCAGCTGCTAGTTTGTTATTACGCGCTACAGCCGCGTGTAATGACTAATTTAAGGTTCTGACATTTAGGAACACACTGTTTCAAATGTACATTTCGCAATACCAGGTTTGATACCCAAGCCAAATAATCACGTGTGTCTCATTAGGCAGAATGCATGATTTGAAAGTTTTCTGCCAAAATTAAAAGACACAAACAAGGTAAAAATATACAGTAACTTTATAACTGTATGAAACAAATGTGGGCAGAAAGTTTTCACATATGAAATGCATCTACTTGGTGCGCAAAAGTTTTGGGGAATTATATCTAAGTGCACAGTGCAATGCTTTTGTGATCCCCAGAAGATCCTTGACAGGACCTTTTTCGGACCAGTTGTCCACATAAAACACTATAAAAGATGTTTCCGGGTCAAACCAGCTTGTGTCGTCCTCAGTAAGCACTAAGGTCAATGATAACTGTGCAAGGACGATTGTAACATATGAGGACGACCTGAGGACATCGAGTGTTGTCTGGGAAGTACACGTTTGTTGTGTACACAACACCAAATCGAACAGGAGTCCACTTGAACTGAACTCTACACAAAGAACACAAGAATGTAGTGTACAGCAAACAAAGGCACAAAGAGCACAAGACAAGTTTATAGAGCTAATCGCGGCACTGAAATGACGAAGAAGGGACTAGCCGATCATACACAACCCTGTCCCATCCTTGTGATTTGAAGTTCTACGCTGAGCTTTATGAAATTGTTACACCAACAAGGCCAAAAATTTACCCGTGCTAAGTTCACATTACACCCTCCCTTTCCCCATTTTGCAGATTTCTTTTCGTTGAGCCAATCTGTACATTCAAAAATGTTTAAAACTATCTCTGAAATGATGAGTGTAAAAGGTTTACTCTAACTTGCAATTAATAAAGCTACATAAAGTGTTTCCCACCTAAGCAGATGGCCGTTGCAGCATATGTTGGCATCAAGTCAGTGAAGGTTGACCAGTTCTTTAGCGATGTACACCCTCGTGAGCATGTTGTTCTTGGAAGTTAATGGTTGACAACAGATAAACCAATATTATAAGTCCCCCCCTCCCCCCAATCTGCCTCCAAGCCACTTTCAAGCATTGTTTATATAGATGCTGTAGCCTTTAATCCAGCACTTAAGCCGAGTCTTGGAACAAGCTGCACTGGTGGCAATAGCAGCATCCCCTTTTTGCTGTCTTTAAAAACAATAAAAGAACAATAACATACTTCTAGTCAAAATGACAGTAACTCTCAGTTTTCTGATTGTAGGTGAGCCTGGAGCTTCAGCAATTGAAACCTCCTATCCGTGTCGTTCTAGTAGCATACCAGAGCACCAGTGAGGTACGTACTAAAACAAGAAAGGCATGTGCCACTTTGACACCAAAATACCAAATTGTTTCAGAAAAGGCCTCATTTTATGATGTTTACATCTACTGGATATGTGGACGCGAGTGGTTCTGTAAATAAACTGAGAGAATATGCTTCAAAAGACAACTCGGTTAAAAAATCTGACTTCGTCCTGTTATTCACAGAGTGAGTAACTGCTGTTTCTCTTCTTACATATAAGGTATGCCCCAGAAACGATGTACGAATTCTGGCAACGACTCAAAAAACACTATCATAAAAAAAGTTGGGGTCATTTTTGCTTAGTACTTTAAAACATGCTATCGTACTAACAATTTTATTCTTGTGCTCCAGTAAAAAGGTGACAGAAAACATTAATGGTGCCCTATATTCGGCCATCATAAATGAAAGTTCCTGACTGTTACAGACAGAGAGAGAGAAAAACATTTCATTAAGCACATTTGGGCAAAGCATGTGGAAATCCTAGTCCGTGTTTTCCATGATAATCTCGATGACCAATCTGGCCCGTTTAACCAAGGCCTGGTGAACCTCGGGAGGCCGGTCGCAGGAGGCATCCTCCTACACCTCTTTGGTGCGGAAGGGGTACAGGATAGTGGGAAGGGGAGGAAATAATTTTGCGGCGCACTCCACCGTGACGTAAAGTACTGTTTGGGAGCTGCCACAGCCCGGGCAAGAGTGTGCATAGAGGTGAGGGTATAATTCATGCATGGTGAGGAGGCTAGGGAACGTATGCGTTTGGAGTTCGCGGAGTGCCACATCTTCCTCTCGTGAGAACGATGGTGAGGGCGGGTGTATGGTGCGTCTAGCTCTAGTGTAGCACGCCAATATGATTTGTACGTAAGTGGAGGGCCCACTTGGTCTGGACTCCCAGCCTCGCCATGCCGGGCAGCTCTGTGGCTAAGCTCTCGAGCGACCGCGTGAGCGCAGTCATTAATCGGCATGGAGGCGTCACCAGGAGTTCAGAGCAAGTGAATACGTTGTGGGCTGGACGCTTCGATGTTTGATGCTTCAAGTAGGATGTGGAGGGCTGTCTTGGGAAAGCCACATCCCATCAAAAAGGGTCGTTATGCATGCTGTGAATCGGTTACTATGTAAACCTCCCCAGGAATGTCAAGAGTGTGTAACAGAGCAAGCGCTACACCAACGACTTCGCCGTCCACCGAAGTAGAACTCTGCAAAGAGGCAGCTGTAAGTAATTTTGCGGTGCCATCCAGCACTACCGTGGTTTACCCGTTGCTGCATCGTGCAGAATCGGTATATATAGTGTTGCCTTCAGCGGTGTCACTGAGCATGCACATCAGGTACCCAACATGGGCCCGCCGGCATCCCGCGTCATGCTTAGGATTCATGTTCTGGGGGAGCTGACACACCTCCAGGATACGACGTACCCAAGGTGGGACACCAATAGTGGTGTCTTCGACGTGATTGTGCAAGACTGGGATATCCCAGTAACGAGAGCACATGTTGTCCAGTGGATGTGAGCGAAATGCATTGCCTTTGGCTGGCCCACTGAGCTTCCAATAGTTCTGAGAGTGTGTTATGGATCTCCAGCGCTAGCATACGCATCGTGGCAGTAACCTGTGCGAAGCCGTGGGCAAACTTGGTCGCTTTTCGCAGCATTACGTCTACCCGCACCTGCTCCGGCTGGGTAAGTGTGTGGAAAGGGAGACGGCATGTGGTGCGGCTGGTTACGCCGGCCTGCGCCAGCCACAGATTACGTCTTTGTAGTCCTGAGTGCCTGTTTGATACCCGTTGTATTATGGCGAGAATCTGTTCGATTTGTCGGGACAAAAGAGAAACAGATTAGTCAGTTCTTACGTTCGCTTGAACGTGCAAGCCAAGTATGTGATCAAGCTCGACCTTAGGGACGGCAACTCCATCCACCTGCACAACGATCTGGGGTGGCGGCGTGATGCTGTGCACCTGGATATTAACAAGCTCGGACTTGAGAGGGGAACTTAGTGAACACAGAACATGAGAAAATTGAACCTTTAGCCACATGCATTTTGCCACCGGCATAATTGGCCAAATAACTGATCAAGCTTCACTATCGTGCGTAGGCGCTAACGATGTCAGGCAGCCTGCTGTAGGTGATCCTGAACAGCCCCGTCTGAGCCCCGCGTCGTCTAGATCGTTATGTCATCTGCGTAAATAGCATGGTCGACACCGGGCATCTGATCAAGCTGCATAGGCAGTCTTGCCAGGGCAATATTATACAGGATGGGGGACAGAACTGATCCTTGAGTAGTGACGCGACCTGTAAGGCGAATCGTGTCCGGACGGTGTGGCCCTATCCCTATGCTAGCTGTCTTATCGCGTAGAGTGGAACGAATGTAATAATACAAGCGGGATCCGCAGTTAGATTCCACTAGATTTTGTAGGATCAAGCCACGTGCCAAGTTATCAAAAGCTCCTTTTAAATGAAGGGCGAGAATGGCCCTTGTCTGGCTCGCTGGCGGACGGCCCAGAGCCTCGTTCATGAGATGTAGAAGCACGGCCTGCATGGAGAGATGTGCCTGAAATCTAAACTGTCAGTGCGAAAAAAAATGACTGTCGCTCGACGAAAGGCTGCAGACGCCGTAAATGAACGTGTTTCATAAACTTTCCAACGCATGAGGTAAGAGATATCGGCCGCAGATTATTTATGGCCACGGGTTTGCCTGGTTTAGGTATTAAATAAGTATCAGCATGACGCCATACCTGTGTTAGTGTACCTTTATACCAATAGTCATTGAGGAGGTTCATTAGATGTTTAATATCTGAGTCACTGAGGTTACGAAGGGCAGAATATTGAATGTGGTCAGCACCTGGTGCCGTATTTCGACGGATATCTTGAAGAACTACGTGAACTTCATCAGCAGTTATGTCCGCGTCGAGTTCCTCGTTAGATTCCACCTTGTATGGGTAGTCAGGATTCTTTGACATGAGTCTGGTAGCGATCAAACGTCGTTCAAGTTCTTTGAGGAGGCCGGATGTATCGTTGCTGCACATATGTGTTAAGAGATCTACTTGGTGAAAAGTTTCCGTTTTGGTAGCGTATGGATTTATAAGGGGCGAAGTATCGACCGTGTTTTCGCCGGCCCAGGGTTTGTGAAAGGCGCTCGCAGAAACACCGCCAGTTGTTGCGGACGAGGTGCTTCGCGTATTCTTGTGCCTCCTGCGAGAGTTGGTCGATACGCCAGCGAAGCTTGCGATTGAGACGTTTTTGCTTCCAACGCCGCGTGAGCCCTCTACGTGCCTCCCACAGATGCAGAAGGTGTGGGAACCACGTCAGCGTTCGCGGTTGTGGTAGCGACTGCGCGCGTACACGCTGCTGCTGCTGATGATGATATATAGTGTTTTTTTGGCGCAAGGGCCACTTGATGGCCAAAGAGCGCCAGTTCATGGGATAAGGAATGTGGGCAATGATTGTGATTAGCAGCTGTATAAGGGCCATAAAATTGCTCGCGGTAAGGCGGGTAAAAACATACAAGTAATAAAATTATGACCACGCCGTGAAAGGTGTGTGTGGTGCGAATAGATGACAAAAGTTGGTGATAATGAAAACTATGGTGGACATGTATGGCATCAGCACAAGTGCCTCATTCGATCGTACCCTTGAGTCCAAGGGCGGTGAGTCAAGTGCTTTGTTGTGTAGCCACCGCAGCGAAAACCTCTCTGGAGAGGTCGTGCTAGGGAATGGCCGGGTATATAATATGAAAATTATGAATTTCTTTTAAAAACCCTAACAATGATTTATAACTAAAAAGCGGTTCCCTACCAACAAACATTGCAGGGTGTAAAGGAATATGTTGTCGGTAGGGTAACGGAAAATGCTGTTTTCTTAGAGATTCTAAGTGTTTGCACTGAATTAACATGTGAAAGACTGTTAATGCTTCACCACATCTGTCACACAATGGTGGATCGCCACCGGACAAAAGATATGTGTGTGTCGTGTATGTGTGTCCTATCCTGAGTCTCCTTAGTATTACCTCTGTATGACGCGATTTTGATACTGGCAGCCAATGACCAAGGTGTGGCTTAATAATGTGTAGTTTGTTTCGCGTGTGTGTATCCCACTTGCTCTGCCAGTAGTCCCTGAGGTTTCGTTTGAGAGACGGCTTAAGATCAAGGGCCGGGATTGGTATGGGCGTAGGGGCAGTGCTTTTGTGGACGGATGCAGCGAGCTGATTCGCCCTCACGTTGCCTTGAATCTCACGGTGCCCTGGCACCCAGCACACTACGACATGTTGGTTGAGTGTATAGAGTGTGCATAAAATGAAGTAAAGTGAGACGAGGACGGGGTTTTTTTTTAAGACTGTGCAGAGCCGTTACCACACTGAGGGAGTCTGTATAAATTACTGCTTTTTGTATTTGTAATTGTTCGATGTGTTTAGCTGCCACAAGTATCGCGTAAGCTTTCGCTGTGAAGATATTAGTGCCTGGATGCAGAGGGCCTGCATCCAAAAAGGATGGGCCGACAGCAGCGTAGTACACAGAGGAGTTTGACTTGGAGGCATCTGTAAAGAACTCAGGACGTGTGTATTTGTGTTGAAGTTCCAGGAAATATGTTCGGATATGGGCAATAGGCGCATGTTTTGTAATTTCTAGAAAGGACACATCGCAGTCTATAATCTGCCTTTGCCACGGTGGCGGATATGCTACAGGAACCAATAAACTGTCTTCAAGTGAGACTCCAGTTTCCTCTGCTAGACTTTTCAGGCGAACTGAGAAGGGCTGCCTCATCGAAGGCCTGTTTTGAAACAGAATTGAGCTCGACAAATCATTATTAGTAGAGTATGAGGGGTGCTTTTTATCTGCTTTCAGCTTAAGGACATAAACAAAGGACATGTAAGTTCTCTGCAGATGAAGCGACCACTCATTTGACTCAACGTAAAGGCTTTCTACGGGGCTGGTGCGAAAAGCACCCGTAGAAAGGCGGATGCCCAAATGGTGCACGGGGTCAAGCATCTTCAAAGCACTTTGAGTTGCAGACTGATAAACAACGGTCCCATAATCTAAGCGGGTGCGAATGAGGCTTCGATACAGATTCATGAGACAATGCCTACCACTACCCCAAGTCGTACGTGACAACACTTTTATAACATTCATGGCTTTTAAACATTTTGTTTTTAAATACTTGATGTGCGGTACGAAGGTCAACTTTGTCCAAGATTAAGCCTAAGAATTTATGCTCTGCTTTGACGGACAGACGTTGACCGTTCTGCCGAATGTCAGGAAAAAGACGCATGTGCTTTTTTGTGGGTTAAGTCGAAATCCGTTTTCATCTGCCCATTTGGAGACCTTGTTTAAACCCAGCTGAACCTGCCGCTCACACATTGCCAAGCTGCATGACTTGAAGCCAACCTGAACGTCGTCGACATATGTACGATAGAACATATTGCGGGGGATGGACAAGTGCAGAAACTTCATTTTGATAATAATAAGTGTGCAACTAAGCACACCACCTTGTGGCACGCCTGTTTCCTGGACCAATGTTTGGGAGAGAACACTGCCCACTCTGACACGGAATGTCCGGGTTGACAGGAAACTTTTGATTATATGAAACATTCTTCCGCACACACCAAGGTGGGACAGGTCTCTTAGAATTCCAAAACGCCATGTTGTATAATCAGCCTTTTCGATATCGAGAAACACAGAGAGAAAATATTGTTTGTGGACGAAGGCGTCTCTGATCTGTACCTCAATACGAACAAGGTGGTCTGTGGTTGATCTACTTTCTCGAAACCCGCACTGAAATGGGTCGAGCAAATTGTTTGTTTCAAGGATATGTACAAGTCGGCAGTTTATCATTTTTTCGAAGACTTTGCACAAGCAGCTTGTAAGTGCAATAGGCCTATAACTTGAAGCTAAAGAAGGGTCCTTGCCCTCTTTCAAAATGGGAATAATAATAGCCTCTTTCCAGGAGGTAGGGATAGTGCCAGAAAACCAGATAGCACTGTACAAACAAAGTAAGGTTTTTCGTGTTTTGGCTGGTAGGTTTTTTAAAATTTCATACACCACACGGTCAGAACCTGGAGCAGAAGTACTGCAGGAGTTTAGAGATGTTCGGAGCTCAGCTAGACTGAAAGCTTGGTTATATGCCTCGTATCTAGTGGATTTGTGTTCGAGTTTCTGCTTTTCTATTCTTGTTCTGTATTTTTGGAAAGTGTCAGTATAGTGGGACGAGCTGGATACCCATTCAAAGTGTGCACCGAGGAAGTTTGCCTGATCTTCCAAGGTATCACCCTGAGTGTTTACGAGTGGAAGTGTGTGTACTTGTTTTCCTGCTATCCTACCGACCATGTTCCAGACTTTAGCCTCCTGTGTGTATGAATTGATCCCTGACCAAAACTTCTGCCAGCTTTCTCTTTTGGCCTGCCGACGCGTTCTCCTGCCTTGAGACTTTATTTTCTTGAAGGTGTCAAGATTTTTGGTTGTCGGTGAGTTTCGAAGCAACCTTCATGCCTTCTTCTGCTCCTTTCGCGCATTACGACACTCGGTGTTTCACCATGGGACGTGTCGCTTGCCGGGCTGCCCAGATGTTTTGGGATGCATTTGGCTGCTGCGTTAATAAGGAGAGCTGTGAAGTACTGCACAGCTTCATCTATGCTTAGCCCACATATGGTGTCCAACATAACTGAGCATTGTTATGAAACTGTTCCCAGTCGGCTTTGTGTATAAGCCATTTGGGAACTCGTGGAGGACATTAGTATGATGTTTTTGTACTCAAAACAACAGGAAAATGGTCACTTCCGTAGGAATTATTTAGAACTTTCCATTGGAGTAATGGTACAAGTGAAGGAGATGCGATGCTGAGATCTATGGAAGAGTAGGTTTTGTTGGGAAGGTTATAATATGTTGCCTCTTTCCTATTCAACAGACAGTCACCGGAGGAAAAAAGGAACTGTTCAATGAGACAACCTAGTGCATCGCAGCGAGAATCACCCCATAGACTGCTATGAGCATTCAGGTCACCAAGGACCAGATAAGGTTCGGGTAGTTGATCTATTAAGGACTCGAATTCTAGTTTTCCAAGACGGTGGTGTGGGGGTATGTACAGAGAGCAGATGGTGACGAGGTTGTTGAAAAGAACTGCTCGAACAGCCACTGCCTCTAGTGTTGTTTGCAGTGGTAAATGTGTGCATGCTACTTTTTGAGTAACAATAATGGCTACACCGCCGGATGATGCCGCAGCATCATCTCTGTCCTTTCGGAAGAGAACATACCGACGCAAAAAATTTGTGTTTTAGATTTTAAATGAGTTTCCTGTACACACAGCACTTTCGGCGAATGTTTGCAAAGAGCTCTTGAACATCATCGATGTTTCTAAGGAGTCCTCTGACGTTCCAATGTATTATTTGTGTTGCCATATTGGAGGTAACGTAGTGTTGTGTGTAAGGAAAAAATGGGTGTGTTTGCTTCTTAAGCTAAGCGTTAAGACTCAAAGAACAGGGCCGTCGCCGGGCCCTGTTATTGGCTTTTTATTTCTTTTAGCGCGCTCCAGGAAGCTACGCCGATCTTTCGGCACCAGGGGTACCGTGGTGTCCATTGCCTCCTCAGAGGCACTGCGTGCCCGCATTTGCGAGCTGATGTTTTGGGGCTTGAGACCTCGCCTGGTGAGACGAGGCCTTCATATCGGCCGACCCTGGTGTCTCCTTCACCTCGGGGGGCGAGGCGAAACCTTTGGTCCTCTTGGGCTAGAGGTCGAAGGAACCTCCTTTGGTGCTGGGACACCCTGGCCGCTGCAAGAGCTTGCAGCGGCCGTGGTTGTCGCCGTGGGGACGAGTGGCACGGCAGCCTTGGCTGCTCCCGCCGTGGGTGGGGGCATTGGCGAGCACCTGGGCACACAGTGCCTGGCATGGGCAGTTGCCACAGGCCGTTGTAGTGCTGCCCCCTGTTGCACTGCATCGGCGAACGATGGTTTGGTTGTGAAAAGACCAGATACTTGTTGACGGGCTTCTCGGAAAGTAATGTTTTGTGTGATTTTGATTGTAGACATTTCTTTTTCCTTTTTTCTTGTTGGACAGGTTCGGGAGTATGCGGGATGGGTACCATCGCAGTTTACGCAGTGGGCCCTATCCTCCACCTTACACTCGTCTGTAGCGTGTCCTGTGGTGGCACACTTTCCGCAGGTGAGTTGGCCGCGGCAACTCTGAGAGCCGTGACCAAATCGCTGGCATTTGAAGCAACGTCGTGGGTTGGGAATGTAGGGTCTCACATTCAACTTCAAGTATCTTGTTTCGAGATGTTCAGGCAGGGTACTGATGCAAAATGTCACAATTATGTGTTTTGTTGGAATTTCCTTCTTATCACGCCTAATTTTGATTCTTTGTACTTGTGTCACTTGCTGGTCCTTTCAGCCCTCGAAGAGCTCACCTTCAGTCAGGCCAAGCAAGTCTTGATCAGATACAACGCCTCGGGAAGTGTTGAGTGAGTGGTGTGGTGTAATTAAGATAGATATGTTTCCAAACGATTCTAGTTTTGAGAGGTTTTCATACTGGCTCTGACTTTTTACCTCTAAGAGAAGCGCCCCACTGGCAATTCTTGTAGCCGGGTAACCTGGTCCAAGTGTAGTGGTGAGGCATTCGGAAACAACGAAAGGCGAAATAGTTCTGGCGTTCTTTTCAGCGGTTTCACAATGGATTACATGGTAGCGGGGAAAGGTTTCTTTCGGTTTGCTGAAATAATTGCAAAAGTCTTTGGTGCACCCTCTCTTCGAGACAGGACGATCGTGCAATGAAGGGAGAGAAGAAAAGCCATAAACTAAATATGAGTTCGGCAGCCATGCCAGCCGCCCACCAGTGATCTGTTTTTGCGTATGGTAGGTCAACTCAAATTAGGCAGTGCCTTACCGAAACATGTCACTACTGATGGCCGGTCCTTTCCGTTGCGTAGCTATCTCAAGAATGTGGTACACGGCGTACGTTTTTTATCTGTCTCATTTTGTTTAAATATCTAGTAAGTTTTAAAATAAAATATATGTACAAATATGTATGTGATATGGTTTTCCTAGTACCACTTTAAAGGGCTGTATAAAGTGAAGACCGAGACAAAATGTCGTGAAGAGCGTGAAAGTACCAGGAGGGCTGAAAACGTTATTTTTCAAGTTAAAGAGAGGAACACTATTGTTAAATAATTTTACAAAGGAACGGGGCTCTTTCACGCCATGGGGCCCAAACTGCTTGATTTGTGAGAAACCATAAACAATAGACCATATTTTTTAGGGGCGAAGCTCCTTAAACCATGGGTCGTGTCTCGATGTATGTAGTGGTAGCAGTAGTTGGTAGCCACTTCTTGTTTAGTCCTTGGAATGTCCGCTGGATGGCGGTGCTTGCATATGATTAGTATATGATGAAAATATGTGAGATGGTGGTACTTGGAGTGTTCACTAGATGGACGAATGGACAGAGTGACAGATGGTTGGACGGACAGAGAAACAAATGCACGCACGGAAGCATGAACGAACGGACCGACACATGGAGTAATGGATGCATGTACTGACGCGCGGACGGATGGAAGCACGAATGCACTGATAAATCCTTCTACCTACTGATCATTCGCTCCGATGATATGCTGTGATTTTTTCGCATTGGACATTTTTGAGAGGGCAACGAAGAAAGCTTTTCTTTTAGAGCCGCATGTTCCGCAAATTATCTCGCAATGAAAATTGAAAATTGCAGCCTAATTTTATGAGTTGATGTTCACCAGTCTCCACTGTATGTCGCGTGCGCAAATGGCCGCATACCACTTCAGCCCGGTAGGGGAGCCAGCTGTCAATTGAGGCGAAGCATGGCTGCATTCATTGAGTGTAGCAAAATACAGGAGATCGTGCCAGAATGGTTGTCAAGGCTTCGCAACCCTTAAGCTTTTTTAAGGGGACAACATCAATTCAAATGGGACTGGTGGTCATGCTTGTTGTTTTTCATTGTATTATGTTAGTACCCAATATTTACCATAAAAATTGTGCCAGCCAAGCAAATAAACAAGTACATTTTATGGCCTAGCGGTTGGTGCCATGCGCTGCGGATGGAGAGGTCGTGGGTTTGGTGCCCCGTGACAGATCATTTTCTTCTCTCTTTTGGCAGTGTCTGAATATATATTTTACAACGTCATATCCATGACGGAAGCACGTCAGCGGAGCCGTCTCGACATAAAACGCTTTCGTGTTCAGAAAAAAATCACCGCCTATGTAGGCGTCCTGATGCTCAAACAGCGAAGCTAAAACTTGACGCATCAGCTGGTGGCAGACGTCGCAACCGAAGCCGCCCTAGATAAGGTGACGTCGGCCCCGGTCAGCGCGTTTCAGTGTGTGCATCACAGGACCCTGCTCTCTGTATCTTCGGCTAGCGGTTCTCGCTTGCATGGAGTTCGGAAGGCTGCCGGATCCTAGGTGCGTTGTCTCCTGCTTGTGCTTCGCCGACCGGTCCTGTTCTTGTGCCCAATGATGCCCACACTGCTCCATCTGCCCGACAAACACGGAGTGTTTAACGGATTAGTTGTCAGCGCTCTTCCAGGAAAGTTCTCTGCAGTGCGGGTGGTGGCAGCACGGGTGCCCTCTCATCCTGCAAGTTCAAAGTTGAATCCACCTGCGACGCCGAACTCTTCGGGTCCACGTTAGTACATCACGTATAGTTTGTTTACATACGTATATTGCTTGCGGACCTGTTTGCTCGCTTTTAGGGCTGAGGGGCGATGCGGGTGCGCGTGCATATTACGGCCTGAAATGCCACCCTACGCATCAAATTCCTTTTCCCTTCCATGCTCCATTCTTTTTTCTTCCAACTCTAACCTCTGTGTAGCGCTGTATAGAAGGCTGCCAAAAAGGCAGTGCTGCAGTTAGGAGGCGAAAGCCTTCAATCACTCATGATCACGCCAGGTCTGTCCATCTGTCCACCCCCCAATCCCCCTGAACGACCTGACATGGTGCCAAGTGGCCACGGGGGTCCACATACAGCGGCCGTTCGTGTCGTACTCTACAGCACTTTGCTTGCGTAGCTTCACTGTGCCCAGCTTCTCCTGTCATTCAAGAAGGGAGACGCGTGCATCGCATTCCAAATTTGACCTACGCCCTCAATAGCAAGAGGCATTCGCCAAACACACATCAGTATTTACGAAGCGTATTTCAATTTTGGTAGCGAAGCTCCTTAAAGCGGCACCCGTACGTCCCTCGTCGTAGTACACAACATGTCTCACGCTTTAACGTGCAAGGTGGTGCCGGTGCCAGATTTCTCCTGTGCGTTGTTGAACAATAAAAAATTCGCAGCGTGCGTGTTAACTAAAAGCCGAATTCTCCTGTCTCTCATTCCCCACTAGCAGCCATTAGCATGTACATTGAGCACTATCTGAGAAGAAAGGGTTGCTACGTTATACTCGCTGGGCGTGACTTTCTTTGTTTTAGACAGGTTTAACGAACGTTGGGCCGCAGTGCCAGTAAATACAGTGAACTAGTATATACCAATAACTCGAGGTGGTTAAAAGTGGGAAGTAGACAGGAAGCGCAAGCCGTAAGAAAAAGTGCGTGTGCCACTTCTCGTTTAGTTTGTGGAATGTCCGCTGGATGGCGGCGTTCTATATGCGGAATAAATGATGAAAAGATTGTGAGATGGTGGTACTTGGAGTGTTGACTAGATGAACGAACGGACACACAGACAGATGTATGAGCAGACGCATGGATGGCTGCATAGACGGATGGATGCATAGGACAAACGCAGGGACGAACGCACGGACGGGCGGAAGGACGCACGGACGGTCGTACAGACAGACAGCATGGATTGACGGAAGCAAGAACGAATGGATGAACGGATGCTTAGCCCCACTCTTCATCATTCAACCCGAGGATATGCTGTCATTTTTTCTATGTTTCTCTTTCAAATCCATTTCTTTGAAAGTGCTGCGCGTGCAGGTACCTTCTCCACATTCTCCTAAAGGCGCTGTGATGTGTTCCCATGGGGATACTGAGCTTGCGTCATTTCTTGGCTTCAACCGCTCCTATCTCTCCTCTCGCGCGATGAACGACGTCACTGATCGAGCTCCCTATGGCACACGCACTTGGTTGCGACGTACGAAGTGACGTAACTGATAGAACATCCAATGAAGCCGTTAGCTCTTCGCGTGGAGACCCTTTTGTTTTTTCACCTAGCCATGCACAGCTTTCGCTGTGAAAATTCCCATCCACTCTTACCTCGTATTCGAAAGTACGAGATCAAAAGGTGCCACATAGAACGGCGATTCTACGATATATGGGTGTAATTGATCTTGGACACAAAAGTACTGATTACTTGGATCACTCAGTCACGGAGTAGTGAATACTTATATTTATCTGTCAATCTGAGTGAGACCACGTGAGTAATAATTTGGCGTGATGGAGTCTGGGTAAGGGTGCTTTAAAAACATTTCGGTCATTCTATGCCCTTTAGTAAGCTGGTTGGGAAAATATTTCTCGAGTCTTGTCGCAGTTAGCCGGTCAGCAAAATATATCTCATAAGTGAGTCTAAGTGATTTCCGCTTTTTTGAAGAGTTTAAAAATCATCACCATATTCACTAAGTGAATGATGTTAGAGGAGCTGGCTCGAGGATGATTGGATAAACCGCGAATCCTCAATACACATTTCTTTCCCTAATGTGCAGACGTGAGAACGTTGTTACTTATACATACACAATTTTCATGTATTTGCCAGGATTCACCATTCCAAAATTACCATATGAATATGAGAGATGCCGCTTAGGATGGCTCCGTAAATTTTGACCACCTGGGATTTTTTAACGTCCGCCTAAACATAAGCGCACGAGCCACAAGACTCTATGTCCTTATCAATAGTGTCACTGGCGTGGCCGGGATTCGATACTGCGACCTGCGGGTCACCAGCCTAGACCACCATGCTGGGTCCACAACATTCATGATTTCGAATTTATTTGCATGCACTACATAAATTTCAATTAACCATATATATATTATATACACAAGAGGGGTTCTTTTGCAAAGTAAAAGAAGGGAACAATTGCTTCATAATGCAAAAGACTGATACTTTAAAAAAGTACAACACCCGCAGGATGCTCTGCTTCTTCGTACAGGTCACTAGACCAAATTTTTTGATGTGCATGTTTCGAGCATTCTACGTCTCCATGAATCGGAGCACATCGGCTGTGTTCAAGACGCAATCAAGTTCGATGTCATCAACGTGTGCGTTGAAAAACTTCCCGTTGAGAAGAGCAAGGGTAAAGTCGGTCGAGCGGTCGACGTATTGTCACAGAGCACGAAAGGCACCGTTGCATTAGCGTGGGCAATTTGTGCTGCTCGAGATGCCAAAACTCGCCAACCATATTCTTGTGGTGAATGGGGTGGTGAAAACCTATTTATTCATTTCGAGGAAATTTTCTGCAAAGAAGCTCGGAGTAGTCGGAGATTTTAGCTTTGCGGTAGAGGCCCTTAGTCCAGGGCTCCGCTCACAGCAGCCACTCGGCGGGCGCGGTCGATTACACTTAAGTAATTTTCCAGGTTCTCGCTGGCCAGCAGCTCCTCCTATTGCTCTGCTGTTAGATTTTGTATTGGTTTTAAGGCTGTAATTGCCCGACACTCCCACGTGACGTTTCAGAGTAGCTTTTCCTGAACACCAGCGGCAGAGAGGAGTATGCCGAAGGACGCATTTTACTCAGAATGTGCAAATTTGGAAACGTGTGGGTTTGAATTTGGCTCCAGCTGACCGAATCCTTTTTATTTAGTGGTAGGTGTGGTAGGAAATAAGCTTTTCTAAGTCCTCTGTAATGATTTAGGATGGCCGAATAGTCACAAGAAACGGGAACAATTTCCTTAGGGGCCTAGTTGGAAAGTGCTCGGCCCGCATATGCTCGAGCTACTCAATTCGCTGCCTCATTTCCCTCCAGTCCCATGTGACACGGAGTTTATATAATGCGAAGCCAAATTCCGAGTGGGTGTGTATGGAAATGCTCACCAGTGCCTCTAGCGCTCAGGATGATGTTGAGAGCGGGTTGGCTGATGCGCCCTTGTAGGTAGTTGCGGCAAGCTGCTTGAGAGTTCCTGAAAAATGTCAGCGACCGACTGTAGCCGAGGGCGAGAGCGAGTACGATGGCAGTTTCTTCAGCCTTGGTGATGTTGTGGCACTTCACGGAAGCACTGGTACGTTCAGTGAGAGTACGACCTATGACTGTGGCTACTGCCTTGTTCTTTGCGTGATAGTAGTTAGCGGCGTCAACACAGTACGTAGTCTTCTCGTGCGCATGAGTGTGCTCGAAGGCTTCCACTCTGGCTTTCCGTCAGCCCGCATGTAGTCAAGGGTACATATTGAGGAGAATCGGGGCGACCTTATAAGTGGCACGAAGGTGGTCTGTAATGGGCTTGCGATGAGCTGCGTCGGGAAACTTGTCGATGTAGCCAAGGCGTAGGAGCAAGTCATGGCTTATAGGTGTTTGCGTGAGCCGCTGCAGTTTTGTGGCGAATGGTGCATCACAAAGTTCTGCATGAGTGTTGTGTTTACCCAATAGCGAGGAGCTTGCTAAATGGAGTGCCCAGTGGTAGCTTGAGTGCCACTTTATAGGCCTTGTGGAGCAGTGCGTCTAGTCGGTCCTGTTCGCCTTTGTAGAGGCATTGATTGGTCAAACTGAATGTCATCCTACTTATCACGAGGCAGTGTTTGAGTTTCAGGTTGTCCTCCACGCGCATGCCAATGCAGCGAGTGGCTATCCGAGATATAATTCGGGCCGCTCAGCAGTGTAGCGGTGTGCAAGAGGGAAAGTTTCTGATTCACATGGTGGTTTGACTGTATCCACATGCCTAATATTTGAATAGTGGGTGTCTGGGTGATTTGTTGGCCAGCAAGGACAACCTAGAGGTGGGAGCCTTGGTCGATCTGCGCCGATGGTGGGAGCTTTTGTCGACAAACTCGTAGAAGCTTCTTCGTAGGCCTGAACATACCTGCAGACGCGCTGCCCGCAACGAAGAGCCTCGAGACCCTCGAGTATGGCTTGGTGGCTGAAGTTGTGAACGCACCCTTAATGTCTAAAGCCAAGATAATGTTTCTCCTTGCAATAACTTCTTTTAATTATAGCAGTATGTCCTGGCTTGAAAGATGTGCCCGGAACTCGTGCATTGAGTAGGGGGGGGAAGTCTTGGAGATAATCTTTGAGATAATCTTGCAGGCGGTTAGTGATGACGCGCTCGAAGAGCTTATCAAGGCAGGAATTGAGGCATATCGGTCGGAGGTTTTTGATCTGCAGTTTTTTGCTCAGCATCGGTATCATTATGACCCTTGCATGCTTTTATTTATGGGGAAGTGTGCCACATTGCCAATGATCATTAAAAAACGCCGTCATTTATTGTACGGCGCTGTCGTTGAGGTTACTCATAAGAGAGTACGTAATTCCGTGTGCCTCAGCAGCTGTGTCGCGGTTGCTGCTGCGAATGGCAGCATGAACTTCGTGCACCGCTATCGGTCGGTCGCAAGTTTCATTGGCACGTCTACGATACGTACGTAGCTTAGAAGGGGGCGGGTGGAAATCGCCAAATTATTTGTGCCGCACTTGATCCAGTAGCTATTCGTCCGAGCCCTCAAAGGCGTGTATGATGCGCATGACTGACTCATTCGTCTCAGTTATCGTTCTAGTGGGGTCAGTCAAAGGACGTAAAATATGCCACGTGCGGACTGTGCCCTATGAGCTTAAAGAGAGTCGTTAAACGGGGCCTGATTGAGCTGTACCACATCTGTAGCGTACTGCTCTGCCAGAGTGGTGAGTGCTGTAATCCTAAGCTTGAGGTGTCAGTTATGTTTTTGCGTCCTCCACATGGGGATGAGGCTCCTTCGGCCTTCCCACAGATGTAGGTGATGACCGTCCACTTCCGGCAGTACAGGTGTGCTGTTAATGGTGGGGGGGAGGGGTTTAGCGCTCTCGAATTTCTTTAGGTTGGGCGTACCAGTCAGAGAGGCTTGTGAGGCTGTTGATGTGAATGTTCACTCTCACAATGGACGACATTGCAGTTTGTGATGCGTGCTTGTCCAATCAACCGACGCACTGCACTCTCTGTGACTGTCGTGCGGAGAATGAAGTGTTCGCAGCCCAAGGATTTCGGGAGGTTGTCCCAGTTATAGTTCGCACTGCCACGGGCAAATGTGAGATTGGGGCAAGTGTCCGTGCACACACTGTTGCCGATCCGGGTAGGGGAAGCGGGATTCATAAACAGTTCGAGCTGTAATTTTTCAGCGGCAGCCGCCAGCTCTTTGCCGTTGACATCCAAACGGTTGTAGCCCCAGCGTTCGTCGAGAGCGTTGATATCCCCGAGTAGTAAGAGTTCCTTTCCCTGGCCTAATTTGCAAGCACCTCATACATTTTGTTTTGCGGTGCTATACACATTGGCAATGACGACACTTTGCGTTTCTCCTTTCTTTTTTCTCCTTAGAATTAGCTTCACAATCACATGTTTTATGTTGGTGTCTGGGATGTTGTCTAAGCCAACAGCGGTTAGCGCTTTGTGAATCAGGATGGCCGAACGGCCTTCTGTCTATTATTGAACTCATAACTTGAAAATATGGCTGACGTTCCAGGCTCCTGAAGCGGTATGAAATTTGGTCGAGCTAGGTGTGTGTTAATTGTACTGTTGGAGGAGGCTCCACTTCATGCAGAAGCCGCGACAATTTCATAGTCAAACTTCTAAATGTTGACCAATCGATGGGGCTGTGCTGCCCATAGTTCATTCATTGTGTGGAAAGGCGTGGGTATCAGAATCTCGGCTTGCAGCGCCGATGTTGAAGTGAGGGTGAGGACGCCGGGGGTGGGTGCAGGGGCGGCAAAGATTTCGAATGCATGCGATTTCAGTTCTAGTCTGTGGTAACCTTAATCTGTCGTCTAGTGAGAGCTACGAGTGTCTCTTCCTGCGTATATTTTCAGCTGTTTCATCAATTTTGGCCTCGTGGCGTGTCTCGAGAGAGTCGAGGCGTCCACTAAACTGTGTGAAGAAGGTACTGAACTGTTGCGACAACTGCTGGGTGGGCGTTGAGAGCATTTTGCGTATCTCTTCGCGTGTGGCAGCGATGTCCTTCTCCGCAGGAACCGATAGCGCCATTTTAGGGATTTTCTCCCTCTCAGGGATGGTTAGCGCGGGTCGTTCAGGTGACTCGGGCGGCGATTCGAAACGTGCCATCAGGGCGTGGAGTTGAGAACTAACCCTGGTTTGACGCGCCCTGACGGCCGCCAGCTCCTGTTTGAGTTTTATGTTTTCCGCGAGAAGTTGTTCGTATGTGATGGACAGGGTATTGAGTGAAGCGATGGGAGCAGCAGCAGTAGCACAGAAGCAGCAGCAGGAGGAGGAAGAGGAGGAGGAGGAGGAGGTGCATCAAGCAGCATGAAGCAGCAGCTGCTGAAGCAAGCAGCAGCAGCAGAAGCAGCAACCCACCCGTTCACAGTTCCAGCATGCCACCAGCATAGCTGCTGACAAGCCCAACCCCACTCCATGTGCCAGCGCCTAAACTAAGCGGGTTTTTTTGCCAGCAGAACGAAAGTACTCCATCACGGAACGCGAATGCCTCGCGCTAGTCCGGGCAGTGGTTAAATTTTGGCCATATTTTTGTGGACTGCAATTCACGGTTTTCACTGATCACCACGCCTTGTGCTGGCTGTCGTCCTTAAGAGATCCTAGTGGTCATCTCGGCTGGTGGGCTCTACGGCTACAGGAATATTGGTACATCCAAATCAGGCCGCTACCATGAGTATGCTGATTGCTTTTTGTGTCATCCAGTAGACCCAGCAGGCCTTTCAAAGAGGGGTGAGTCCACTTGCCTTTTGGCGCTTTCTGCGTTCAGCACGGATATCAGCAACGCCGTGATCCTCACGTAAGAGATATAATCCTTAAGCTCAATGGTCCCATAACCCCCCGTCTCTCCGCATGTTCCTACTCCAAGATGGTGTATTATATCGCTACAGCATACATTCTGGCTGACTTAAGCTGCTGTTGGTCATACCACAACATATGCGTCAGACTGTCCTCGCACAGTTGCATGATAATCCGACAGTTGGTCACTTCGGAGTTACGAGAAATTATGACCGCGTTCGACGTCACTTCTTTTCGCCCGGTATTTACTGACCCGTCTGCAGTTACGCCGCCTCATGCAAATCCTCTCAACACCGAAAAAAAAACAGCAGCCATTTGTGCGGGACGCCTTCAGCCCAGTAAGATCCCATAAAAACCATTTTATAGGGCAGGTCTTGAGTTGCTTGGACCTTCCCCTTTATTGGCCAGCGGAAACAGGTGGATAGCAGTCGCCATATATTACCCCACTTGGTATGCCATCACGTGGGCCCTTCCTAACAGCTGTGCGACCGGCATCGCTGACTTGCTCTTGGACGATCTCGTACTACACCACGGCACTCCTCAG
The DNA here is from genome assembly GCA_013436015.1 of Rhipicephalus annulatus. Lineage (NCBI taxonomy): Eukaryota > Metazoa > Arthropoda > Arachnida > Ixodida > Ixodidae > Rhipicephalus > Rhipicephalus annulatus. Next base: position 652,003 of record WOVY01000169.1, on the reverse strand, counting down.
CAACTGCTTACCGATCGGGGTTGCTACAATTTATCACAAGCTATTCAAGACACATTACTATCTTGCACTACAAAGCACAAGTTCACAACGGCGTATCACCCTCAAACAAACTGGTTCACACAGCACATGGAGAGCATGAACATGCTCTCCATGTACGTTTTTTGGACCATCATGACTGGAACACCACCCTCGCATTTGTGGCATTTGCCTATAATACATCCCGGCATGATACTGCAGGTTTCTCGCAATATTACCTCCTGTACGGACGAAGACCAACGCTGCCTTTTGACATGCTCCTTCCTGCCGTCAACCACACGTCAGCATACGCCCGTGATGTGATTTCCAGAGCTTTAAAGACACGTGAGATATCTCGCCAGCGTCTGAGCAACTCGCATGAATGACAACAATTCCTGCCATCGCAATGTCCACTTTCGTCGTGATGACACAGTCCTTCTCTGGACGCCGTCGCGGCGAGTTGGCCTGTGTGAAAAGCTGACTTCGCCGTGCTCGGGTCCGTACTGTGTGGGGCGCCAAGTCACCGACGTCACATATGAAGTTGAATCTCTTAACACCGCCAACCCGCAATCGCGTTCAGACGTGGATCACGTGTTTCTGCTAAAACGATATTACTAGGACCGAATAAACTCAGACGGTGCCTTCGCCACCGGGGTGATGCTGCGTGGTGCCACAGATAAACATAATAGAAAAGAGGATTATATTTAGGGTGAACTCGTGCAGATTGGGCACCATATTGTATGCCTGCCTTTTTATCTGAGGTAAATATATTTTTCGACGCCTTTTTCCCGTAACAATATATTCCAGTTCTCAAGCTCCACTTTTCCCCTTCGCCTTTTGTGACCTTTTTTTACAGAGAGCACGGTAATTGTCGGATATTCCTTGGGGAATCTGTTCACAACGGGTAGTGCTCTCCGTACTAGGTAATCTGCCTAACTTTTATTTTTCGCGCTGTGATTCCGCATTCTGTATGTACACCTGCAGAAGGCTTTACACGCATTCTGTACACAAGACTACTGAATAATGAGAGCGCAGAGAAAAGTTTAACACAACAACGAGTCAGATCACACACAAAACTCCCCGTTTCCTTAAACTCCGCGTTCAGCTGTTGGTGGGGGCCCTTCTTAATGCGGCTACCAGGTGCCTGCGCAGGTTCACGCACATCACCTGTTGTGTTTACATTCAGAATGCATAATCGCAGCGCGAAAAATAAAAGTTAGGCAGATTACCTACTACGGAGGCTCTGCTCGTTGTGAACAGATTTACAAGGAATATACAACGATTACCTTGCTCTCTGTAAAAAAAAAAGGTCATGAAAGGCGAAGGGGAAAAGTGGGGCTGAACTGTTAATTTTTTATCAAAAAGTGATCGCAGTTTGGATTCGTTTCTGAATGAAACTGTGAAGCGTCTTTTCGTGTAACAGCGCTCTGTGGGTTCTCTCTCTTTTTCATCTTTGTCTTTTCTATACTCTGTTCTGGAAAAATAATAAGCACCAACTAGTAAACTTGCCACTTTGTTATTTTATAAAAGAGAATTGTTTCTGGTAAAAAGGACTGGTCTTTCGCATTAGAGCATTGCGCATGAACGTTTGCACCTTTCCTTTTCAGATGCCGGTTAGTTGATGTCTCATTGGGCGCCGAGGCTACAGAAATGCTTGGTGAGATGACGAAATTTCATTTACCCTTTTATAGGCGTGTACTTGTGGGAGGTTTATTCAAATAATGCCTTTGCAAAGCTCGTCAAACGCTGCGAAGGTTCTAGTTCTTAAAGAAAATTGCAAAAAATTATATATCATTCGTTTTATTAGGCCACATTTTGAGTATAGAAAATTTTGCGGAGCAGTATTTTCTTTCGGCAGTCTACAAAACACAGCCTTGTGTCATACTTTGGTACAGACGGGTCATGATTTTTTATTTTGATGCCACAACATATTGCATCCAGTAACACAGTTTTCTTGTGTACCTGCTCTAGTCCTGGATACTCTCTACTGCGGTACATTCTACAGCATTCTATAAAACCAGTGGTTACAAAGATCCGCTACTTACACGACGCTTGCAACGTTGATCCCGGTCGTGAGTGTCACATTTCCATGAAGGCGAAGTACTTAACGTTCATGTAGCAGGTGACGTCAGAGCATAGTAAAAAAGATCTGATGGTGAAGCTCTCCACAGCCCTATAATACGGCACGTTTAGTAATCATATTGTGGTTTCGGCAGATTTCAAGTGTGTTTGTAGTTTTGACAATAGAAGGTTTCTAGACTGCAAGCACCCTAGCAAACATCCAGGCACCTCATTCCCCTGCTCCTTACGTCGAAACTGAAGGCACGTTTTCAAGCTTTTTTTTAAAGTAAGGAATATCTGTCTCTAGTATTCTAGATAAAAGGAACGTGCGTGAAGTTCAAGGGGACCTCTTAAAATTTTGAAATAGTTCAAAAAAACAGTTATTCAAATATATTTGAAATAGAGGACAAAAAGTGTAGAAAATCAACCGGATATTTTCTAAAGCTCCTCTTGCCCAACGATGCTTTGAAGGCACATCGGTAAATGAAACCGGGTGAAAACAAGGGTGCGTGTTTGTAAACAGCGAAAAGTTCTCATAAATTGGCGTGGCGCCAGAATGAAAAAAACATGTATGTATAAATCTGACTAGCACCAGCGCCCCTTGATTACACCAGGCAACACCGGGTAGTTGCAGAAACAAACGTTGAACGAAAACTAGACACGTGTGAAAGACTGTTTCAGCTTCACTGAAGTGACACGTTGGTACGGGTGCACCATTCAGTGTTCTGAGAAACATTTCTTTGAGAAAAATTTGCCACAGGTGAAGCTAAGCCTGAAATCTGGCATGTACGGGAAAGTGTTTTTATTCCACTAACATCGTTGCAAAACTGTTTCGGGATGCACCTTTCCTAATGTGCTTCTTCACTTCTTCATGTGTGGGAGAGTGTTTCAGATCAAGTAGCGTAGTTCGGCATTTTGTGGGCTTTTACTGCCTTCTTCATTTTTATGGACCATTGGCGAGTGGTGCGATGCACCCAATTTTCGCGGCGCATAAACGTTTATTATGAATCCTGACTACATGACACATCAGAACGACATAAAGCGCTTCGCTCGCACCATAGTGCCAAAACGCAGGTATATATATATGAGATCTAACAGACAGCGATGCCAAGGAATGAACAGGGGAAGTTCCTGCTCACGGCTGGTTATTTTCCCATCCACGTTTCTTTCTTATTACTTACATTCCATTGGTTCTAATAACTTCCCCTGTACAATTCTTTGGCATTACTGTCTGTTAGATCTCATTATTATTGTATCAACACACGGAAAAACGAGCCCTTAGGTATATATATATATATATATATATATATATATATATATTATTTATTATTTATATTATATATGTGACGCTACAAAATGGAGACGCGTCGTGGTCCAGATCCCATGCGTTTATTCTAATGTACGCGCACTTCCTCTTCGTCGGCTTCTCCTAGAGTCACCTTGTGAATGCGTCACACTTCCCTCTCCCCTCGAGAAAGTCTCAGTTCAGAAGGTTCAAAATAACGCCGCAGTTTGCTAACATGCACAATTTCAGAGTTTCTACGTAAGGGTAGCACGGAGCGGTTGATCTCATAGTTCACTGTTGAGACCTTGCGTAGAATCTTGTATGGTCCTTCCATGACAGAACTCAGTTTGCCGTTGTTGCGATGCCATGCTGTCTCGTAAAAGACAAAGTCACCGACTTGGAACTCAATCGGAAAAAAATTTTCTATCATAAATGACTTTGTTCTTATTATGGTAGGTGATTGAATTGGCAACTGCAGTTTTTCGAGCTTCTTCGACGGTTTCCTTTCGTTGTTCCAGTACAGTAGGATAAGATGGAATTCCATACATCAAGAAGAAAGGTGCGTAGCCGGTCACTTCGTGGGGTGTTCTGTTGTATTCGTCAATTACCTCCGGAAGCAGCTTAGTCCAAGACTTCTGTGGTTCGTCATTGATCTTACATTTAAGCCTCGTTACGATAGTCTGGTTTGTCCGCTCGTTCATGTCGTTGCATTGTGGATGATGAGATGAGGTGAATAGTTAGTGGATACGATTATGTTTTAAAAACTGCTTGAATTTACCTGCGGTAAATCCTGTTCCACGGTCTGAAAGGAGCTTCTGTGGTTTTCCAGAAGCGAAAATAGTTTTTAAGCATGAAATGTAGGCGTCGCTGTTCTCACTTTTATGAGCAAACGCCCATACGTAGCGAGTCGCATGATCAATAAAAAAGTGTATAAACCTTTTTGACGAGCCATTTCCAGAAAATCCTCCTATGGTGTCTATTGCAAAGAGGTCGAAGGGCTCTTCAGCTGGAGGCAGTGATTCAAGAGTCCCAAACTTTTTTGCTTTCGTCTTCTTGCATCTCTGGCATGTATCACAATGCCGCATGTAACTGGAAACATCGGTTACCATATGTGGCCAATAATATTGCGGAGACAGGAGTGATAGCGTCTTCTTCACTCCGACATGCCCAAAATGTTGATGTGCATTCTTCAGAATAGTTGGGCGTAGTTCGTGGGGCACATATCTTTTCTGTAGTCCTTTTCTTTTAACGATGATGATGTTATTTTCCAAGGAGTGCGTTCCTTTTGGACGCTCATTGTTGCATCGCTGAAGGTCGTCGTGTGATAGAAGATTAACTATTGGGGCTCTGGAGAGCGCATCTGCTTCGACATTACTTGCGCCCTTTTGATGTTTGATGTTCACATCATACATTGACAGTTTCAAAGACCACCGGAAGAGACGACCTTGAGGATTTTTAACATTATTCAGCCACTGGAGTGCAGAGTGATCTGTTACAACAGTGAATGACTTTCCATGAAGATAGCAATGCCATTTATCCATGGGATCTACAATGGCAAGACATTCCCTTTCTGTAATAGCATAGTTCACCTCATGCTTAAGTATATTGCGGGAATAGTAAGCAACAGGATGTTCTTTGCCTTTGTCATCAGGTTGTTTCAGCACTGCACCGATGCCTTCGCCAGATGCGTCACAGTACACAGTACATGGTTTCGAAGGGTCGTATATGCGAAGCACCGGTTCTTCAGTTATCCGCTCTTTCAGTTCACAAAAGTCTTGCTCGCATGCTTCTGTCCACACCCACTTGCTGCCTTTGTGGAGTAGTTTTGTGAGTGGAAGAGTGATGTCGCTGAAGTGGCGGATGTACTGACGGTAGGTGTTTACAGTGCCCAGGAAACGCTGGAGATCTTTTTCTCGTTTTGGTGTAGAAAATTTGAGTATGGCAACCACATTACTTTGCTTAGGTGTCACTGTTCCTTGTGAAATTTTGTGGCCCAGGTATTCAATGCTGCAGCGTGCAAATTGACACTTTATTCGTTTGAGTTTTACGTTCTCGGTTTTGAGAGCTTTCAATAGCGCCTCAAGGTGTCGTATATGATCATTAAATGTCTCTGAGTATACGACCACATCGTCAAAGTAATTAATAACATTGGTGAGTTGATGTTTCGCTATTATTGATTTTATGGCTCTTTCAAATATAGCTGGAGCGTTCTTCAACCCAAACGGCATTACCAACCTCTCAAAATGACCATCAGGCGTGACAAATGCAGTTTTCTGAACATCGTCAGGATGCATTTGCACATGCCAGTATCTCGACGTTACGTCCAACGTAGTTAAAAACTCCGCCTTTCCTAAGTGGTCAAGAATATCATCTGTACGTAGAATTGGTTGAAAGTCGGGTACCGTTATGGCATTGAGTTTCCGGTAGTCAATACAAAGACGAGTGCGTCCTTCACCTTTCTTTTCTGCTAAAATGACAGGTGCGGCATAGGGCGATAATGAAGGCCTCACAACACCTTGCTTGAGGAGAGCGTTAACTTGTTTGTTGATCTCCACTTTGTCTGCCTGTGATCATCGGTATGGTGCTCGACGAATAGGGACAGCATTGGTAAGTGCGATCCTATGTTTCTCAGTAGTGATGCACCCAATATCTGTCTGAGATTTCAAAAATATCTCGTCATACTTGATTAAAAGACAGTCGAGCGCCACAGACTCATGCTCTGATAAGTTTTCTGAAGTCAGGGTTCACATCAGCGGGGCTTGAAGGGTTTTCTTTTTCAGTCAGGGACACATTGCCGCGGCGCGGACATTCGTTGTGCCAGTGAAACTGTCGTGAGAAACCAGCAGCTGAGCAGTATCTACAATCGTTTTGCGGGGCACGCGGTTGAAGAGTTATTGTCGGTTGCTGCGATCTGCTGAAGAGACGTGGAGCTCTTGATGCGATACTAGCGTTACGAGTAAAGGAAACTCCTCTCACCCGTTTTAAAGATGTCTCGACCCGTTGAGCAGCGGTGAGCCACTCTACTGACGAGTTGACTGGCAGTACGGCGAGCACCAGTTCCACATCAGGAGGAACACCATCAGTCCGTCCAGAAATGATGTGGCACTCTTTCAGGTCAGCCAAGGAACCAAGTCGCTTTTTCTCGTTGTAGTAGTCCTTGATGGTCTGCCCTCCTTTCAGACGGTAGTGAATGAAGAGACGGAAGGCATCTCCGTCAGTCGAAGCAAAGCGGGCTTGCATGTCACGCTTGATATCGCCCCAAGTTTTCTCGCCGTTGCCGAAAATCTTTGTCAGGTACCACTTGAACGCTTTTGCTTCAATGTATTCGTTGAAGTGAGTGACCCGATCGCGGTGAGTCTATGATGCCTCGGCTGCCTTCATGTTGAAAAGAAGAAGCCACTTGTCAATGGAGACGTCTTCTGGTGTTCCCTTGAACTTCTGTATGTTGAGCGGAGGCTTTGGCTTAGCCATGGCACGTTGGTGAGGTCGATCCTGTCGACTTGTGTGACGCTACAAAATGGAGACGCGTCGTGGTCAAGATCCCATGCGTTTATTCTAATGCACGCGCACTTCCTCTTCGTCGGCTTCTCCTAGAATCACCTTGTGAATGCGTCACATATATATATATATATATATATATATATATATATATATATATATATATATATATATATATCATCAACCTCACTCTTCCCACTGTAGGACAAATGACTCTCCATGTTACCGCATCTTCCAGGCCCTGTGCTTACTGTGGCTCAGCTATACCCAGTCACTGTCCCTTCAACTGTCAGGTTGTCTACAAGCTGTCACCAATATACAGCTCTAAACCAAAATCCCGTTATTTCAAACTCAGTTATTTCAAACTGGAAGCCCCCAATATTCGTTGCTCCCCGCAGAAGTCGACAAAAAGTTATCTCATTATGTTTTAAAACAAAATAAATTAAATTTACTAGAATCGCCAGAGAAGGATAAAGCGGCGTTTCTCGGCAGATGAGATTTTGGATGCTGCACTAGAGCTCTTACAAAAGTCACAAAGGATGCTTGTGGGGAAGCCACTGAAAAAAACACAAGCAAATCAAAATTAGTGATTTTTTTATTGAAATTATTTCATTTAGTCCAGAAAACACGCAGGCATACTCCGATTGCAAATGAATTTGATTGCATTAAACCTACTGTTTAATTAATTGTCTGTTGGACCTTACAAAACGTTGTGTATTTCGATATTGAAGCTCAGTGCTGGCATAATTGCATGTCAGTAATGGTTTCGGGCGTATCATTGACTCACCCCTTAATTCTGTTCTCTGTTACAGCTTCATTAACATGAACAATAAAGTCAACCACCCAAACGCGCAGTAGCGCCTAGTTCATGATTACGAGTCCCGAGGTCGTCTTTATGGGTTCTGACCGCGCAGTGTGGCGCATTGTTCGTGCATTTTAGCGCTCCCCTCCCTCTCATTCTAAATTTCTTTAAATCAAACAATTTCATAGTGCCCCTTACTTCCGACTTAAACAAGCTTTTACATTGCAATTGCGGCCACCTTAGAAATGAATCAATGTATGCAAAAAACAGCATTTCAGGCAGCGAAGTCGACCATAGACCGTATTCGCACTATTAGATGCCAGACAACTGGGCGGAATACTCTCATTGGCAAATAAATATAGGTAGCATGCTGTATGATTGAAAATGACGCCCGGAGGGTGAACCTGTTAGCGTAGGCACAGAAAACACCCGCGAACGTACGGCCGGTGCCACTTTTACTGGATGATGCCGTGAGCTGCACTAATACGTGTATGAGAGCACGATACTTTCCCAAGCCACGAACGCTCACCACCTATTTAGTCGCCGTGGTATGAAAGGTTGTGTTTGAATTTTGTCACCGTGAATTGAGGTTGCTTTTCGAAACCATGTGCGTCCTACAGAAAACTGCATGAACTATAATTTACGTATGAACATAACGGCATTCTGAGGTGGTGTGTACCGAGGCTGCCTGACGAATTTGCAGCTACAGACCTTTTTAAGCGCCGCGTTTGCATGGAAGGTATACGTACGGTTGTAGTTGCAGCCTGGTTTTCTCAATCTGGTGGGCTGAATGTAATCTAAAATGATTCATTATAGGTAGGCAATGAGTCTGTGTGTCGTCCTAAAAGATCTTGATTCATTCAGGCCTAAATATATTATGCAACTGCACGTACGTCTCACAAATGTGGTATGCTTTCGGCACTCTTTCTATTGAAATTATAAGAATGATTCCTTCTAGCAGGGCAAGCAAGTGCTGGCACTCTTTGTGTAAACAATGATATTTTACTAACTCTATTATTTCATTTTTTTACCTACCGGTTTGTATATGCTGTTACCGCGACTACCAACAGCGCATGCGATCGTGCGGAAGCGCGCAGTTACCGTTTCTTGGAGATGACGTTATTCGTATGTTGCCCACGAGCTCTTCTCTATCTTAGGCCTGACCTTTCAACATCATCATCATCAGCCTGACTTCGTCCACTGCAGGACAAAGGCCTCTCCCATGTTCCGCCAGTTGACCCTGTCCTGTGCTTGCTGCTGCCAATTCATACCCGCAAACTTCTTAATCTCATCTGCCCACCTAACCTTCTGTCTTCCCCCGAACCCGCTTTCCTTCTCTGGGAATCCGGTCAGTTACCCTTAATGACCAGTGGTTATCCTGTCTACGCGCTACATGCCCTGCCCATGTCCATTTCTTCTTCTTGATTTCAGCTATGATATCCTTAACCCCCGTTTGTTCCCTAATCCACTCTGTTGTCTTTTTGTCTCTTAAGGTTACACCTACCATTTTTCTTTCCAATGCTCGCTGCGTCGTCCTCAGTTTAAGCTGAACCCTCTTTGTAAGTCTCCAGGTTTCTGCTCCGTAGCTAAGTACCGGCAAGATACAGCTGTTATATACCTTCCTCTTGAGGGATAGTGGCAATCTACCTGTCATAATTTGAGAGTGCTTGCCGAATATGCTCCACCCCATTGTTATTCTTCTAGTTACTTCAATCTCGTGGTTCGGCTCTGCGGTTATTACCTGCCCTAAGTAGACATAGTCTTTTACAACTTCAAGTGCACTAATACCTATCTCGAAGCGCTGCTCCTTGCCGAGGTTGTTGTACATTACTTTCGTTTTCTGCAGATTAGTTTTAAGACCCACCTTTCTGCTCCCCTTGTCTAACTCCGTAATCATGAGTTGCAATTCGTCCCCTGGGTTACTCAGCAATGCATTGTCATCGGCGAAGCGTAGGTTACTAAGGTATTCTCCATTGACTCTTATCCCTAACAGTTCCCATTCTAGGCTTCTGAAAACCTCCTGTAAGCACGCGGTAAATAGCATTGGGTAAATTGTGTCCCCCTGCCTTACACCCTTCTTGATTGGTATTCTGTTGCTTTCTTTATGAAGCACTATGGTAGCAGTTGATCCCCTGTAGATTTCTTCCAGAATGTTTATATATGCTTCATCTACGCCCTGATTCCGCAGTGTTTGCATGACGGCTGATATTTCTACTTATTCAAACGCCTTCTCGTAATCTATGAAGGCTATGTATAGTGGTTTGTTATACTCTGAGCATTTCTCTATTACCTGATTAATAGTGTGAATGTGGTCAATTACTGAGTAGCCTGTTCAAAATACTGCTTTTTCCTTTGGTTGAATGAATTCAAATGTTTTCTTTACTCTGTTAGCAATTACCTTTGTAAATAGCTTGTATACTACAAAGAGCAAGCTGATCGGCCTGTAATTCTTCAAGTCCTTGTCATCTCCTTTCTTATGTATTAAGATGATGTTAGCGTTCTTCCAAGACTCTGGTACTCTTCCATTCAGGAGACACCTCGTAAACAGGGTGGCTAGTTTTTCTTACACAATCTGTCCTCTATCTTTCAGCAGATCTGATGTTACCTGATCCTCACCAGCAGCTTTGCCCCTTTGCATGCTCTCCAAAGCTTCTCTGACTACTTCTATCATTACTGGTGGGGTGTAATCTGGGGTTACTGCTAGTTCTTATAGTATTAAGGTCGTGGTTGTCTCGGCTATTGTACAGATCTCTGTAAAACTCCTCCGCTATTTTAACTATTCTAGCCGTATTGGTAGTTATTTAACCTTTAATGGCCCCTTATTACTCGGTAGTTTAATTTAAGCTGGTGTAATGAAATTTGAACTGTTTACAGGGAGGTGCTGGCACAAAAAGCGTTGCTGGTATTTAAGTGCAAACACGCTTCTTTTTTTAAGTCATGGCGTCTGATTTGATTGCGGCAGCGACAAAATGAAGGTTCTTCTGCCAATGAAGCACCAAGAGCGCCTGGGCACCAGTCTATGATTGGCATAAGAGCCAGTTGGCAATTATGTTTTTAATAATTTTGTTACCATTTGTACGGCTTTTGCGAAATATTGGCTGTCGTTCGCACATCATAGCAGTGAAATTCTCATGTGTAGAAACGATAGACAACAGTAACAACGCGGTTAATAGTTGTTTTGCTCTTGGAAGACAATTAGCTATGTTGCATATTATTGCGCGACTTCTCGCACACGGTTCCTGCTCACGGAAAAAATAATCACAGCATATCCACGGAGTGATTGATGATGAGTGGGGCGAAGCGTCCGTCAGCCCATCTGTGTTTCCGTCCGTCCGTTCATTCCTGCTTCTATCTGTCCCCGCGACCATCCGTGCGTCCATCCATGCGTCCGTCCGTCTGTCCGTGCACCCGTCCGTCCATCTGTCCATACGTCCGTACATATGTCCGTTCACTTTCTAGTGTGTCTGTCCGTCCGTCCTTGCGTGAACACTCCAAGTACCGCCATCTCCCATTTCGCATCCCCTGCGGCACATACCCGCTCTAGAGCGGGTACGTGCCACCAGTGGCTACGTGCACCGATGGAGGGTGAACAGACCCTCACCATAAGAAGCTTCAGCCCTACAGACAGACAAACAGAGAGCAAACTTTAATAGAACTGGAGGAGTGACTGCAGAACCCTCTATTGAGGGGCCGATGTAACCACTGGCCACGTCCACGTAGAGGACAGAATGCCGTGACGCTCCGCCCGTTCCTGGGCCCTCTGTACTGCCTGGATTTTCTTTCTGAGTTCCGTACTTCTTATGGCCTCCTCCCATTTGGATTTGCTTGAGAGAAGGTTGTTAGGCAGTGCGAGACTGCACCAGAGCATGTGAGCCAGCGAGCAGAAGGTTTCATAGCAGTCAAGGCAGCTAGGTTGAACGTCCGCGTATATTTTACTTAGGAATCTCCGTAACGGGAAAGCCCCCGTCTGCAACATTCTCAAGGTAGTCCCTAACTCTCTTCAGGATGGCTCCTGCACGGGCTTTGCGCATACCATCGTTGTGTTGTGGATGTACGTTTCGCGGAAAGGGCTCCCACCGTGTAGGTCGCCCTTGTTTCCCAACTCAGTGTTGTTCGCCGTTCCTCTGTAGTCCTAGGAGACATGCCAACCTCGTCAAGGATTCTCCCGCCTGCTGAGGTCGGCGGTAGCCTAACAGCCTCGGCAGTAACCTGCACCTCTATCACCTCGTTGATGCTATTGTGCATATCCAGTTCTTCGCCCCTAAAATGGTCTTTTTGAGATATTAATTCCAAACACAATGTGACAGAACTCCCTTCTCCTTTTTTCACTATTCGGCTTTCATTACCGAGACCGGGCATGAGATCATCTTACTTAGGTTGTACACTTAAGACAAGGCTTCCGCCATGTCGTTTTTATAAAATTAAGTAAATGTTAGGATTTGACAAGGTTGGTGCGCGGCACAAAATAAATGAGTCATGCCAGTTAACCCGCTGAGAGTGGAAAAGTTTCTCTACCGTGTCAACAGAACCACAATAACTGCATTTATCACCGTGTTTAGCTGAACTAAAAAGCTAATTATTTCCACGAAACCCATAATATACACTCTAACAATAAAACGTAGCCAAAACAACAGAGGTGGCTACTCAAGTCTTACTTAGATGTTTTGCATTTTACTATACAGGGCCGTACTTGACCGCTCATGATTGCTCGTTAATCTAATGATATTCTATGGTCATTCGGCACAATGGAACAATCAGCATCCCGTGTATTCGCAATGTCCCCGGGTGACAGGTGGCGCGCCATGAAATCGAAGACGGTTGTGGGAGAAGGGTCAACCCGTGAACTCGCTTAGGGAAAGGTAGAACGCAAAGACGTATGCACTGTGACGCTTTCAACGGGTGATCTCTTGATCGTCAAATAAATGTACATCCTACGTAAATACTTTCCCCAACTATAGAAACTGCAAAGGTTAGCTACCTCATTTTTCGTCCCAGTGCAAAGGGTGGTGGTGTGAGCTGATCGACCAGCGGATCAGCGATGCTTTGCGTAATCATGTGGGTGCAACGGAAAAAAGCGTGAACTATACAGAACTGCCGTATCAACTCAGTAGGACTCCAACCTTATTGATTTCGGGCATTCCTAATGAATTTGCCCCATCGGTGGGCCGATAGCGAGTAGCTCACATTCACCGCTGCATGGGACTGAATGTTTAACGTTTGCAAACACACTATGCCACTATGAATATTCGCGCTGTCAGCAACACGGTGTTGCTTCTTCAATGGAACACAAGAATTTCTTTTTTAAATAGCACTTGTGTCACAGTCATGCCCAGACTTTGACCGTGCACTCAGATATTGCAGGTTCCATCAGTGTGGAAGAAGCAAGGATATCGAAAAGAATGCGCACGTGTGCTTTTCACAACGTCGAAATCGCGAAAACTCATTGAACAATGACTTCCTCCGGAAGGTAGCGGCCACGTGCAGGAGAAGTGCGCATAGAGGCGTGCATAAGTGCACATAGAGGCGTCGTAACTGCACGGTTCATCGCTCTACTCATTTCGCTTCGCTGGGCGAGCTCGACCTTATTCGCGGCATGCGGCACTTTATATTATCCGCTGTAAATATGCAACGTGGAATGTACAAGAAAAACGATGCTTTTATTTAGACCCCGCTAAGGTATATTTTATAAAAGCTACAATTAAAGTGACTTAACAACGTCAAAGAAACATTAATGTATGAGGGGACGTCAAGTGTAATTCATGAGCTAGCAGCTTAATCTTTCATCGTCGCATTCACTCTCAGTGCTTTCAAAGTAGGATACGTCCAGTGAAAAACCGTCGCGGTCAAGGTGCTTTCTTTCATCACTAAGGCTGAAAGCAACCAGAAAAATTTCCTCCGCCGAAAGAAGTTGACCACTTCGCATCTCGACGTCACCATGTAAACTGGGCTCGGAGAAGATTGTGCTCTTAAACCGGCCAACAAGCAAATCGCTTGCAGGATGCTGCCGCCTACCAACAAACATGGAAAAAAAAGCGGCGCACCCCTGACCAATTTGAGATAGCTTGCGAGCCCACTGAACTTTCTGTGTACATCGTTATGGTATTCATGCACTTCAAAAGTATCGACGAATATTACATGCAAATTAAATAAGCTAAGTACTAACTAGAAAAGTCAAACTTATAACATCTTTCTTACCGGTATGGTTACAGCAGCATTGTTATATAATATATATTATATGCAGTATCGCTAAATCTGCCACAAAACTTCCTTCTCGTGAAGTGTCCTTAATTTGCCAGTAGATACCTTGACATGTTGGTATTCTTAAGCATGAAAAGGCCGATCACCTCGCTTCAACTTGTGCCCACGAAGCTGATAATTGTACCTTGCGCACTATTTTTGCGAACTGTAATTGCTGCGCGTAATCATGAAAAGTTCGCGTTTCGCGAGAATCGATCAGATCATTTGTGTCACGAAATGATTTGTTGGTTCACTTATGAAGGAAACATGCCAAGTTATGGTGCTCATGTCTTGCTAACGCTTTAATACTGAGGCTAGCCCGTCCTAACAAGGCAGCGGCTGCGTAGTGATCGCACTGTGTCGCCTGACATTCCTTCTCGAGTGGAAAGTCTTAAATGCTGCGTGGTTGCGCCACAGTCTATGGGCACTGCGAATAACCAACCCCTACACATGATGCTTTGAGTACGTAGGAGCACATCTGAAGAAAAAAGACTGAAGCGAGGCATTGTAAATTGATAAAGTATGGCTATATTCAACAAGTCGATATAACTTTTCCTATCCGAGAAGCTCGCTAGTTAGAAAGATTGCATGATGAACCTTTGAAATCCTAACTGTATAGGACGAAATCTCTAACAAATATGTTATACTGCTCGTTCAAAGTACATTGAAACTGCAGTAAAATGATTTTTAGGCATTGATGTCCAGCATTTTTATAGTGCAATAAACTTTTAAATAGCACGTGTCCTCCATCTACTGTCGGCATCAAATATAAGCTGATTAATCATAGAAGAAGAGTGATGGATAATTTCAAGGCACACCTTTGACAATAAGAGAACCGGGAAACAGTGAGGCAGGCACTAAACGTTTATGACGAAGTTAGGTAAGCCCCTCAAGTAGAAGTGATGAAGCTGGTCAGAGTAATATTGATCGAGTGGTGAAAAGAGAGAATAATCAAGAATTTTCTGAAGCGTATGATTATCAGAAAGCTCCACAACAACGAGATTTGATTGAAGCAATCTGTAAAGAAACAAGAGGAACAGGAAAGAACAAAAAATTCACCCAAATAAAAGTGCGTGGCATCATATAAAATATTTGGTTGGTAGAGTTTACCTACTATTTTAAAAGAGAATTGACTGATACTAATAGTCTACTGACGAAAAGGCAAACGTTACACCTACCTTCAAGACTAGACAAGACGATGGAAATCTTCATTCGCATCTTTTTGACAGCCAAGCAAGAATGCGAAAAATTCGAAAGAATGGAACTTGTGGCAATGACTGCTGACAGTTAAAGAAGCTGTGTTGCAGAGGAAATGAACTTGACACAATTCAAGTGTTCAGTTCACCAAGCCGTCTAATGTAAAGCGAAGGGTACAGCCTTGCACACGGAGATTGTTTCGGGTTTGGATTCAAGCCTCCTGCATATGCGACAATAGCCTTCCCAATAAATATGTCTGAGAAAAAAAATATGGACCATCTTTTCGAAGGAAACCCTGATGGGATGTGCAGCAGCAGCGGTGCATATGGTGGTGACCCGGTTAAAACGAGCGTCGACGCTGGTTCTGGAAGAACGGTTTGAAGCGGAACTTGGTGTAGCGTTTACTCGAGCAAACAATAGGTTGAAACTCGAAGATATGGGTGGTGGGTTGGCTTTGGTGTGAGTTTCATTGCAGATAAATCAGCCGAAGGAGTGTTTTCACTCGACGTGACACGAGATAAAAGTGACGCCAGCTAGAAGTGTGTTGCGAGTGGGCAGAGGAGCCGGCTGCAGCGGGCACAGCGGTGAGCATGCTGCGGGTGAGGGAGATAGTGACGTGAGCGCACACCTGCGCGCAAATCGTGCGAAGGGAGCGTGACATTAACGCGCACTTGCGGCGTGGCCTACTTGGCACCGATCCAACACCTATGGCGAGGGAAACGCGTTGCGGCAGTGTTCGTATGGACGCACTTACGTACAGTGTTACACACGTCAGTCAAATAGCCACTTTGCATCTAAAAACGAGGCAGATATATTGCTTGAAAACGATGAATAGCAAAATTGAAACAAATGTATTTGCCGAAACTCGAGTTATTGTCTGCACAACCGCACGTCTGTCTGAACATATTAGTATAGACATTGCCATTCTTGTAACTTCATTACACAGAAAGGACAACAGCTGGGGAAAAGGCAGTTCAAGAGCGTCTAGCGCGCCCTCTATGTGTCGTCAAATAGATCAAGCAAGTAGTCTCTCGTGGTACAGACAGAGGAAACGTGCGAGAAGTATTTGAAGTGTTCGGTGTGTAATGGGTGGGTTCAATGTTTATAAATATTACAGTTAAAACCACCATGAAACAGTACATAGCAGTATTCGTGTGTGAAACAACAGTTGCAGAGTTTCAATATAACCTTAAAACAAAAGCTGTCTTACGTGTACCCAAAAGATTTCCAGTAAAGAGGGGAGGCTTACGTTGGACCATTTACAGTAATAATGCAACTAAGTTCAAAAAGTCCAAAAGGAACACTCATTGCATACTAAAGAGATTACAGGATTCCGCCTTGAAATGAACTAGCCCCTAAAAAGTAATTAGGGAGAAGCACGTCGCCGAATGAGCACCTTAGTGGGGAGGCTTATAAGACAGAATAACACGAAGCATCAAATTATCAATGAAGAAAGTCACAAGAATGAGACTGGTAATAAGGGAGGAGATACAAACAACCGCCACTGAAGGGGAAGAAGATTCACAACAAGCCATGCACAAATGTGTCCAGTGAACAGGGTGAGCCACTGCCTATTGTGCCGACTTACACTTTAGGTAAAAAACAAAAGCTTAAAAGCAAACGACACCAATACGAAGTAAAAATAGAATAAATCTAGCAGACTGCCTAATGGGTCATGAATGAATGGCAGAACAGAATAAATAAACAATATCTAAAAGAACAGAGAGGGCGTCATAGCGTAAGCAAACAAGAAATTAGAGGAAATTAAGGAGACATTACATTGCTCACTTCACGACTTTATCGTAGCTCATATTGTAATCACGTGTCTAGAAATCGGCCCAGCACTTTGTCATTTTGCTCGACACGAAGTAGCATAACTTGGGTTTAGGTTTTTATTATGCAGAATGGTAGGTTGTGCCAGTAGTAAGAAATTAGATATTTTGAACAACAAAAAAGAGCCTGTAATCTGTCGCTCACACTCACGCAGAGGTACAAGCCATGATAGGTCATCATCATCATCATCATCGTCATCCTGACTACGTCCAATGCAGGACAAAGGCCTCTCCCATGTTCCGCCAGTTAACCTGGTCATGTGCTTGCTGCTGCCAATTTATACCCGCAAGTTTCTTAATCTCATTTGCCCACCTAACCTTCTGTCTGCCCCTAACCCACTTCCCCTCTCTGGGAATCGAGTTAGGTACCCTTAATGACCAGCGGATATCCTGTATACGCGCTACATGCCCGGCCCATGTCCACTTCCTCTTCTTTATTTCAACTATGATATCCTTAACCCCCGCTTGTCCCCTAATCCACTCTGCTTTCTTCTTGTCTCTTAAGGTTACACCTACCATTTTTCTTTCCATTGCTCGCTGCGTCGTCCTCAATTTAAGCTGAACCCTCTTTGTAAGTCTCAAGGTTTCTGCTCCGTAGCTAAGTACCAGCAAGATACAGCTGTTATATACCTTCCTCTTGAGGGATAGTGGCAATCTACCTGTCATAATTTGAGAGTGCTTGCCGAATGTGCTCCACCCCATTCTTATTCTTCTAGTTACTTTAATCTCGTGGTTCGGCTCTGCAGTTATTAACTGCCCTAAGTAGACATAGTCTTTTACAACTTCAAGTGCACTATTACCTATCTCGAAGCGCTGCTCCTTTCCGAGGTTGTTGTACATTACTTTCGTTTTCTGCAGATTAATTTTAAGACCCACCTTTCTGCTCTCCTTGTCTAACTCCGTAATCATGAGTTGCAATTCGTCCCCTGAGTTATTCAGCAATGAAATGTCATCAGCGAAGCGCAGGCTACTAAGGTATTCTCCATTAACTCTTATCCCTAACTGTTCTCATTCTAGGCTTCTGAAAACCTCCTGTGCGCACGCGGTAAATAGCATTGGGAAGATTGTGTCCCCCTGCCTTACACCTTTCTTGATTGGTATTCTGTTGCTTTCTTTATGAAGCACTATAGTAGCAGTTGATCCCCTGTAGATTTCTCCCAGAATGTTTATATATACTTCATCTACGCCCTGATTCCGCAGTGTCTGCATGACGGCTGATATTTCTACTGAATCAAACGCCTTCTCGTAATCTATGAAGGCTATGTATAGTGTTTGGTTATACTCTGAGCATTTCTCTATTACCTGATTGATAGTATGAATGTGGTCAATTGTTCAGTAGCCTGTTCGAAATCCTGCTTGTTCCTTTGGTTGATTGAATTCTAATGTTTTCTTTACTCTGTTAGCAATTACCTTTGTAAATAGCTTGTATACTACAAAGAGCAAGCTGATCGGCCTGTAATTCTTCAAGTCCTTGTCATCTCCTTTCTTATGTATTAAGATGATGTTAGCGTTCTTCCAAGACTCTGGTACCCTTCCCGTCAGGAGACACCTCGTAAACAGGGTGGCTAGTTTTTCTAACACAATCTGTCCTCCATCTTTCAGCAGATCTGATGTTAGCTTGCCTCTGTGCATGCTCTCCAAAGCTTTTCTGACTTCTTCTATTATTACCGGTGGGGTGTCGTCTGGGTTACTGCTAGTTCTTATAGTATTAAGGTCGTGGTTGTCTCGGCTACTGTACAGATCTCTGTAAAACTCCTCCGCTATTTTAACTATCCTATCCATATTGGTAGTTATTTTGCCTTCTTTGTCCCTTAGTGCATACATCCGACCTTTGCGTATCCCAAGTTTCCTCTTCACTGCTTTGACGCTTCCTCCGTTTTTCAGAGGGTGTTCAATTCTCTCCATGTTATACCTTCTTACGTCGCATACTTTACGTCTCTTAATCAACTTCGAAAGCTCTGCGAGTTCTATTTTGTCTGTTGTACTTGACACTTTCATGATTTGACGCTTCTTAATTAGGTTCTTCGTTTCTTGGGAAAGCTTGCCAGTGTCCTGTCTAACTGCCCTCCTCTAACTTCCACTGCACACTCCGTAATGATACTCTACAGATTATCATTCATTGTATCTACGCTAGGGTTGGTTTCCTCACTAAGAGCCTAGAACCTGTTCTGCAGCGACACTCTGAATTCCTGTACTTACCCTCTCAGTGCTAGCTCATTGATTCGCTTCTTGCGTATCAGTTTCTGTCGTTGCTTCTTCAAGTCTAGGCGAATTCGAGACCGTACCACTCTATGGTCACTGCATCGTACCTTGCCAACCACTGCCACATCCTGCATGATTCCTGGGTGTGCAGTCATTATAAAGTCTATTTCGTTCTTATTTTCGCCATTAGGGCTCCTCCATGTCCAGTTGCGGTTTTCTCGTTTTCGTTAGAAGGTATTCAAAATCCGCAAATTATTGCGTTCTGCGAATTCTACTAGTAGCTCTCCTCTGGCGTTTCTAGTGCCGATGCCATAATCTCCTACTGTCTGGTCTCCAGCCTGCTTCTTCCCCACCTTTGCATTAAAGTCGCCCATCACTATAGTATACTGTGTTTTTACCTTACTCATTGCCGATTCCACGTCTTCATAGAAGCTTTCAACTGAAGCGTCATCATGGCTGGATGTAGGCGCGTAAGCCTGTACTACCTTCATTTTGTATCTTTTATTCAGTTTAATTACAATACCTACCACCCTTTCATAATTGCTATAGTATTCCTCTATGATGCCAGCTATGTTTCTGTGAATTAAGAACCCCTCTCCCAGTTCTCTTCTGTCTGCTAAGCCCCGATAGGTAGGAACTACCATGATAGGTAGTTCTGACGAAATACTTCAAGCTGACGTTTTTAAGGTGGTGACAGGGATCAAGAAAAACTAATTATTAGGGACTGACAAATAGACATCACGGATATAATAAACGAAGCAGACAATTTCATCACCAATTAAAAATAAGTGGGGTAACAAGGAAGCAAGTAATTTAAAAATAATAATTCGTTCTACAGTGTGAATTCTTTTCAACGTTTAAAAACTCCTGCAACGTATCGACAACTTTCCCGTCTCTGTCTGCTATGGGCAAAACCCTCCAAAAACTACATTTGGTGCGTTTCACTCCAAAGTTAGAAGACGGAAGACGTCACCTAATTTACTTTTGAGCAAAGTGGCGTATCTTCTACAAGAATTTAGATTATGTTCAGTTGTCTCAGGGACTCCGCAAATCCACCAAATAGGGGAAGCAACCTGACCAGCCCTGTGCAAAAAAAATTAAGTAAGGAGTTTGACACCGATGCTTAGTGAATGCAACTTTAACCGCATCGCATGCGTGCCACATATTTTACCATTCCCACGCTGATTTAAATGATGAAACGAAATCCCCCTAACTTCATTTCTCCCTAAATTTAGCCCTCTTCATTGAATTAGGGTGCTGGCAAAAGCTGTTAAACCAAGACATTTACTGTGAGTAAGCTAACTCAACTGCCATTATGTCGAGAGGAAGTGTACTCTTTATAAAACATTTTTATATAAAATAGCATGGTGATAAACAAACAACTAAAAAAACACCAGGTATGTAACCGCCATTTGATTGAGAGGAGGTCTACTCTTTATAAAACATTTTTATATAAAATAGCGTGGTGATAAGCGAACAACTATAAAACACCAGGCATGCCGGATCGCGCAGCACAGTTACAGCAAAATCTGGTATAGTGGCTTTTTTGAGCATTTTCTGAACACTCTTTGGGTAGCTGCTGCAAGGACACTCGCTGCGTACTCAGTATGGCATAAATAATCATAATTTTATTGCGATAGCAATTATATGTACACTCACGGCAGTATTTTGCCACGGGCGTCGACGTCGGCATTGACGTCGGCATCACCGTCACTCACCGTATATGCATACGCATCTATATACATAAAATACAAGAAAGAAAAATTAGCAAAAGCATTCCAGCGCGCAGAATCAAACTTTGGACCTCTGCGTCCAACGTTCCCTGGTGCACGTCCTTCATTATCCGAACCGCAAGCTATTTGTACCTACCACTTACCACTGCTCACGAGCATCTCTAAGGGAATAGTGTTTTAGCATTACCAGCAAGATTGCGGAATGAACGCGCGTTGCCACATTGTGCCGCGGCACTCGCTCTAATCTCCTATGCGTTCTTTGCCTGGCTTAGAAAAGGAGAGGGACGCTCCCTCGTGCCCCTTTTTCTGGCGGTGGCGTGGAGGGAGGGTCGTACGTCTGGGCTGGCCTTGGGCAATACCTGGAATAATTCTGCTGTAGTTACTGGGTGCGCAAAGGTCACTGCAATCATTGCAGTCTCCGCTTACAAAAAGGACGCGCTTTTCAAACATGAATAAATAACAAATGAGATGCTTATTTGCATGCATCTGTACCTGTGAGTACGTTTCGTGCGTCATTTGTGCGTCAGAAACACGGGAAGTATATCGATCTGCTTTCCATTTCGCTCGTGACCTTTCAATTTGTTGCTATCGCATTCATTGCCTCGCCTTTGCACATGCTGTGACTATTTTCTGTAGTAGCCCAATATTCGCGATGCTCGCGCTACACTTGCTAGAAATAATGTGCAATTTTTTATGCAGAGGCTGACAACGATGAAAAATGACGCCTGAAGTGGATACGCACCACAGTTAATAGGTCGACTGCATACCCAATTTATTTTCTCCGAGCACTGGCCTAGATTCTGCAAACCACCAATCATGTTTGCACAAACATTACTAGACTCCCTGAATACACAAGTTCTTCATATGCGTCCTTTGACGATGCAATGTAAATTCATAGACATTTCCTACCACCATATTTTTTGAACAGTGCGAAAATTATTAAACGTGAAGCATTTCTTAGCGGATTATGATGATTCTGAGCGTATCTATTTATGTAGCCGTTCACGTTTGGGTGATCTCGTGCTCACCTCCTCAACTTGGCGTGAACCAAATTAGCATGGGAGGTTAAGAGAGTTTGACGAATAGGACAAGCTGGCCAATGCATAAAAAATGTCACAATCCCAACGTGTACGTCGTCAAACACTTACCGCCAAACCGTGTCCCATAACCGAGGACAGGTATGTGCCACTGGTGCGTGGGTATGTGCTACAAGTGATTGACACTTAGTATTTAACTAGGCCCCGCCACGGTGGTCTAGTGGCTAAGGTACTCGGCTGCTGACCCGCAGATCGCGGGATGAAATCCCGGCTGCGGCAGCTGCATTTCCGATGGAGGCGGAAATGTTGTAGGCCCGCGTGTTCAGATTTGGGTCACGTTAAAGAACCCCAGGTGGTCCAAATTTCCGGAACCCTCCACTACGGCGTCTCTCATATTTATATGGTGGTTTTGGGACGGTAAACTCCGCATATCAATCAATCAATTTAACCAGGAACGACGAGAACACAAGTTGGAAATTTGAACGCGTGAAGGTTAAGGAACACCCAACGTCGGTAGCGTCAATACAGCTAAAGCTTAGAATAAGTGTCAGTAATAAGAGAAGCCTTACTTGTAGAGCATTGACCCCACACGAATGTAAATAATAAATTTTGGGGTCTCAACACGAATCAAACCCAAGCATTCAGCGTGGAAGTAAAGCATTCTACCACAGGACAACGCCAAGTCTCAGAAATACCCTTCAATTACACGCTGATCTTCGTAAAATGTCAATAGTTGTTGTGGTGCTGGCTACAAAATTTTATAAACCATCATACATGTGAGCCTTTCGTACAGCCGTCACGCCGGGTTAACTTCACATGACGTTAGGTGCCATGCACTGAAGTTGATTTATCTAGCAGTCGATAGTTATAGCGCGAGAACAAAACGATGACACAGAGACAAGAAGCACACGAAAGACACGAGCCTGTCTCTGTGACCTTGTCTGTGTGTCGTCATTTTGTTTTGTGCTATAACTATCGTCATGTCATACTAACTAGCCCAAGCTGCCACACTTCTAAGTTATCCAGCAGTGTTCAGGGCCAGCTTTTTTGCGAGATCAGCGCTTCATATCAGCAACTGTGTGGCTAATACGCATGTTCCAGTTTGCATGCTTGATCAATTTCAAACAACTGATTATAGAAACGTTTGCAACTATTCAACGTATGTCTGTGCGTGAGTCATTTTAAGACGTGTCGCACGATAAAGAAAATTGCAACACAGTCACCTTCCCTCGACCTGCTTTGCATAAAGTCGATTCCCAGGTGCGTCGGATTTACCAAACTTTCACCTCACACAATTTTAAGTCGATGGTTACAAGACCATGCAATTATTATGCCCAATAATGTGGTTATTTTAATGAATGCACCACAAGCTGAGAGTAAAGCTGGCATAGGAGCATTCTGCACTGAACTTGAGTGGTCTTTTTTTCACGACTGCCTGATTTTATCCTAGTTCAAGGGTGAATTTACGGTCATATTATTAGCTCTCTAAATGGTAACCTGTTCAATTTCAGTAGTAGCAATTATCACTGACTTATTATCTGTGTGTTCTCTCTCTGCAGCTGGTGAAATGCCTGTACTAAAGTTTCTCAGCATACTAGTTTCCGCGCCCCTTTCTTGTGGACACTGAATTTGGGTACCAAGACACAACACTTCATTTTTCAACGAAAGCGCTGAATATTTATCACTGGCGATGATTTTAGGGCCAATCATTCCGGTTTTTAAACTGACAGTATACATTACGATTTCTAGATTCCGCACGCTAAGATCCAAAAAATCCTTATAAGACCCTCTCTTGACTGCTTCTTCTGAATACAAGTACCCATAATTTTCCTGGAGCAGTGAGTTATTGCGGTCGAGAACAAGGAAGTGGCTATAACCAAACATCGATGCCGGGTTACCTCACTCAAATTTTACCTGCATAAACCAACTCATGCGCTGTCTCTTGTGTAAGGAGAAGGAAACAATCAGCCATTACTTCCTATCCTGTCGCAGGTACACATCATTGAGGAGAAGATCCATAGCACCACCTTTTGGAAACTTGGGTCTGAAAATATCTGAATCAGTTCTTTATCAGTTGGCGCCTCAAATCTGGGCTACATTCACAGGGGTGTTCACTACGTCATAATTGATTGATATGTGGGGTTTTACGTCCCAAAAACACCATATAATTATCAGAGACGCCTTAGTGGAGGCCTCCGGAAATTTCTACTATTCGGTGTTCTTTAACGTGCATTCAAATCTGAGCACATGGGCCTACAACATTTCCACCTCCATCGGAAATGCAGCCGTTGCAGCGGAGATTCGCTCTCGCGACCTGTGCGCCAGCAGCTGAGTACCTTAGCCACTATACCACTGCGGCGGGGCGATTTCACTATGCCATGGAGAAATTTATCAGACAAACTAAAAGAATATTTAGCTCAATTCTTCATCCTTTTAAAAATTCAACAATAATGTTCTGTAAATCAGATTGCTTATTAACTATTCCTAGCCTATACGAGAAGTAGTGTGAAGAAACACTAAAAAAATAATTCGCCCACCACTCAGCTAATCCTCTGCATTGGGCAAGAGCCATGAAAAGATGTGAAAAACGACAAGTAGCAATAATAGATCAAGCAGCACAATTTTTTAGGTCATCGTTAAATTTCTATCACATAATAACCATTATTTTAAAACTGTACATTGTTTTATAAAATCACTCAATTTTTGGTCAATCCTTCACAGTGGGTACGCGCCATGGGCAATGGGTGAAGAAGAAGAACAAGAACGAGAACAAGTTTTCGGATGCGTTGGTTTACCATCCCAGTTTCGCCAGATAACGCTTACGTGACTGCGCTAATATTCTGAAATGCCTGTCTGCAATGAAGAATAGGTAATTTGGATAAATTTAACGATTTCGAGCATTAAAGTATTGCTGGAATAAGCAGTGATGTGTATTTCACAGTTAGAGGTCATTTATACCAGAATTCACAGTACAGTTTCACTACTAAATTATTACCTTAACAAAGCTCGACTCAAGGCGTCCCCGATTTGCATTTATTGCAACAAAATTGAAACAATTGAACATTTCTTTTTATTCTGTCGTCGTTTCTCTTACCAGAGAAAAACATTTTTAGTAGCCCCTTTACAAAAGCTAGGAATACAAGTAAATCTAACAGTCCTTTTATCACTTAGCGGCACTTCATTCAGTCACTGCCCCAAGGGTATATGCTCCACTGGGTTTGAGAACATATATGCAACTAAAATATTACCGTGCTAGTGAACCCTAAACCTTTTCAGATCTTTAGTTTATAATTCGCAGTGATTCTGTCAAAAACAAGAGATGGTTTGACTGCGTGCTCAGCAAACATTTTGGTTTATTGGTAGTAATATCTCTAAACTAATTTTTCAGATTAGTTTTAATTTCATTTTAGTTTCATTTAGGTATCCTGCCACCCGTTTCTTGGCATATCCCCCTCTGTGGGTGAGCGCCAATAATCTGAGGTCATCAGCATTAGAATCAGCAGCGTCTGATGCGTTGGAGCATTGAAGCACGAATACCAACCTTATTATGTCGCTTTAACATTCTTACTGTGCAGACCTTTTTACGACTATATGAAGCACCGTTTAACCCTGAACAAATTATTTTTATTTCCAATCCTGACCTTTTCTTCTCCGTGCATTGGCCCAGATTTACCAAACCACAAATAGTATTTGTTCAATCGTTACTTGAGCCCCTAAATGTACACGTTCGTGATCTGATTCCTTTAACTGAGCAACAAAATTCTCCAGAAATTGTTTACCATGATATCTTCCCAACTCACGCAAAGCTATTACCTACAGGCATTTTAAATGGTTTATTGCAGGACCATTTAAGTACTCTGCCAACAAATGTCATTATAGCAACGGACGCATCTCAATCACATGAAAAATCAGGCGTTGGAATATATTGCCCCGTACTTGATTGGTCATTTTCACTTCGCTTACCGGACTTTCTTCCTGTCTTTCTGGCTGAATTCATGGCAATAATGTTAGCTTTGCGAAAGGTAAATATTTCCATTCCAGTCGTAGCAGTCATAACTGATTCACTATCAGTGTGCTCTTCTCTGTCCGCATCTGGTCACTCACCTATAGTGAAACTTTTTAAATCGTTGATCCCCTGTCATATCCGAAGTATTCATTTAATCTGGACACCAGGGCACAAAGGTTTGTTGTTAAACGAAATAGCTGATTCTCTTGCGAAGGCATCCCTTTCGACACCAATTATTCCTATTTTCCCTCATACAGTATACATTACGGTGGCGCGATTTCGCACACTTAAAATCAGGCAAAATTTATCTGACCCTGCACTGACGGCTTCTCCAGAGTACAAACACTTGTTATTTCCCTGGCGCAGTGAACTGACTAAATCAAGGATGATGGAAGTTGTCATCACGAAATTTCGTTGCCGCGTTACCTCCCTCAATTTTTACTTGCATAGATCAGGCATATTGAATTCCCCTATGTGCATTTACTGTAATCAAGAGGAAACGATCAGTCATTTTTTATTACATTGTCACCGTTTCGATTTATTCAGGCAAAGCATACTAGCACCACCTCTTCAAAGACTGGGCTTGCAACTATCACAACCTGATCTTCTTTCATTTGGAGCCTCTACACTGGGTTTCAGCCACAGGGATGTTTTACTCGCCGTTCAAGAATACATCACTGCGACTAAACGATTTTCTTGCTAAATTGCTGTCTCACTATTTTTCTTTTTTTTTCTGCAAACTTGATATCGGTATTTCAAATCAAAATTAAGTTACAAAAAAAAATTGCAGGAATGACGCAATGCTGAAAGTTTAGGGCAAATTCACCTTATAATCGGCCAATCCCCTTCTTTGGGTACGAGCCATTTGCACAGGGAAACAACAACAACAACAACATTGCACGACCTACTTATCACGCAATTCACACTGTTTTATGACTGGTTGTTCCGTTGATAATCTCAAACACTTTGTTAATCATATTAACGCGATTCCTTTCCCGACATCAAGCTTGCCTGAAGCCAGTTTGGAACCTAGTTCCATGCAACCGCTTGGCTCAGTGGTAAAATACCGGGCTGGCAAG
Source organism: Rhipicephalus annulatus (assembly GCA_013436015.1). Lineage (NCBI taxonomy): Eukaryota > Metazoa > Arthropoda > Arachnida > Ixodida > Ixodidae > Rhipicephalus > Rhipicephalus annulatus. The sequence continues at coordinate 625,019 of WOVY01000169.1, read as the reverse complement.
CAGCGGAAACGAATTTCAATTCCATTGTGTCCTTAGTGTTTTTCATTTACTGAGTTTTTTCTCACTTCTTGTGATACTGGTTACGGACACCGGCGGTGGCGGCGGACAACTACGGAGCCCCACGTTACCTATGTTCTGATCTTATAACTGCTTTCCTTGTAAAAGGCCCGTGAAGTAACGCTATGTTTGAACAAAATACAATGTCATGTGCCACATGGTGGGTGGTGACAATGGCAATTGACACGTTACCTTTTTTTTTCAGCCGATTAATATTCTGCTGCCCCAATTATGAACTGCTGCCCCAATTGGGCTTAAGTGTACCAAAAGCGTTAGGCTGCTCCTTGGCGCAATTGCGAAGTGTAATATTTCTTAATGGTGGCGCCGCACGTGCTCAAAAAAGAACAGAGAAACTTAGACATGTGACCCTCCAGGACGCCTATATAATAACCAAAAACAGCTGTCTACTATCATCTCGTATGTAGCTTGTATAGTGGCTTGTTGACAATGCAACTTGTACTTGCGTTGTGTCTATGTATCTAACCTGATTGCAATTTCGTTGAACATTTCGTGCGCAATTTCAACAAAAAAAATTGAAGACAGGAATTCAAGGAGTCCTTCATCGATGTCTTCAGTTTTTGTTTGTGAGGTATGACCAAGTAGTCCTTCGTTAAGTTGCTTCATTCATATTTGTACCGGAGAAGCAGAATATTTTAAGGACACGTGTATGAGGATATTTGGTATATTACTGATTGCTAACTGCAGTTGGAAGGAGCCCGATGTGTGACTGGTTATATCGAAAATTTTATGAGCGTTCACCTTATTTCTGCAACATGACGCTTTGAACGTACTGCTTAATCAGCTTATGTACTTTTTGAAATCTTCAGTGCTTGTTATTTAAGCGAAAATTATATATAGCCTATGGAACCCACACCGAATTTAAACTGCTGTTTCACAAAACCTAGAAATGATTGTGACTACTTGTGTGATCTCGTGCCTAGCTAATGCCATTTCTGTTACAAATGCAACCATTTTGGATGTTGCTCGCCTCACCCTTTTCTTGCAAAAGATTGCATGGTGGCCTAGTTGGTTTACGTTCTCACAGAAATATTAGGAGCAAAAACAAACAACTGACACAAACTTACGAGACTGCGCTCGTTTGTCTTCTCTTTTTGTGTCCCTTTAGTTTGCACCGCGAATATTTAAGTATGAATTACTTTTTTCAATGACCATTCAAAATGCCTCCTTGTCCTTTTTTCTACAAAATCATAAAGTTTATATTCACACCGCCTACTACCCAATTAGGAATTGCACCTCTGGAGGGTATGTGCAACGACTACAGTGTCGCAGTGGTAAAAGACACGGCTGGATGGTACACTGGTCAGCACTCTACAGTTCACGAACTTGGACATTTGTAAGTGCATGAACTATTTTCAACACGTTATTTCTATTCGAAAAGCTATTGCACATATACAAGCGTTTGTAACCTCATCGCAGACTGTTGCGGCGTTGTCTGCGTTTCACTCCTTCCTTCGATTTGGAGAAATAAACGTGGTCTTCCACAGGACGCTGCCACGTCATAACACTGGCAAATATATTGCCACGTGGACACACTTTTTCACTATTACGTTATCAGGATTCACGAAGGAAACTTTAACCATAAAATGGCGCAGCCCACAACGAAACGTGTAGAGAACTTCTAGATTGCGCACAATACATGCATAGCCTAATGAATTGTGGAGCTAACGTGAGCCATAGCAATGCGGAAATTTTCTACTCTTAACCTAGGAAGATATCGCGTTCCCTTCACGGTTATTTTACGGCAAACACGCAACTATGATGGTGGCTCTCAGCGCGCAGCATACGTAGCGTGTAATCCTAGTTACATATTTCGCAACCGTGTGACAGGCACACTTCTTATTCGTCACTACCTTGTGATATCAAATGGAAATTTAGGTTCCATCACGTTACGGGCGCCCCCAGCAATTCTTAAACCACGCGCGCAGTCTGCAGAACACGACACCAAAGCCCTGTTATATGGTTCGTTTACCTGCAGACGAGGAGGATCACTCCTCCAAGGCCGACTCTACCCGACAGGTCAACAACTATGAAGGACCAGTCAAGTAACAGGCCCACTGACAGCCACAGTGTCCCTACCTTCAAACAACTATGATCAAGCAATCATTAGTATAGGGTTGCCAACAGTAGGGTAATTGCCCTACTTGAACGGTATTTTTGGATGGCTTAGCAGCGTAATGTAGTAAGGCGTTGATTTAAGATACATTCACAGTTACGCTTGTCATTGAACAGGCGAAAAGGTACAAAGTCCGCGTGGCATATGAGAAGAATACATTCCTGGCGAGATCCGAATGGTACTGTCTTCGTTTTAATGCCATCAATGCAAAAGACAAAGGTTAATTCGTCAAACATTCTAGGAGTGCTTTTTTTCTTGGGAATTTTTTATACTCATTTTTAAGTACATTTGGTTGGTTGCGTCAAGTAGCTTTTACATTTTGTGATGGTGCTCACTATCACTTATCAAGGTGAAAGGTTTAGATAACCCATAAATGACTACATATCGTGGTGAAGTGGTGCCGCAGCAGGCGTGCCAGTGGCGCTGGACTTGTCCTAATAAACGTCCTTGCATTAGGAGCAATGTTTCATCGAAGAATAGCCTCAAGTGGCTATTGATATATCCTCGCTACGTCAGTGCAACAATTTTTTATATTTAATTTCATCCTTTTTAATAAATCAGTTTTAAGTGACGCCTATCTGTGGCTGGTTTCTCACATGTGTACATCTTTTGTACCGCCTTCTAAGTTTGGCTGATACCGCCTACCAATTTGATGCTGCCGCAGCAACAAAGGTTCTCAGTGATGCCAGTGGCGCTGGACTTGTCCTAATAAACGTCCTTGCATTAGGAGCAATGTTTCATCGAAGAATAGCCTCAAGTGGCTATTGATCTTTTTTTCCGCTCTTTTCATACAACAATAACGACGGATGTGATCAGGTGAGGCGAAGATACGTGTCATTACTGACTATTCTATGTTCTTCAGCGTGTCATTATCTGCTTAAAAAGTGCATGAACCTGAGTTGGTTTATTTCTTGTCTTCCATCAGCATTTGTGAAATTGAACAAAGAGTACACAATTTGCTGACAAAAAGGCTACAAAGCTTGCCCTAGGACTGCCGCCAGCCACCTACATCGACCGATTGCTTCGCATGAGAGTTCACAATACGTGGGAAGAACTCACCAGCCCACCTCATCAACCAGGTCGAAAGACTCAAGCTGACACCCACAGGGCAAGCCATGCTTCGACGCACAGGGTAAGAGACCACCCTAGAGCCCGAAGAGGAACGCAAAGGCAAAACACCGTCACAGCTCCGAGAATGCCTTGAAATTGAGCAGATTTCTCGGAATATGTATTCTCATTATCACCGAACAAGGCGGCTCGTCAGGGTCAACACTATCCAGAAAAACCACGGCAATGACCCGCAGACGCAATACGCGGATGCAGCCAAATATCTGGAATGTAACACCTTCACAATTACCATCACAGATTACGAAAGCGTGGTACTGGCATTGGCGACTCTCCTTGCCAAACGAGCGGAAACAGCTGAAAAGGCAGCTATAGCACTCGCCACGCAGACGAGTGAGGATCCCATCGTGGTTTTTACCGACTCCCAAACAGCGGCATGAACCTACCTGAAAGGCAGGGTCTCCACGGTGACGATTGGGCTACTAAAGCGCATGGACAATCATCCTTCCTACTCATGCATCGTGTGGATTATGGGTCACGAAGGTCTCCAGGGAAATAAAACAGCACACACCGCAGCTTGCTAATGCGTCAACCGGCCATTCTCGTACGAGAACCGAGGCACCTCCCACTCAACAACAGAAGCAGAGGCAAGAGGACCCGTACAACTAACGTATCATGCATTACTGCAACATTATCGGCTCGAAGGCAGGTCATACCTTCCACCACATCCAAAACCCACAAGAAATCAAGGCACTGACTACAGGCGCTTTCAAAGCAACACGATCCCCCACGGCGTACTATCACACTATATGAGGCAAACGTTGCACAGCTACATCTGTCCCCACTGCATTGTAGCAGACACTCTGGCGCACCTCCTACTGCAGGGCAAAGTAAGCGTCCCAAGGCTACAGGCAACAGCATCAGAGGCGGACGAAGACCTCCTCAGTGAAGCACGGGAGGCTGCGACCTCCCAGCTGGATCTGGTCTAGCTGCGTCAACTCGTCACTCGATCCCGGCAGGCTGTCCATGCCAGAGGGTTCCTGGAATAAGAGACCCTATCATCTTCACTCACAATCTTAATTCAATAAATGTTTTCTTTCATTTTATCTCTCTCGTATTCCTTACATGTATTGACAGATCCTCCTTTCCATCATCATCATTCTCCACCTCGAGGCACATTTTCGTCCCCTTTGTTATTGCTTGCAGTTTCAAGTAATAACTGCGCTAAATATACAGCCTTTTTTTGCTTTAGGTAGACAAGGTAGATCTGTTACTCAAGTAAATCTTCCGGCGATAACAGCGCCAAACTAGTGCATCTGTACCTAAAATCGTTTTCAGGAATAAGACAATCTACATATACTTGAAACTCAAACTGCTAAGGGGGTACGGTAGGATGAGTAGCACGTGTCAGCTTTAGTGTAATATGTTCCCAATGGCAGCAAGTATTTCTAAAAAACTTTACGTGATCAGAAATAAATACCACAAGGTATCAAGTGAAACCCTTTTTTGTGCCTAGGTGGCCTATCCTTCTTACGGCCCACTCCCAAAATTTGGGGAGGGTTCACTTTTTTCTAGGTACGTTTTCTTCACAACTACCAAAATTATTTTATTAATATTCAGCTGTGTTATTGTAGAGACTGGTAGGTTTCATCTGAATTTGAAAATACTTCATTTTCTTGAATTTCTTTTAAAATAAATTTTATGAACGCATGGAGCCACAGAGAATATGTACCATTATGCATTTTTCACAGCTTGACGTTTTATGAAATCAGCAATTAATTTTAGCTCAAAATGCTTCCAACCTATTTCCCACGCATGCAAAGTTTCATTGAAATTGATTCAACACTTTTTCGAAAAAAGGTACAGTTAATAAAAAATATTAAAAAATTGAGGGAAAAGAGCAATTTGATGAAAACGAAGTTCTACGTGCGCATACTGCTTACGCCAGAGGGCGCGACATTTTAGCGGCCGTTAGACGTTAGGCTTCCGCAGGTTTTTCCTTTAGAATACCATGGGTTTTTTGGTTACAAAATTGCAAATTCAATTTTTAGGTGGTTAACCCTATCATACCCACAAAGTTGTTCACCTGGTGGACCCGTTTTCTAAAGATGTGCGCTGAGTACAACCACAAACAAAAACCCAGGTGAATTCACTCAGAGAGGCAGAACCATCTACTGGCAAAAGAAACTACTCATTCGTTCGCTGTCACTGCCAAATTTTATACTACAAAACAAAACAATGCCTCGCGAAGTGTTAATTGCCACTCTTAAGAGAAAATGCATGCAGAGTCACTCACCTTCTAAATTCTATTGCAGGCTGGGCGCCTATCATGACGGTGAAGGCAGCTCAACAAAGTGCCATGCTGCAGATGGCTATATTATGAGTCCGAAATCGTATGGAGCCAATCATGAGAAGTTCTCAAATTGCAGTCTTGCAGCAATCTCGAAGTATGTTAGGTAAGTAATCTCGAAGCCTATCTCTAATCTCTAAGCCCTACAGAAGACCCTGGGTATGTTGAACGCCTGATGAGAACAACTCGACATATATTTGAATGTCACCACATTAAACGGTAGAAACAAGCTAATTAGGAAATAATATAACCACAAAAGGTTCCCTATGCGTTCATATGAAATCACTTGAAGGCGAAAGATATGTCGTTTTTGTTTTCAGTCGGTCTGCTAATACAATAGATTTCATATGCTGACTCTAGAGTAAAAGCCTCAACCCCCTTGGATTTGTTCATTCAAATCTATTCGCAATGCTCACGGCCTATATAGTGGCATGCCGTGCAACCAAAGATGGCTGTGGGAGAAGGGTCAACCCATGAACTTGCATAGGAATACAGAGGACGCACGGACGTACTTCCCGTGCCACTTTAACCGGATGAACTCTTGATCGTCAATTGAAGGTATATTAAACCAAAGTACTTTCCCAATCAATAGGAACTGCTGAATGTTCGCTACTTCGTTTCTCGCCGCAGTTCAAAGGGTGGTGGTGTCAGCTGATCGACCTTGTATTACGATGCTTTCCGTAATACTGTGCGTGCTGCAGAACACTGCGCGAACCAGAAGTCACGTATGAACTAAACGGCACTCCGAGATCATTTGTGCTGAGCCTGTCAGGTGGATTTGCTACAGTGGTACGCCACCAGCGAACAGCACCGTCACGGCTGCACAGGAACAAATGCTTAACTGTGCGATGGTTTGCAAACATATGATGCCATCATATTTTGCGCTGCAAGCATGATGTAGCTGCTTCTTCAACGGAACGCAAGCATTTAATTTTCCATTAAGTAGCACTTGTGTCACAGCCATGATCAGACTCTAACAGTGCGCGACTCCCTGCACTTGGATGTTCCAGTTTTTATCAGCGTGATCGAAACAAGGATAGCGAAACGAATACACGCGCGCGCTTTTCGCAACGTCTAAACTGCGAAAGTTTGTCGCACAAAAACGTCGTTCGAATGGCACCAGAGAAGTGTAGAAGTTAGACTGTAGTCGTAGCTGCATATTTCATTGCTCTAACCACTTTGCTTCGCTGGTCGAGCTAGAGCGTGTTGGCTGCATGCGACGCTCTGTAATATACACTGTAATTAGGATACATTCAACGCACAAGAAAAATTATGCTTTTTGAGCTCGCAGAAGGATATTCATAAATACAGTAAAAGTGACGTACGAGCGAGAAACAACTATAACGCACGACGGGACGTGAAGAGCAACTATCTGCTCGTGAGTTATCAGCTGATCCTTCATCGTCGCTGTCACCCTCAGTGCGTTGACAACCAACTGCATCCAGCGAAAAATTTTCGACGTCAAGCCGGTTTGTTTGAACATAAGTGTTGAAAGTAATACAAGGCAATCTCTCCACCAAGTGACTTCGATAGCACCAACAACGCGTCATTCACCATGCACAGCACACACACGGCTTCACTCACCACGTTTATCTAGTGGTGCAGAGACCATTTCGCTCCGATATCCGGCAAAAGAGGAATCGCTTGCAGTGCATTGCCATCTATCAAAGAACGTAAAAAAAAACAAGCGGCGCAGCGTAGGCCAAGGTTTGGAAGTACAAATCGTGAGCCTGCGCTAAATTCCGCGCACACCGAATGCTATGGGATTCATGCACTACAAAAGGACTGAAGACTTACGGACACGAAACAAGGCGAGTTTTAGCCGAAATGATCAAACGTTACGATTAACTATCTAAAATGGCTGCAGAAACTCTTGCGAAGCTGATATGTGTACACTGTGGGCCATAGCCGAAAGCGCGCATTGCCACGTATTTTTAAGAAAACTTTGCGTCTCGAAAGAATGAGTCAGATTTATCGTGTCACAAACAGTCCGGTATAATCACTGATGCACGAAACATAGAAAGTGGTCTCTGTTTGTTTTTTGCTAACGCGTTAGCACTGCGGATAGCACTACTGAAAAGGCAGCATTGAGAGCGTCTGTATATTATTCAACCATGAAAGGACGCTCCTGAATTCCGCTAGGCGGTTCGACAGTCTATGAACATCATGAATAACCGCACGGGTGCCACCATGATGAAACGATACTCAGCTTTCGGGTGCCGCCTCACTTGTATTTGTCACTGCATGCTAGAATCTCCCCTAGCAGTATTTTCTGTTCCATTACACCCTGTTTTGTCACAATTTAAGACTGTCACATGAAGTCAACTTGTTATGTCATGGTAACGAAAAACGCGAACAATAAGACACCATGATTCACACGACGCTCAAAAAAGTGAGCGCAATCGGCCACACAGTCACACACTCAAAAATTATTGAGGAACAAGGATGGTGGCAACAGTCCATAAACTAACCTTAAAAGAATTTGTAAATTTCAGGAACAGCATTGAATGTTTCCTAAAAGTATTAAATATATACGTAAAACAGTTACCGCTGTTTATAATATGGTCACAGGCTTGCTTAGGATATATTGAAAAAATTCTTGTGTGCTAAAGCATTGTATTCAGTTCTGTAAATATGGAATTGGCAAGCATGAAAATGCATTAACATGTCGCTGGTAGTGTGGTCATAGCTGAGTTGTTCTACCCTTTTCCACTAAAGCTTCCTATGTTGACTCCTTGCTTGATACACATTGCGTACTACATCCAGCTGAGGTCGGAGACACCGATGGTATTCTCACGTTTCTGGCGAGAACCTTTTTTTATTGGGCTCGTTCGGTAGACTAGCCAAGCAGATCTTGAACTAGATCTTCTCTGTCTTCTACCACATGTAGTTATCACACGAGCATACTATGTGGCAGTATTATCTCGTGGTGATGATATTGAAGAAGCGAGTAGTTGGCGGGTCCAGGACGAAACTTTTTGATATGGCGAACCAATTGCACCCGGGAAATGTAAACTAGAAGTGGCAGAGGCTGTGCAGTGATAGTGGCGAACAGAGCGTCGACGGTCGGTGATATGGGCATCAGTGGGACACGTCCTCTGTTAGGGGTGATTCACGCTAGCGGCCAGTCTGCCCTGACGGCACAGTTCCATAACCAGCAGCCGGTGCTGTATGCAGGAGAGCTTTTCGAAGTGCGGGGGAAGCTTCGCCGGCGAAGCATTTTAGCCTCCGCCAAACATGGCTGCTCTACCGAATGCAGTTGCCGACCACATCGAATCTATCAAGCGGTCGCGGTACACTCTGTAGCATGTAAGCTCCGAACTGATGCTTCCATTTGCTTTAGACTCATGTCTTCAAGTTGCGACATCACAGTACTCGAATCCATTCGGCACCGCTTTTGAGAGCCATGCACAAATAATTGATGTTGTAGGCTTAAGCAAGCCTTCCGAAATCTCGAAGGCATGCATTACCCGTTTTTTAGTTGTTTCTAACTCAGAATAGCAGGTGCCACTTGTCCAAATATCTGCTTTGGGAAACGAAATTTTGAATTGCTGTGCGCTTTTTTAAATACCAGACAGGATAAAATGCTTTATTCTCTGCTGCGATGTAGTCTGTGGACAACACGTGCGACACAGCGTCAAAACTGCGGAGCAAGAAGCAAGTAGCTCGAAGTTACCCGCAGCAGACGCAGACGATGCAAAGAGGCGAAAGCAGACGACGCGGCACAGTCATATCGCTCCTCCGTCGCTGATTGGCTACGTCGTTCTCCTGCAAACGGCAAGCGGTGCGAAATAGGGTATCGATGTAAAACATCGTTGGCGCAAACTTGTAAGAAGACGAAAGAAGAGACTCGGAAAAGCGCACTTTTTCAAGCCTCTTCTTTCATCTGCATGCAAGTTTGCACCAACGATGTTTTACACAGTTACACACCAACAGCCCGACAGCATACGTTATTGCGTCTCTGACTCATTTTTGAACGACGAAGAACGGCAGACGCGCATAGGGAAATATATTGTATAAAGTGTGGCCACTGGAGCCTTTCGCGGCCCAGCAAGAAAACGTCTGACCAACCGTTAGATGGTGTACCCATGCTCGCTTTTACTTTTAAATGCGAAGCTTTTCTTAACAAACTTCAGTGACTTTGAGCGTATCTATCTATCGATCGATCGATCGATCTATCTATCTATCTATCTATCTCGCCGCCTACGACTTTTAGCTCTCCTGGCCATTTCGATAATAGTATCGGTACTAAGCATGGTATAGTGCCCCGCCGCGGTGGTCTAGTGGCTAAGGTACTCGGCTGCTGACCCGCAGGGCGCGGGTTCGAATCCCGGCTGCGGCGGCTGCATTTCCGATGGAGGCGGAAATGTTGTAGGCCCGTGTGCTCAGATTTGGGTGCACGTTAAAGAACCCCAGGTGGTCTAAATTTCCGGAGCCCTCCACTACGGCGTCTCTCATAATCATATAGTGGTTTTGGGACGTTAAACCCCACATATCAATCATTAAACATGGTATAGCTTAACATGACTGTATGACGAACATACTTGACTAGTCGTAACATGAAAATCATGACATGTATGTCATGAATGTCATGATTTACATTTCATGGTCCGGCAGCTCTTGCAGTAGTTTCATGCATATGGCATGTTGTAAAACTGGTATGGTATGGCATGATTGCATGGCGACAGACCCTAACATGAAAATCAAGACATGCGTGTCACGTAACAACATGGCTATATGCCAGGCTCATGATGCGCTCGCGGCCATTTAACTAGCGTCCCGTATACCAAATTTGGTATTACAGTACGTGGACGGATGACGAAAGTATGTGACTGGTGCATACATGATAATCATGAGAGGCGGGTTATGTAACAGCATGACTACATGCCACGTTCATGTTCCACTGGCGGCCCTCTCGCTAGCTTCACTTATGCCAAATTTGGTACTACGGGACGTGAATGGATGACAAAAGTATGGTACTGGTGCAAACATGATAAATTAAAATGCGGGTCATGTAACAACATGACTACATTCTGCGCTCATGATGCGCTCGTGGCCGTTTCGCTAGGCCCACATGTACCAAACTCGGTATTACGCGACGCGAACGGATGACACAGGTTAATTACACATCCAAACATGATAACAACAACATGCGTGTCATGTAACAACATATCTATATGCCACACTCATGAAAGTTCGGGGTAGTTTCGCTAGCTTCTCATCTGCCAAATTTGGTGTTACGTGACGTCAATGTATGACGAAGGTATGTGACTGGTGCAATCATATTAATCATGTGATGCGTGTGAGGTGAGAACATGACTGCAAGCCACAGTCAATGCGCCAATGCATTTCGACGTGACACGGTGCGCGTGCTCGCCGGCGTTCATTTCGTCACGTCACGCCGGCATTGGAACGCCAGGCGCCGGTCCTGCCATATACTCGCAGGCGCGTGCCACGGTGCGTTGCATTGACGCATGCGCGTTTCCACGCGTCCGGCGTCCCTCCATCACGAAAACAGGGAGAAGCAGTGTTGTCTGGGTAACGCATTGGTGCGAAATGCAGCATGTCCATTTCGCGCCGGTTGTTCTCGGGTCACGCCGACGGACTCTGGTCGAGCCGGGTGTCAGACTATACGGTGCTCGCGTTTTGCAATCGTAGCCTCACTGTGCCCAGCGTGCGCGCGCGTCAGCGCTACATTGAAGTATATTGGATTGTACAAATGGGAGGTGGGGCTAGTCAAGCTGCTATAGCGCAGCTTTTTTCCTAGTTTCCATGCCACAATTGTTTCTTGTTTGTGTAAATCATGGTGTATCGTTGTGGTGAAATAAAAATTTCAACTTCAACTTCAACTTCAAAATTATTGATGCGCTCGCGGCCGTTTTGCTAGCTCCACATATACCGAATTTGGTGTTACGTGACGTCAATGAATGACAAAATATATGACTGGTGCAAACATCGTAATCCCGACAGGTGTTTCATGTAAGAACATGACAACATACCGCGCTCATAGCTTGCCCGCGGCCGTTTCGCTAGCTTCACAAATACTAAATTTTTTATCACGTGTTGTGAATAGACGACGAAAGTAAGCGACACATGCCAGCATGATAACGATGATATGGAAGTAATCTACGACATTCTTTACCTCCATCTCGTAACGTTGTGCTAAATTTAAAGTGACATATCTACTGTAGATATCTACAGTAGATATCTACATGTAGATATCTAAATGACAGATTCTACGTGCCGCTGCACGTGGGATCTGTCATTTTTTTTCTTAAGACACGTAATAGCCGCCTCAGGAGGACAACAAATACTCAAGTTTGGCATCAACTTTTTGCAACTAAGAAAATTTATGTATTTGTGCAATTTTCCACATCCACTCTACATCATGCTTCACTGAGGACGTCCATTGTTTCAGAACAGGAAAGCGTTGCCTTTCTGCATTTTTAAAGAAAAAGGCAAACTTATGTGGTATAGATGCAGTCTACATAAATTGTAGCTGTGGAAGCAGACGGCATAGCATTCATCTGCACATATAAACCTACCGTAGAAAATGTGTTATCGGTAATAGAAAATTTGGCATAGTATCAGGAGCTCGTTTGAACGCCTCAAGGAGTTAAGGATTATTGTTTGGCTCGTGGGGTAGCGCACCTAGTCATTATGTAGGAAATAATTGGACAAGAACTCTACCGAAGCACCACGGTGCAGTTCCGATGGAGGCGGAAATGTTGTAAGCCCGTGTGCTCAGATTTGGGCGCACGTTAAAGAACCCCAGGTGGTCGAAATTTCCAAAGCCCTCCACTACGGCGTCTCTCATAATCATATGGTGGTCTTGGGACATTAAACCCCACAAATCTATCAATCAATCAGCACCACGGTGTACCATTAGATACGTATAAATTCAACGCGTATTACTGAAAGGAGCACGTCCCTATGCATGAACGACAAGCCTAGACATTTGTTCCGCGTCGTCTATCAATATTTGCGAGAGCTGAATGAAGCTTGCAATACTTTTCTAGCAACAAAGTTCTACGGCGTATTGTACCCTATTCCTTGTGAAAGATTTTATGTACATAACTTTATCGGATTTTCGCAACTTTTATATGGTCATATACTTTGGAGCCCATGCGTCGCGACAACAATTTCCTGCCAGTTAGTGCTTTTGGGTAAGAATTAAAACATTTTTATCTATGGCGATTTCCCGCTTTTTATTCTTCCGCGACGATTCCCATTCAGTAATTCATTCATTCTTGTAGGTTAATCTCGTAAGTTGCTTCGCTGACCTAGTCATTTTTTCAAACGTTTCCGAACAGCTGTGTCTGTGGAGACTCATGCAGGAAATTCATTCTGCTATTAGGTTTCTTAAAGCTCGCCATAGAATACTTGTACACAGTGTCTCGCAAAGTTTCATACAAAGATGTACTATCTATGCTTTTTCCACCTCCATTGTACCGTTCATCGTACTCCGATATGCCAGGTCTTGATGTCGTGAAAAGAGTGCGCAAAATGTATGTGTCTCCAAGTTAAAAAAAATCTTCTATAAACCACATACTCAAACGCTGCACGTTCAAACATGGTTAAAATTAAAGGGTATTTTTGTTTTCTGTGTTGACTGCCGCCTATGTGATGTACCAGAGACAATAGAACGCTGCTTTGTTAGTTGCAAAGATACCATCTTGTTCTGAAATGTCTTTCAGCATATTCTGAAAAAAATGATAAGAATTGTTACACTCTCCGCTATCTTTTGCAAACTTCCCTTGGTGACGAGCCTTTTGATATGTTTTATATCATAAGTATGCACAGTGTATGGAAGACGTCTATGCAAGATCACAACGCAGAACCCACCATTTCGTTGAGCACACATTTCATTGGAATGAATGTCCACCTAAAAAAACACTTATGATGAAATGAACTTCAAACTGGACTGGTACCCTTTTTTGTTGGGGTGCTTGGGCTTGTGTCACCTGTTGTGTATAATGCAATTTGAACAACTCTCGCTGCTCTACTTAACTTCAATAATTGTGAAGTGTTTCTTTAGTAACGCTAAAGCGCTTATTGTCGCTCTGTCATTGTACCCATGTTTCTTGCTATAAGTGTCATTTTATGTTCAGTTGAACACACACTGTAACAAATGCCGTAAAAGAAAAAAATAGGTGTGTAGCTTAGTTGTAAAGACAGTCGCTTTCAAAGCATGAGGGTTTGGGTACAAATCCCAGCATGAGAAAGTAAAATTTATGTTATTATGTTTACGCTAAAAACATTATCGGGTCTGACCAGCCGCTCATAGCGCTGAAAGCAGCGTAGTGGCTGGGCCACAGGGCCCTACGAGAGTGTCCGCTCTTTCTGTAAGTATTTTGTAGACGTGTATGTACGTTTTGAAGACGTGTATGTACGCACGTCTATGAGACGTGCGTGAAAAAAACAGCCATGCACGGCTGCCCCTGAACGTCAAACGTCAAGTAGTAGGACACGCTTGCCGCTAGCGGGAACCGGCCATTACACAGCAGCCATGAATCTTCCTAACATAGTCGTTGTTGCTCTCGCAAACTGTCGAAAGACCTTGACCAATGTCGTCCTGTGCCAAATCTTGACAGCATGATCACAAGGAATTGAAATGACTCTGGTGTAGAACAGTGTTGTCGGTATCTGCATTTTCACAAGCCTTTCTATGGCTTTATAGAATACACTGTTCCAGTGACTGTGGTAATGGACGCGGATTCGCCTGGGCTTCCACCCCAACCATCGACGTCATCTGCAGCTGCTATGAGAAAGCATACGGGCCGCCTGAGTGGTGCTGAGAGCGAGGGCTCACTGACTTACTTTACGGCCAGCTGCGAAAGCTCCGACGAAGGTGACTTTATGCCCATGACAAGGCATCAGTCAAAAAAAAGACTTGTGATGCCGTCTCCATCAACAAGTAGGAACGCTACGAAGACGCGAGACCATCCACTTTACACAACTCTGTGCCGGTCGATCCGGTTCATAGTCTCGACCGGCTTAATTGTCAAGTCACGCCTAGGTCTTTTGAGGCACTATCCCAGAGACAGATTTCGGCCGTGCGGATCAATGACCCTAAGATTATCCTCGCCATAGAGTTCACTCATTGAAGTACATTAGAGCTGTTGTGCAACGTCAAGCTGTTGGTGAACATCAACGTCCACTCATACATACGTGATGGCCACGACTCTACTGCAGGCGTTATTTATGATATCGACATTTTATTCAGCAAAAGTGTCATTGCTACTCTCATCAAACCGGTATCTGCAAAACTTACCGTACTGCAAGCCCGTCGCCTTGATAAATCGCGCTGGGTGAAGCTCGTGCTGAAGGGAGACAGCCTTCCATCGCAAGTCAAGGTCGGCCATTTTAGACTTGCAGTGCGACCCTTCATACCGATGCCCCTTCAATGCCGCAATAGTTATGCGCCGCTGTGACTCTATAGTGCTGTTTGTACAAACCCGGCTATGTGCTCGCTATGCTCAGAATCACATAACGCACACGATCGCCAGGCAGAACTTCGCAAGTGTATAAACTGTCACGGCCCTCACGACGCATCGTCAAAACATCACCCAATCATTAGAAGGGAAATGCAAGTGTTCAGACAAATGGCTCAACTCATAGGGAGGCCGCTGCCAAAGTGCGACGCCGGTGGTCTCGTCACCAGAGGCCCCTGAGGAGGCCCAGTGCTGAAGCAAGGACTGCACCTCACCAAATGATCGCTGGCATACCACCTAAAGCATACAGACACACCGACGACAAATCATTCAAGCAAGACAAGAGCATCATTGGCTCACCGGACGCACGGCCAGTGCTGCTGACGATAGACCCACCTTCTGAACCACCGTATCGCTCGTCTACATTCACTTCGGAACAAGAGTGCGGTGATACTCAGACAAAGAAGTCGTTGCTATGGTAAAGGTCCTCACGAATACCATTCGTATGCTCCTCACTAGCATTAACAGTCCGGCTGCTAAGAGTGCACTTCAGTTAGCGGATGTGCTGAATCCGGTGCTATGAGGTCTAAAAAAGCACCATGGCTCCTCCTCGGCAAGCCCTTCGTACAGAAGTCAAAGGAGCTTCAATTTTTAATTTTAATACTCGAGGCCTCAAGCCCCGTATTGCTGCCATTTGTGTTCAGAAACCAGTTTGAAATAATGTTATTTTTGAGCCACGGCTACACAATGCAATACGGCTATTGAGGTACGAAGCCTTCAAGTCCGCTACCTGCAACGAACAAAGTAAAGTCGTTGTTTATATCAGGTGCGAGCTTACATATATCGAGCGCTTGTGTAATAAATAACGATATCAACCAGTAGAGGCTTTTTGTTTGTAGGTATACTTCTTTACGTTCTTTTTTTACCGCATACTAGATAGAATCTGCGCATGCGCGGCTCTTTAAAGAACGTAAAAGTTTACGTTTGCTGCCAGATGTGGTTTAAAACTTTAAGTTTCGCGCCATATAGATTTTACGTTTGTCGCCCTATCTCGCAAATCCACTTTCGTTCAAAGATACTCGTGGCGTCCACATTGCGATGACTCGAGCCGTCGAGTTGAAATAAGCCGAAGTGTGAGCGCCGATAGCCATTACATTGTTTCAGCAGAATTACCAAAACCAGATTTGTTTAGGAATAGATGCAGTAAACGCGCGAGCTCCTGACAAGCTGCATAGGTGGCGCAATCTAGTGGGGTAATAGTGAACCAGGTGATCACAGAATTGTTATTAGGCAGTTATAGTTTAGCTTTAGCGTGATAGCGTAGGTTAAGGGAATTGCGTTACCGTGCTGAAAAGGTTCCTTATGGGCAGCGTTTTATAGTTAAGTGAGATAGCGTTTACCTGATTTAGGTGCCCTGCTTGAATGGTGGTGCCACCTATCAGATGCTTCATAAGTTAAGCAGTGAAAATAAATAGAAAACAAGAAGGTTTCTCTATGCCACCGCGTGAAGCATTGTTAGAAGTTTATTTTAGTGATAATAAAAGTGAATGAATAATAACCACGCGCCAATCGCGAAAACATCTCTGTTGCCGATTTGTTTACATCAATCTTGTAGATAGGCATAGACGCGTTCAAAATGGGAAGCTATCTCAAAAACTACGCCAACATACCCGTAATACTCGGTCATTGAAGCTAACTGAAGGCAAGCGAAGCCACTTGGAACAGTCGTTTGCTGCGAACAAGGTGAATCTTTCAACAACTACGCCGAAATCACTTCTAAGCGGGCGTCCAAGAGGGCCGCCATGTTTACATACACCTACACTACCACGATAACGCGAAATCTCAAAAATACTGCGCGTACAGGAAGCGGTACGGGTGACATACGTATCTGCGCATGCGCACTTCGATTTCGGTATCACAGTACACCTGGTAACCCGGTGGGCCCTTTATACTATAACTTTCTATTGCAGAAACATAGGGCATGGTACGTCTGATGCAAAAAGTGTGCAGTGGCATTATTACAAATTAGTTAACTTTTTTCAATCTTTTCACCTCAAAAGCGTTACGCGTAAGCCAGCGTGTTCATGACTGGTTGCACGAAGCGTCACAACATGTCTACACTATTGTTGCAATAGACTCGTAATTTTCACTTTTTTGCGTATGCGTGCGTACTGTATGAGAAGAAAGAACGTTTCGTGATTTCGCCATAACATTGATTCAATCCTATGTAAGTTAAATGCAGTTTATATGCAGTTAGCATCACCATTTATGGTTTGCGAAAACGTAAAGGTATGCGTGTTTACGTACGTACGAAAACGTTTACGTATCAGGAGCTAAAACACTGCAAGATATGCGTTCCGGTAAGACGGTAAATTCAAACCTGTATCCGGTAACACATTAACGTAAAGACGTATACGTACAAGCTAAAACTCTCTAGTATGCCTGCTTGACAGTAAAACGTAGAAACCCCACTTTAACGCTATAGGCGCATATATATCGCCTTCAAGATATTTTGAGCCTGAAAGACTACGTGCACTGTTAACAACCACACCTGCGCCATGGTTAATTACCGGAAATTTCAACGCTCCCCACCCAATATGGGCAAGTCAGAAGATTGACTGTCGCGGGATGCAAGTATTCTCCTTTGCTTTGGAGGAGCATCTGCTTTTTGTAAACAACGGAATCCCTACGTTTCTTCGGAGAACGACGTATAGCAGCTGATTTGACAACATTTGTGTCACGAAGCCCAAATGGAAAAGTTCAGTGATTCGGAGAATATGACTCATAGAAGTGACCAACTTACTTAAATATCAAGGGGCTCGGAAAACAAAAAAAACTGCGACACTTCGATTCGCGTCGACTAGACAAAGTTAAGGTCACTGACAAAAGGGAGGTGTCATGATGCGCCTCCTCTAGACACCCTCGAGGATATTTATAGAGGTGCTGGTCAAGAAGCAACTTATCATATTGAACATACATCGAAATATTGTCAACATGAAGCGGAATGGGAACGAGTCAGAGCGATAAGCCGTCGTGCTTAACGAAGATATAGCCGCACTAAGATCATTCACGACTTGAGGAAGGCGAGGCGCCTTCAGAAAGAAATTCACCGGTGAATCAACTCACTTCAGTCCCCTCGGTGGAAGTCTCTGGGCGAATCGTTGGATCAACTCAAGCTTGTGATGCAGACATGTAGCATTGTTCGTGGTACGAACATCGCTGCATCAACATCACCTCTTCAAGTGCCTCTCTCTCCACCAAGGCCGCACCGAAATTGAAGTAGCAAAAGATTTCTCCATGAAAGTTGCCGGTCAGGCGTCCGCGTGTACCCCGCGTAACCTATCACACGCACCAATCTTCATATATTCAAGAATGAACACCTTTTTCTCTCTAGAAGAACTTCAAGCGGCCTTGACGAAATGGAAACTATCTTCATCGCCTGGTCCTGGTGAGATCACGTAAATGGCTCTTTGCAACTTCGCTGAAACCGCTCAA
The DNA here is from genome assembly GCA_013436015.1 of Rhipicephalus annulatus. Classification (NCBI taxonomy): domain Eukaryota; kingdom Metazoa; phylum Arthropoda; class Arachnida; order Ixodida; family Ixodidae; genus Rhipicephalus; species Rhipicephalus annulatus. Next base: position 606,484 of record WOVY01000169.1, on the reverse strand, counting down.
CAGGTCCTTTTGTCTGTGTACAACCACTCGTGGTGCAGCGTATTTGTCTCTTCTTCCTGGAAATCCAGCCGCCTCGTCCCTGTGCTTAAACCAGGTAAATCTCCCCTGGACTTGACCTCCTATCAACCCATCGCTCTTGCCAGCTGTTTCGGGAAAATAATGAAGAGGATGATTTTGACTTTCCTGGAGTAGTACCTGGAGCACGACGGGGTATACCCTGATTTTCTGACTGACTTCCGGCGTGGACGGCTCATTATTGATAAAGTTGTTGACCTGGTTTCAACTGTGCAGCATAAAAAAAAGACTTAAGTGCCTATCTGCGGTGTTATTCTTGGACGTGATAGGCACAAACCATAATGCATCGCCTGAAGCCATTCTGGATGTCAAGGAAATTGTTGGATTAGGGGTACCAATAGACCAACAGCTATTTAGAGAGTAGAACTTTCTTTTTACAGATGAAGAATGGCCCGACAACGCATCAATGCATCCATCGCGGGGTCCTCAAGATGGTGTTTTTAGCCTCACACTTTTCACTTCAGCACTCCTCGGCCTGGTGGACGTACTTCCAGAGACAGTCTATCTAATAATATATGCAGATGACATCTGCATCTGGGTGTCAGGCCTAACACGCGTTCATTTGCGTTCCCGGCTGCAGAGAGAGGCTACACTAGCAACAAACTATCATGAAGCACTGTGACTGGAGCTGTCATCACAGAAATGCTCCCTTATAGCATTTACGCATAACGCGATTGGTTTATATGTTATTAAAACCAACGGACGCATGATCAACTACGTGAAGACCCACCGATTCCTCGGAGTCATAGTTGATCGCTACCTCTCCTGAAGCCCTCAGATCGCTCACAAGTAAACGAAACTCACCATGATCACCCACGTACTGAGGTATCTTTCTAGAAAAACGTGGGGTGTATCCGTCTGAGCGATGCTTTAACTCTGCACTGTTCTGTTCCTCAGTTTTTTGCGCGACAGCTTACGCGTGCTTTATGGGATCCGAAGAACGAACTAGTGTGCCCTCCAGTCGATCCAAGCCCAAGCACTGCGAAGTTGGTTGGTCTTCAACGATGCGCATCTACAGTAGCCACCGCCATCATTGTGCGTGATTTATCCAGTCAACACATACATACGTGTAGACGCTTCGAGAATGCACCTCAGATATTTTGCTAGGACTCCATCACATCACTTCGCCACATATCCAACTTCTTTGCCTCATTCAGCGTTCAGCGCAACTGAAGCTCAGCACTGCGTGGTGTTTCCATTGAACTTCACGAATGCAGCATGGCCGCTGTTACCGTTGTGGTGCCTACACTCACTCAAAGCCCTTTTATCATATCTAGCATCCAAAATAAAAAGAACGTTGTCACATCTAGCACTGAAACAGGTCACATTACGGTTCCAGCAAGAAAAGCACAACGGACGCCTTTCATACACACGGGTGACTGTGTCTTCAGTAGGCTCAGCAGGGGTGGTGGTTATTCCCGCGAAGTCCATCACAATAAATTCATGATATCACATTCGACGTCATCGACAGCTGCAGAACTCACTGCCGTACGTGCAGCTCCAGAGTTTATAGTTTAGAAACCTTCGGAAACTAGGTCTATCTGCTCTGACTTGAAGACAGCTTTTCAATGTCTCGTGTCAGCCTCTCGCCGTGAACCTAATGAACAGTTTGTAGCTGAAATAAGGCTTCTTCATCTCTAAGCAATCGAGAAACAGCACAGCAGAGTGTCACAAACGAGCGCTCCGAAAAAGCGCGCGCCGCAGAATTCTAGCGACAGTAACGATACCAAGCGCTGAGAGACGCCTCAAGGTCAATGATAAAGAGGAAAACAAGCATCCAAAGACTCCCGGGTGTGCCGTCTCTTCCTCTTCGGAAGCATAGTCTCGCCGTCCAACCTCCTCACATCGGCGGCCGAGTAAGCACTAGAAGGTTCTCGAAGGAAAGGGGCGGGGTGAACCAGAGTTGCGTCACGAGTCACGGACGGCCTTCGAAACGTCTCGCTCTTTGCCCAGCCTTGGCTGTGCATCGCGCCGACGAAACGATGAGAATTTTCTGGAATCTAGCGCGAAAGGTATTTAAGCGAGAAGCGGAGAATGTAGGCAGGAGAAGAAAGTATGCGCCAGGGTGCGTAGGGTGTTTCCGCCATGTTGGCGAAGCCTTTTGTCCTCAATGACAAAGGAGGAGATGAAGAGGATTTTCACCTGAGGGGTGATGACTCGTGCTACAAGCAGAAGAGTGTGACTACCACCAGAGAGCGAAGACCCGTCCTGCAATCGCAACGCGTGGGAAGACGACGTGTTACCAGCGAAGTTTGATGCTTGTAGAGCAGCCAATTGAAGACGCGAGGTTTTCTGGAAGAGAAACTTCGGGGCAGCGGAACGACAACAGCACTGGACTTTGAGTGAGTGATTCTCGGAAGAGTATCATTCAGACTTTTGTTCCAAGGACTCTGGAATGAATAAGTTTTCGAACTCTTTAGTCTTTGTGTGCCTTGGTTGTTTGATGCATGTGATTTCATTGTAGTGCATATTGTTGTTTCTGTAGGTTGTTTCGAGTGTGGCTGATTGTACTGTTTGGTACGTTGTTTGATTGGTGACATACCGTATTCAACTATTGTCGAGTGTGCACATTTGTGTATCGTTTGGATCTGTCAGAATTGAGAATATAATTTTGTTTTGTTAATCAAATCAGCGCTCTGACTTGTTCTTTGGGCCACATCCGGCGACAACTGGCGCGCCAAGTAGGACCACTTTCAAATTGTCCACGCTTTCGTGGTGTAGTTTATGGGGCCGATACTTCGGCCCTTGGAATTAGCCTGGCGATTGTCTCCCTAATTAACTGCACCTGCGACACAGAGTGCATCAGTAGATATCAGGTCATTGCGGTAAATATGGCATTAATGCGCACATGAGGCCGCTTGATCTGCAGATGACGGTACTCAATACACAGCCATTCCGTTCTCTAGAACCAACGCAGCTACAAGACTTTGTTCATTTGCACGTGATCTCACACTGGTAGAGTGTAACTCGATAGAATTCACAAACGCGCCCCTGCATAACTTAGATCCCGATCTCCAGGTTCGTCTTCCGTCATGAATATCTCTAGATGAGGAGACTTTTATGCCGCCTGTGGCTTGGAGTGGCCTTCACGAACGCATACTCCTGTCTTATCGGAATACAGATCTTCTACATGCACTTACTGCAGCTGCGAAGAAACCATCGCCCACCTTCTATACGAGTGTGCCCATTATAACGCGCCAGGACAAGAACTAACTGAAGCTCTGGATATACTACATGATAAGCATTTGTCGTAACAAAGGATTCTGGGTTGTTGGCCGAGCTCACCCTCTGCCCAGAAGGCTTTGAAAGCTTTGCTACGCTTTTTGTGGAAAATTGGTCTCAGAGACAGACTTTTAAGTCCTGTTCTCTTTGATTTCGCCTTTCTTATACCTCTATTTCATTTATTTTCTCTCTTTCCCTTTGCTAATTTTCTTTTGTATTGCCCTACAGTCCTCTCACCCCTTTCTACAGCACAGGGTAGCCAGCCGGTCTAAGAACTAGCTAACCTCACTGTCTTTCCGCTTAATCTTTCGTCCTCCTCTCAAGTTTCTTAACATCTCAGCGTGGGCTGCGCCGAGTGTTGCTGCCAGTTTGAGTGGCTGAAACCCGAATACATCTGGTAAAAGTGCGAGACCTACGGCTCTCCCAGAAAAATTCCCGCTGCGTGTTAAAAATTCACGTATCTTTCTGCTATGCCATGCGATCCTGTCATCAATTGACAATCACAAGCGTGCAGCTTATCGTCATGAAGTCGCCGCAGTAGTACATAAAAGTGAGACACACAAATGAAAAGATTGTTCTTGGTTGGTTACTTTGTGGTTCACTTGAGACAGAACAGTGTTGAGGAGGTAAGACAGTAACTGTGGGGAGATGCTTTAAATTGTGACTATTGGCTGAGCCCAGTGATGGCGCGGTGACAAGCGCGCCAGCCTCCTCCTGAAGGAGCACGCAGGCCCGGTGGTTCTCTGAAACGTCGCTGTGGAAGTACTTACAACAGGTGCAAAAGTGTTGTTGAAGCAAACTATCAGGAACCATAGGTCTACGAAACAGCAGCTAGCAACCGATTTTTCACGCGCACACAGCGAGAAGATGAGTGAGTGCGGGATGTGGTGGCCGCTATTTGTGGTTGGCCGAACGTTGCGATTTCGGCGCCATGTTACACCGCATGCTGCAGGATCGCATTGTGTGAGCTGCTGGAAACGAAGACGTAGGGCGTCTGCTGTTGACCCACCGTACCTTGGCGTTCAATGCGGCAGAAAAGTTCGCAATTGCTGAGGGGGCATTGCACATGCTTGCACCAATCAGATGATTGTCCTCATCTCAGAACAGTGTGCCACGATGCTTGAAGTGTGGCAACGTCACGCGAGTCTATCCAGCACGGACGTAGACACTAAAAAGAGTAAACAGGCGAACACACTTCTTCAAGCACCTCAAGATAGTTGGGATGTGTGTGAAGACTTCTGTGGGCTGATTGCACATTAGGCGCCGGACAGCGTAGACACGAAGCCTGTTTTCCGTCAAATTAGTTGAAATGAAGCGCCGCTCATTGTGTTTGTAGACTTGGGGTCACTTAAGAGCGTTAAAGTGCGACCAATCTTTGAGTAAAACCTAGAGTGATGACGTCTATTGGCTACAATACTGACGACGCCATGCTCCAAGGGCTCACTTCATTTCGCCACAAAAGGGCATCTCAATGCGATCAAGAGTTGCAATTCGCGAGACCACACCACCAATTTTTTTGCGGAAGTGAATCTATCCGCAGCTTCAATACGGCAGCCATCCAGGTACTCCATTCTAACGATGAAGCGTGTTTGCAAGTGAAAATTGTCGGCGAAATGCTCGAAGCTAGGCAACGAAAGTACAGTGATGTCTTTTCTCCAGTGCTCGGTTTGCACGGAGGGCCAATGCTTCACTTGAACAACATAGAAGAAGCAAGACGTCGGTTTCGTAAAGCTCAGATGGTGTGGCATGCGCTCATACAGAGGCGGTAAGAAGTGGTAGGCGGGCTAGTAAACAAAGAGTGTTAGGGCTAGTGACAACACCAGTTGTGATCGTAGTCAAGAAAATGGGTTGGTGCGATTACACGCTGACCTTACGGTTAACGCTGCCACCATTATGGAGCAATACCCGCTGGCACTGCTTGATGCTAACTGTGTGAATCACGTCGGTGGAGAGCTTTTAGAAGCGAAGATCCTTAGGCCATGGGTCATGCTTACGCGATGTATGTAGTATAGTAATGGTAGTCGCTGTCCTCATAATAGTAGTAGTAGCAGTAGTAGCTGACAACTTCCACGGCCAGACTAGAGAAGTGGCACACGCGCACTCTTTTGAATTGAGGAAAACAGGCACGTTAATCATAAATGAAGAGGTGGTTGTTTCTGATAAAAGAATCTATAGAGAGAAGTATCGGTGACATAATCTCCTATAAAATTCACCTTGAATGTGATGTTTACTAAAATAAACTTGCAACAGAAGGAGCACTATCTGGCCAGAAATGTTTGCAAAGTTAAACTCGCTGGGCGTAACCTCCTTAATTTTAGCAAGGTTTAGTGAAGGTTGGGCCGCAGTGCATGAACTAGCAGAGGTGATAGGTGGAAACTAAACACGAAGCGCAGGCCAAAAAAGAGTGAGCGAGTGCCGCTTCTCTAGTTCGGTCGTGCCACCTCTCATTTAGTCCTTGAAAAGTCGGCTGGATGACGGTACTTTTATCTGATGATTATATGATGAAAAGATGCGATATCGCGGTACTTGCAGTGTTCAATAGATGGACGGCTGAATAGACAGACGCGCACGGACGAACAAAGAGATGCTCGGACAGACGAATGGAAGCAAGAACGGACGCATAACTTCCCTGTCCTGCTTAATCTTTCCTCCTCCTCTCAAGTTTCGTAACATCCCAGCGTGGTCTACGCCGAGTGTTCCTGGCACGGAAGCACGGATGGACTGACGAACGCTTCGCATCACCTATCATCATGCACTCCGTGGATATGGTGCGATTTTTTTCACATCAGACTTGCGGAACGCCTACAATCAGCTGCCCTTATGGAAGACTCGAAGAGTCTAGTCGTTCTGAACGTGCACAAGTGTCTCTACTGTTTTGACAGGCTAGCATTTGGAGTGTACTCAGCGTCGGTACTTTTCTGGTGACACATGGTGCATGTGCTCAGAGGGAATCTCCGATTCGAGGTACATCTGGAGAGCATAAATGTACCGGAAAACGCGAATGACTGCGATGACCTGGAACAATTGCTGCAAAATTTGTGCGTACACAGCTAAGCAATGAGAATTCAAGTTTAGGGAAGAGTAAGTCACGTTTCTCGAACACTGCATTGACAGCAGTATGTAAGGGAACGGTGTTGCATCGAGTAGCAGGCCGAACAAATGATATCAGCTCAAAAAGCAGACCATT